>CM042249.1:23324889-23499889 GCA_023566225.1 Romanogobio albipinnatus | reverse complement strand
GTAACATTACAGCTCATGATTTTCTCTGATCCCTCAACAAATACTCCATATAATTCTATCAGGGCCACCGAAATGTCAAATGTTATTTGTCTTTATCAAGCACTCTCTGGCAGCCGGAGAGAAAGACAGTGAGGGACAGCGGAAGTAAGACAGTCTAATAATATTTATAGGTGGCTAAAAAAGGATGATATTAAATGAAATCTCGACTTTGGATAAAATGCTTATTATTTTACCTCAATTAAAGCTTTGAATGAAAAAGGCGCAATAAATACAGTAGGCAATAATTTTCACCTACATACTACCTAAACATCCTGGAATTAGTAAAACGTGGAAAGGCCTTGTTCACCTAAGAAATCGACATTTCTATGAGTCAGTATGCACACTAATAGGATTTCTAGAAAAAATAAAACTAAAAAAAGACATGGTTTCCAAAAACGAACACATCACAAGGCACAGTTCTGGATTTATCCTTTTCCATTCTGGATTTGTGCACCATTGTTCATGGACCCTCTGACTCATACTTACGAAGTCTTTTTGTTTGCGAGGAACCAAATTGCTGTTGACAGGTATTTGGCTGATCACGATACAGTCTGGCTTTCCCTCCAAAGCACACAAAGGTCTGCGTGTTACGTAACAGCGCTTTAGCAGCCCAACGTTAGGGTACCTTTCATCCTCGGACTGTCACCCTGCAAACCTCACCATTAACGCTCAGCACTGTTTGGCTGACGGTTGAGCTGTTGAGATTTTCCGTAGCGATATCAGGACGAAAAGTCTCAGACAAACAGGATTTTTTTAGCCATTGCAACTGTTAGGGCCTAATTAGACAACACGCATACACACACACACACACACACACACACCATTTAACAGATTTCATATTGTTTTTTACTGGGTCCATAAATTTTCGTATTTAAATCTTGAAAGACTTTATAATGCTGTCCAGATATAAAGATTTACCCCATGCCAATTAAAGCCATTCACAGAACTGTGCGCGCGAAGGGGAGAGCGTGCTGAAAATGAAAGCCAGGGAAAGGGGTCTAATCAAACAATAAAAGCTCCGCTTTACTGTTTGTGCGTTATTTTCTTATGTTTCCCATCAGCCCAAGCTGCACAAGAGCAGAAGCAGTGGGTGGGGGCTTCGCTATTTGCGCTGCTACGTACACAAACCTCACCACACCAGCCCACAAACTAAAATTCTGAAATACCCACTCTGAGCCGCCCGCTACCCAAGCACATAACAGAGATGCAGGCTAGCTGAGTAGGACAGGCTGGATTTGGGTTGAGCTATCCTCTCAGATGGCACGCAAACAAACAAACACACACACACAACAGATTGACAAAGAGGTAGCGAGTCAACGGCAGCCGTCTCTCTAGTCATTTCACGTTCATCGCGCGTGCAAAAGGCCTGTGTAACACATGCACACGTATCAGCGGCGCTCACAGGAATTTATCAGGAATTAATTAGTCTGTCATTAATCTGTAACCTACAGTCAAGCGCACCAACGCTCAAACCGCAAACCTCCGCCTTGCGCTAGGCCTCTAGTTTTTCCTGTTTTCTCTTGCTTAAAAACGTCTCTGTGACCTGTTTGCATAGCTAAATTTGTGTCAAAATGTGTTACATAAAACACTCTTCAATAAGTGACACCATCCTGTTTTAGGAGACTGTCAGCCTGAAGGCCTTCACAAATCCTATAAAATAAAACACAAGAATGACACTTGTTCAGGGTATTTAGCTTGCAGAGTGCTTCTGTGCAGATGCAAAGCGCCTCGGCGAGGTTTTAAAACACTAGTAAATGCGTGCGCGGTGGTGGCGTGCATGTGTGAGCGCAAAGCGTGGTGCATGTGCAAATGAAGCTGTTAACAAGAAGAGAACAGGGATCATCGTGGCACACGGCGGCGGTGGAATTTTAAAAGCGTGATCCTCGGCCGCCACGGCGCCACTAGTCCATTGTTTAATTAAAAAAAGGCGGGGGGGGGGAAAGAAAATGAGTTGTCTTGCAGGTAAAAGGAGATTAACATGATGATGTCCACTGGGAGCCCGTCTAAGCATCACTAACCCTTTATCTGCAAATCTCATCAGGGAGATATTACCTAATATTTTCACAAGGAAAGAAGATGGGAGGAATTATGGGTAGCTCGAATATTACCTGAAGCTTAGCATCTCTCTTTTTTCCCCCTGCAAAGCTTTTGGTTCTTAATGAAATAACACTAAAGGCACGTATATAACACAAAACTAGCAGAACTAGTAACACATTCCCACACAACACGCTCATTTCCATGCTCGGAGCCGGTCAGAACTCAGCCAGCTGTGGGACGTCAAACACTCGAGCCACTATTACGAGTGTCTGCGTCTCATAAATCAAGCCATGGAAAACTATGCCCACTTTTGATGTCGTCCTAAGGATTCAGCCGCCTTGATGCGTTTCTACTGACAGACAGCCATAGACTTCTGTACATTTCATCAGAGAGGGCTTTCTGCTGCTCTCTCACTCTCCCGCTCGTGGCGCAAACAAAAGGCACCTGAAACTGAAAGGAAGAGAGAATATGCAAGCATATTAATCAAACGTGCCAGGCAGACATTTTGCCCATTGTTATGTGGAGAGTGTAAGCTCTGTAGAGGCTACCATTTTTTATATCACAGACTCAAATTTATTTATTTAGATGGCAAGAACAATAGGTCCTCAGTCAGAGGGGCCCACAAGTTCCAGAGACACTTCATCATTCACTTTTAAGCACGCTTGGAAAAACCTAAATTTGTTTGTTTTGGTGTCACTCTTGATGTCCTATCTATATTTAAAGCTACACTTATCATATACTTATTACACATCTAAATGAGCACTAACCGTCACTGTAAATAATTAAATAAGGGTTTGAGCGCTAAAGACAAAGATAAAAAAAAAGGGGAGAGAGAATGACAGGGCCATCATGTTTTAAGACCAGCTGCTGCTGTGAGGCGTTGACAGTTTGCATCTTAGCATGTGTGTTAATGGCAGTATCGTTTGAAACATCTATGCAGAGTCGTCGGAAGCCGCAGCCCCCTATTTCACTCGACTTAACCATTTAAGTACATTTAGGAAATATGTTTTTACACTTTTTGAGAACTGCCTTCCACCCCCTCTGGCAGACTTAGAGCTCCCCCTAGCAGGTCATGGCCAGCAAACTCTGCACTGCAAATGCAAGGTGGCCCATTTCAGCACCCAGACAAAATGAAATAAAAATACAATTAATAAAATTTGCATTTAAAAAAAAGGAAACTTTAACATATTTTTAGACCTGTTTAGTTCAACTTAAAATACGCCATAAAAATAAATAAGTAAATAAAACCCTGCCTATTTCATACATACTTTTGCAAATGACAAATAAATAAGCAAACATTTGTTTTTGTAATAAATAAATAAAATAAAAAGACAATGCATTATGAATTTCTGCAGCTGCACACCTCTTGTATTAACGCCTGTGTCTGCATCCAAATATCTGGACCTTTTTAGTTACTATAACCAAATACGTTAATGTTTATATCCAAACAGGTAAGAATGTGCTTTGATTCGATGTGATGACATGAAATCATGGCTGAAATTTATGTCCTAAACGCATTCAAAGCAAAGTTACGAAAGAGTTTCCTGTGCTGGCAGGTCTAATGTGAAACATGCATCTCAAGCAAGAGCTGAAAATTTATGTTACAACTTCAAAATTCCGCAACTCACCGGAGAAAAAAATTACCTTCTCGTTGTCATCTGATTTCCTTCATTTAAAGATGACATCTGCTAACTCGCTTTTTGATTTATTTTTAAATCCCTACTGTATAAAAGGCACTACACTGAAATGACAAACTGAACAGGTGTAAAAAAAATCTCATTTAAATTCAGCCAATTCAGTGATGACACGCTCACATGAATGCACTCAGTGAACGTATACATTAAAGAAAATGTATATGGTAACTTATAGAACAAGATATGTGATTTTCATCATTAATTCGTATTAGAAAACTACAAAACTTTTAAATACTTTCAGTTCAGTCAATAAAATAATGAAAATTCCAACATATATAAAGAAAATACGTTATCTGTTCGCATTTCACGCAGAACTAATAAACCACTGGGTTTATAGAATATTAGTTCGAGTGGCGTAATGTAGCACACAACCACAGGCTACTACTAAAACTACTGATGTACAGCACTGCAAAGTTTGCAGATCACTCACGCCGAGAACACAAATTACCATGGACGTAACTACACACACACACACACACACACACACACACACTCTCTCTCTCTCTCCTGAACACTTGAGCAGACAAAAATTACCTCTCACTAACTTGAGGCTAATCCAGCTAAGACACCGTGGTTAACAAAACTAAATACCACAGAAGACATGCTGACGAGCAGACATGCACACACACACCCTTGTTTACAGCTCCAAAAATGTCCTCAAAAATGAAACTTTGAGGTTGGGACCACTGTGTTTTTGACCTTGACATTTAAAGCAAAATTTGACTATTGCAAAGAAAAATTACAAAAAACAGATGCATCACCTGTCATTCACATTTCCATGCTAATTTTGAAGCCATTTCACATAACCCGGCCACATATAAAACAGAATAAGAGTGAACAAGCTGGCCTTTGAGCTTGCACATTTGCACACACGCCATCGTGCATGAAGAAATTCATACAGTGCCTAGCACAAACAAAAACACTCGTTACATCAAACCCGTAGCCACAAACTCGTACACATCAGCATGTGATGAGAATTCTGAACTACGAGGAACGGACGTACCCCTGAGCTCAGATGACTATCTGCTAGCACCTGGCCTACATGCCCTCTGCATAAAAACCACTAAGGCATTATACGTTTAAGGAACCTCTCTGAAGCTTATATATTCATTCACCGGTGATGCAATGAACACCTTTCAATCTCTAGTTTCTAAGAAGGAGAAAGTCAACCACCTTCATTTCTCTCTCTTTCACTGCGTGCATGTAAAAAAAAAAAAAGAAAAGAAAAAAAAAACACACAAAAGCTTGATGTCTAAACTGGCGTCTGCTTTACTCATGTGCACGTCTGCATTTGTGTGTGTGTGTGTGTGAGAGGGAGAGAAAGCACTCAGGGAAAGTTCCTTGGTGTAACAGGAGCATTCTGAAATTTAAAGCCCAAATTAATAACCACAGCCATTGTACATGCAATGACTGATGGGACATGTGATAACTATAGCGACAGAAATTCAAAAAGGGTCATTTTCTGCTAAACCAGAATGATTGTTTTACATGCATATTGAACGGAGGCCATTTATGCAGTAAACTAAATCGGTTTGCATACATGCACATGCTGGTGCACATTTAAATACGAGAAAAATATATTTAAACGACTGTCACAATCGCATATGCGGACGACACACAAAAAGGGCAGCGCATACCCTATGGCAAACCAAGCAACATGCAAACCAAGCAAAATCATGTGCATTAAGCTTTAAATAACATCTCCATTCGCAGTCGGTCATAAGTCATAGTCATATTCATAAGATTCAACAGCAAATTCAAACACACAAAAGCACAGGCATGCTAATGTTTACAGTGCAACGGCGTACATATGTGTACGTACAGTAACAGATTAAGCCATTAGCAAAAGAATGGTGTGTGTTTGTGCATATATGCACAGCATGCATGGCCTTAACCCTGCAACACAAAGCAGATTTGGGTGGCATTACATCACTAGGGTTCTGCTATGAATTATCTATGCTCTGTAGACTACACTTAAGAATGAATATGAAACTAAATCAGGACAGATTTCATTGACTTTTAAGTTGTTTTATATTTTTATACTGCGACAGTTGCATACACACGTTTTAAAATGAGTTGTTGGATGTGAGTATATCCTAGTCAAGCGAAACCTAAAAAGGAAATTATCAAGCAATCGCATATAACTGTTGTCTTTGTTTGGAACTTTGTCACGAAAAGTCTCTATTTCAGTATGTTCCTCACATTACCTACGCTTTACAGTCACAACCTTGACTCGGGGGCAAAGCTAAGTGTGAGAAACATTATTAGACCTACGCCTCCTTTGTTTCTGTGTACGCTCGTATTGATTTAGCAAACTTTGGTTTTCTCCACAAAAGTAAAGGCATTGCATAGAAGAGTGAGTTGTGCGAGAAGCCCATTCGAAAATGTATTTTCTTATTCAGTTTAACAGCTAAAGTACAAGTAAACATACTTTACATTTGTATCACCTTTGACATCAAGTTCCATTTCAACTCAATCGTTTTCCTTGCCCCGACACCTCTTTTCATTCAAGTGCACGTCTAAGACTTAAAAGCACAAATGTTGAACAATTACAATCAATTGAATCAAGTTTAACAGCAACAGCAACCGTGCAGTGTGTGCACTGCAAAATTAAAACCGTTCCTGAGAACCTGTTCTTGTGCTCGGTGGTTACAGGTAGCTTCTCACCTTGAGAACTACTACAGATATCTTGTGAAATAAAATAAAATAAAACAGTGCAGAGACTTTGGTTTAAAACAAAACACGACAGATAAAGTTACACTGCTTTTGGATTTGAAAAGACAGGCCTACAACTCAAGCAAGCCATTTGTGTAGGCAAAATAAAAAATGTACTAAAAATGTATTTGATCTTGCAATCAATTATTTTAATGACCATATCTAGCCTAATAAAATGTCCAATTCATACATGGGTTTTACTAGAGAAAATAAAAATACAGCATGTTTACTCTAAATTTGCATAATTTATTAAATGATGCTTAAATACTAAAATAACACACACCTCGCTCAACCTACGCTTCAATTTAAACTAACTAAACTTGACTTCACATAAACTTTGCAAATACTCCGAAAATCAATGCAATTTAAAGTTTTTCATCTGATCTCATGGCCTGCTAACAATTCTTACATTAATCCAAACTATCTGATATTAAAATTAAACAACAGAACCAAGACTAAATGAAAGGTTTGTTTTTTAAGCTAGTCCAGAAAATCTATTTTATTCTTTAAATACAGTTTAAGCAAATCACTTTTTAATTCGTTTACAGTAAGTTTATAAACCTGTCTGTTTGCTTAAAGCTGAACTCATAAATATCTTAACAATTAATTGAATTAATTCGACTGTTCTTCTACTTGAGAAGGTTATGATTTAACGCATTTTAATATAAGCTAATCAGTTCATCACGAACACCACGAACTCACACACAGGTCGTTCCTAGACAGAAATCGCTAAACATCCGCCTAAACACAAATAATAATCAAAAGATTGACTTACGTGTTATAATTTCTCTCTGCGACAAATGCTGAGGGTTTCCCTGCTTGCGACGGGACATTGCCCTGGCATTTACACTGGCATCGCCCAGAGACCCGCACAAGGAATAGTCGGCTCGCGTCTTCTGTCCTCCGTGTCCGTGGCTTGGGCTTGTTTTCCCCCCCTCGGTAACAAACTTTTCCCGGGACTTCCAAAGAACTGCCACAGCTCCGAGCCGTGGATAGAGATAGGGGTCCCGTGAATGTGAGAGAAGCGAAAGTATCTTTGCGCTCCGGCTCTCCAGATGACCAGAGACGCGCAGACCGTCAGTACCTCAGCGACACACACATGCACTTCAGCTGTGTGCCGCGCGCGATCTGTCCGAGGGCGAAAATATCCTTGACGAGTGACAGTTGTGAAGAAACCACTCGAAATGTCTCAGAATGAGATACCCGGTGCGTTTGGATAGGTTGGACCCAGTGGTGGCTCTCTCTTCGTCCGGTCTGCGCCTTGTGGATTTGTCAAAGGCAATTAGATTTTTTTTCTCTCGGAGTCAAAATAATTCTAAAAAAGAAAAATGGTCATTACTTATTAGATTGGATGAAACGAATCCAAATTCTCCTTGACTTGGCACTTGATTGTGCCAAGCACTGGACAGTTCTTCTTCTCTCCTGGGCTCTAAGTGCATGCGATGCCCGGTTACTTTGCACTCTCTCCAACTCTTTGCACTTGCTCCCCTATTCGGCTTTGCGCACTGGAGACCAGGGACATGGACTTGCCACCTCCCTTCCAAATGAATGAAGCTTTTTTTTCTTCTCCCTTTTCTGCCTCTATGAAGATGGCGGAGTCCTGCTTCTCCGGGAGCTCTCTGTGTCTCTGTGGCGAGGGCTGCCTCCGTACAATGGGATAAAATTCAAGTTCAAGTGCGGACGTGACGTTAAGTCTACAGTGGGAAAGAAAATTGGAGACTGCAAGAGCACTGGGGGCGACTAGTGGTGGCTTTTCACAACTATCGGATCACCAGAACAGTGGTGGAGAGCGTGGACATCGCGAGCCGCTGTCTTACACTCACACACACACACACACACACACACACACACGCGCGCACAAACACACAGCACCTGACAGACCGGCGCACTGCTTGTCTGTATCCGCTTTAGAGCAAATAAAACAATGCAATATCGCATGCACTACAACGTTTGTAATGCATTTAAAGGGGAAATGTTGCAAATAGCTTTTATATGAAAAATATATATTTGCCCGTACTTATGTTAATTGCATTTACATATTTCGTGCATGCAAATAAAAAATAAAATAAACAATAGGGAAACTGTAATACTGATAGTCATGCATTAACAGGAAACATTCAAATCGGAAAATCTCAAATCATTCGATGGAAAGATTAAAGCGTGAATGCATGCACAAAGAATACACTTCAGTGAGACACAAGTGTGCTGTTTACCTCACAAGCAATAAATGACAAGAGACAAGAAAGGCGTTGATATACTCACATCACATTTCTTCTTTATGTGTTTTATGTTACATTTTATGTTACATTATTAAATTAAACCCACATTTGAAGAAGGGGAAAAAATCAAATTATTGTGAAGTGTTCAGTGTATATTTCTTAATCTTTTTTGGTAGGCAATCTAATTCTCATTTAAGTCCATATATTATTGTCATTTAAAAATGTGATCACATTTGAACAAATGTATGAACACTAGACTAAAACTGTTGCATGCGTGGAAACGCAAGGCCGAATACTGGAGGAAATGAAAACAGGGAGGTGTGTTGTGCAAATACTTGCATGATTTGAGTTTACTGGGTGAAATGCAAGCGGCGTTCCTTTGCTTCTATTTTACACTCAGCGTGCATCAGTAATATGAAAGCTGGTCATGTGGCTCAGATTGTTTGGGATCATTTCTCACTGAAATTTGAACATTGTAAAGAAAAAGACAAAATGTGAGATATAAATGAAAACGCAAGTTAAAAATATAGGTTCTGCTGTGGTTTTAGGTTTAGCAAAAAACCTATACTGTCTTGTAAAAAAAATGACATTTTTTATTTTTGAGTGTATGTGTGTTTTTGGTGCAGGTTCTTCAGATCAGTGTGTTGGTTTCTAGGTTCTTTAACATTGTGTTTTAAACTTTTTTTTTTTAAATGTTGGTTCTACAAATGTTACACTATAGATTCAATTCCCATTTCTGGGTAATTATTTTCAAATGCACCGAGTTTGCACCTTTGTTTTAAAGTTCAATTTTTTAACTGGGCTTCTCAGAAGTGCCACTCTATATAATCAGCTAGTTTGTTCAAAATGACACTTCAATTAAAAAAAATTAGAGGTCACACTTTAGTGTTCATACATGTGTTAACACTGAGGAAAATGAATTAACTACAAGCACTAAATATGTAATTATTTTCTAGAACTGCGTGTAATTAGGCATTCTTTTTGTTATTGCTATAGCACTTAATTATAGTAACGTGTAAGATGTGAACATGTTTAATGTAAATTGAAACAAATTAGATAGGCATTTCGAAACATGCTGTGGGAAAGTAAGCTAATGGTATGGGATTGAGGGGAACAGGACAAGTTATTACCATTTTAATTCATATGGAGTCTGTACCTTCAACAGTTGATTAACCGAAGAGCATTGGCGCTACCAAAGGGTCTGGCTTGTGCCAGTTTAGAGGCAGGTAGTACCCAAACGCGTTGATCCGTCTGCTCATAATCCATCATGGGATGTGACGCTGGGTGGCACAGCCTCGCCAACAATGCCGAATATCCTGCCACTGTCTCTGATATATCCTCCGCCCCTGAACTCTGTTAAACGACACCACAACTTTTACATTCATGGATAGATAGATAGATAGATAGATAGATAGATAGATAGATAGATAGATAGATAGATAGATAGATAGATAGATAGATAGATAGATAGATAGATAGATAGATAGATAGATAGATAGATAGATAGATAGATAGATAGATAGATAGATAGATAGATAGATAGATAGATAGATAGATAGATAGATAGATAGATAGATAGATAGATAGATAGATAGATAGATAGAGTTACTGAAATACATTTGAAATTCCAGGTGTTGCCAAAAAAAGAAGACGACATTTTTATGATTTACAAGAATGTTCAAATCTAGACACATAATCTTCCTGGAAATCAGGATTGGAGAAGGTTGTTGCTGATATGGGCTCTGCTACTGCTGGATTATTCTCCCTATAAAAAAAAACATAAAATGTTCTCTGAAAAGCAGTGGCTACCCACAGCTGAGAATCCTATTTTATTGCATGAATTCATTGGACACATCCTGTACTTTGCTCAGTTTTGCATTGAGTTTTTCCCCCCCCTGAATGCCAATGCATTTGTCTCTATAAAAATATTTTTGACTGAAATCAAAGTTTTAAAAAAAAACTCTGAGAACAAACTTTCTCCTCCATACATTGGCAGTGAGAGTAATGGTGTCTTTCTTTCTTGTTCACCTGAGCAAATGTGTGCTCATATATTGAAAGCATCTAAAACATTTATTTAAAAATGATATGAATCAATTTTGTTTCAATGTTAATAAAGTTACCTATATTTTGGGCCACATTTTTTCAGGTGCTTTTTATGGAATTCGGACACACGCATCTTCATGTATGGCTAGTTCTATAAAAGACAACTTCCACACATGTGCCTATGGAAGAAGGCAATGCCACAATGATATAAAACTCATTTTGTGCATCTCAATAAAGTTCTAGATGCGGTTCTTTAAAAACAAAGTACTAACAGAATAAAATACAAGCAAGCCTACAGCCTTGCTGAGGTGAATCACAAATCAAATATTGGAAGCACAAACTCTAAATTTAGTTCACTTCACCAGAATTTAGACACAGTGCACCGCATTTTATATTGCAATGCTCATGCAATAAATATCTTCATATGTGATGTCAAACCCAGGACATTAAATTCGTAAAATTTGTGTTCAGTTATAAGGACTAAGTGTGTCCACCACACTTGACAAGATATATGTATTTGCAATCTTGCTTTCCCAAGTGCTGAACTTGCAATGCAACAGTACCCTCTATTGGCCAGTTACTGCCATAAAAATGCACAAGCTTGGATCTCAAACACCCATTTCCTTCAATTTTACACATCATAATTCTTTTTTTCCCCCATGCCAAAATGAAACAACCAACCTCATTTAGAATGGCTAACATGCATTATGTTGGAATTAGTTATCTACATATGTTTTTCTGAAAACACAAAATGACCCCATTTGTACCCTTAATTTACGTTGTGTTTAAATTAAGAGAAAAAAGAATATAAAACTGTGTTCTAACAAGTTTTTTTTATTACATTTTTTTTTAAATGTTGTTTCTTCAACATTTTGTAATAAAGAACTGAACAGACTTTGTATGTTGAAGGATGCAGATTGAACTCTATTCAGAGCTAGATAGTTTGAGAGATGTTTAATGAGCAATTAAGTCACCTTGGTTTTACTTCACTTCTTGTCATCTCTCAAACACCACTTGGAAAACTTCTCACAACGCATAAGCCAATCACAAACATCTGTTTGCTTGAAGATCGTAATATAGCAAATGTAAAAGTTATTAAAACAAACGGACAGATTTATAAATCTACATGTTATGCATTATATAAAAATTATTTTAGATTGTAAAAATAGCCTGATGTGCACTGTGTACATAAAACAAAGAATTTAAATGGTAATTTGTGGAAATTACTTTCACAGAGGGGGACAAAATCTTCCTACATTTCAAATGTTTTTGAAATTCGGGAACAAAATCTAAAATCCACTTAACATCACAATGAATATGAATACACACCCAGCATATCCTCATCATAGAGCTTAGGATCAGTCTATGAAGATTCATCTTATTTCATCTGTCCCCACCCCTGCTATGTCACCATCAAGAGAGAAACATTAATCTAGTGAATCTGAAGGAATGTCAGCCTTAATTGCTGTTCATTGGGAAAAAAAAGAGATAAAATGGAAAGACATGGCTTTGTCAAGCAATAAAAGATGTGAGCGATAAGACCGTTGGATAAATCACATCTCAGCCTCCTGTCATCACTCAGCTCAAGGCCTGGTGGCCATCTTGTGGGCGACTCTCACCTCAGGCCTGCAAATAAAACTAAACAGTTTTGTTTCTGCCCAGGGGCTTTCAGGACGTCTCCGATCACCGATCCCTGTTGGGACGGGCACATTTCCTGCACCTTCCGGGACCCAGTGAGTGGGTCCGGGGGGTAAAACATGACTGTTTGAAAAGAAAAATGGCAACAGAGTGTGACTAAATCGGTTTGCTTGGCAGCCGGACAAAGGCTTGATTCCACCGCTCCCAAGAGAAAACGCGGGGCCCGCGAATCCTGGCATCAGATCGAAAAGTTGAACGTTGCCAAAGGCGCACATTCACAACAATTAGCTACCTTTTCAGTCCCAGCCCCATGGTTATCCATCCCCTAGGTGGTTATCTAATCGCCTGCTTTTGTTTAGAGGAACAGCTCTCTTTCACTCTGGGCTGACATCATTTACAGCTGCCGCGACTTTAAATCTGCAGAGGAGTGCGGGAGTGACAGCCCATCAAGGAGTTTAAGTAGATAAACAGGGACAAACCCAACCTCTTTAATGCAACTTCATAAGCCCCAACACAAATGGGGCGATCATCTAGTTTCTACCACACATGCACGACAAGCTTTGCGGAGAAACTTTCGGGAGAGGTGTAAGAGTGCCGGCCTGTCGACTTAAAACCACCACGGGAAGGGAGATCTGGCGTTTGAGGAGACCACGGGGATTAAACCGCAGAAATGTGAAGAAGATCTCGTCTTTATCCTTCAGCTTCTTGGCTGATGCCAGGCTGACTACAGAGTTCGGCTCAGCTGTCCCTTTTTCCGGTTTCCCCTGGCAGCACATTTCATCACTGTGGTATTTGTGGCATAAAGCTGTCCATCATTAAATCTGCTATAATCTAATGCCCCGTACCCTCTCCGTACTCAGTGTTGGTCAGATGACCGTGTGTGCTGAGGTTACCCTGAGGTGTGCATCTTTACAGTGATGTATAGTATGGTCGCCATCTCCTGCCGTCCTTACACAGAAGTCACTCCCGGTTCACACCGATAACGCCGCTCCAGCCGTAAATGCGGGGCTCATTTACATCAAGAGATGACAAATGTGTGTGTGGGATTGCGTACGCGCGTGTCCTCCCACCGAGAGCTCGCGGGATGGTTCGGGGCTGTACCATATCAAAAGGCCTGACACGTTTTCAACAAGAAGACCAGGCGCAACTGCTGCAAAGTATGAAAATGATGACACAAATTAGTTCTCATTGTTTTCTTGTGGGCATGTTGCAATGATGCAATCATGAGCAATGCTCACACTGCCATTTTTGAAGCGTCAGGGTACAAGAGAACGATGGCAATCCAGTTACCTTGCTATCGTCCCTTCAGGAATGACTGAGAAACAGCTTTGCCTCAACCATCCTTATATCTGCCAGATGAATTAATAAAGTGACAAGAGGTCATGCATGGCAATGATTTTTAAGTGAAGTTAAGCACAACACCCAAAAATGAAAATTAGCCCATGATTTACTCACCCTCAAGCCATCCTAGGTGGGTGTATTATACGACCTTCTTCTTTCAGACGAATACAATTGGAGTTAAATTAAAAAAGGCCCTGGCTCTTCCATGCTTTATAATGGCAGCCCAAAATTTGAAAAACAAAAAAGTGCATCCATCCATTATAAAAGTAATCCACGCGGCTCCGGGGGGTTAATAAAAGCCTTCTGAAGCGCAATAAATTGTAAGAAGTTTGTAAAAAAATATCCATATTAACACGTTATACAGTAAAATATCTCGCTTCTGGCGGACCGCCTTCCGTATTCAACTTACAAAGAGGGTGTAGCAACTCTCACAGTTCAAAATATTACTGTGCAGCAAAATCCATCGCAACAAAAGATAAAATCTTAAATATTTCACGTAACGTTGAAATTATTAAAAATAAAGCTAATTTAAACACGCTACGACCGTCATCGGCGTGCCAGTTGCACTTTTTCCAGGGGTGCACCGATCCGACATTAGGTTCGGATATCGGCCGCGATACTGACAAAATAGCTGGATCGGAAAAATGAACAGATCCACAAGCCGATCCAGGTGTTTTTTTTTTCCGTCGCAGCAGAACCTACGTCATTCGTCAGCTTCACGTGTGTTGCATGCTAGAAGCAACATGGAGCGAGCCAGAGAGTCGGCTGTGTGGAGGAGATATTTCACGCTTGCCATGCCAACTAGTTCGTCGGCTCTTTGCAATGTCTGCAAAGTAACTTAAATGTTTCGAGGGGAGGTGGTATTACTGCAAAGTCAGGGTCTTTCCTGCATTGAACATTTTTTGACGGCCGCCAAAGCCTAATTTGATGAGTTATTGTGATTTACGAGTGATGTAGAACAGATGCTGCGCTTGTAACTGAATGACAGAGAGAACGATTAGAGAGCTCCTCCCCCGCGCACACTCTCTGGGTCTTCAAAATAATCAGTGTTAGCTGTTAGCTCTCTCATATTTCACATATTAATCCAAATCAAAAGGTCGGAAGACCGAAACCATGTTGCACGTGACACATTCGGACAATTTTGTCCTTGAATTATCGCTGGTTGTGAATTGCGCTCAAAAAATGTTGACTCTTCTCTGGCCAGCTGACATAAAGCATACTTTCAACAAACGGGAGACAAATTATATTCAGTTATGAAGTGTTTTCTTTGTGTTGACATCTTTCGCGATGTTCTAACAGACGGGATTCGCACACAACGCGTCTGCTAATGTCCGATTTGTGACCTAATGAATCCTTTGAACCGAATCATTTTAACGACTGGTTAGAACAACTGATCTGTCCAACACTGAACTCATGAATCAGTTTATTAATTTACTCAGAACGCATCTGAAAAGAGAACACAAGTGTGCTTCCCCAATTTAGCAAGAGTGGGTAGTAAGAATTATTTTTAATTATCAACAGTATTTCAGCTTATTTCTGTTGACAATGTGTAGTAAAATAAATAGGCCTAGCCTACAATCATTTAGACAGGAGTGCGGTGAAACCAGAACAAAGTTATTAGCTAGCTGATAATTTTTATTAAATTGCATATGGCAGATTAGACTATTTGTTAATTTGTAATGCTACTTTTTAATATTGATATGATTATATACCAAAACAATTATCTGTAGTGTAAAAAATGTTTGGTAACTGTCAGATTACTATTGTATGTTTGACCAATACACTGTTTTTTGTTTCCACTGCTACATTTTATTTATTTAAAGAAGTTTGATTACATTCTATTTTAGATTTGAATGCACAATTGTTTTTTAAATAAATAAGAATTCAACACTTTACATACACCTGTTATTTTGTCTTAGTTATGTTTAGTTAGTAAAGTCTGGTGCCTTTAGAATCTTCAAGGAAGGTATAAGGTGGAAGATATATAGTTTATTATTAATTCAACAATAGTATCGGATCGATATCATGTATCGACAGATACACAAAGCCCAGGCATCGGTATCGGTATCGGGACTGAAAAAGTCGGATCGGTGCACCCCTACTTTTTTCGTTTGAATACGGAAGGCGGTCCGCCGGAAGCTAGATATTTTACTTTATAACGTGTTAAATATGGATATTGTTCTCACACAAACCCATCACTTCACTTAAGACGGATTTTATTAACCCTCCAGAGCCGTGTGGATTACTTTTATAATGGATGGATGCACTTTTTTGGGCTTCAAATTTTGGGCTGCCATTCACTGCCATTATAAAGCTTGGAAGAGCCAGGACATTTTTTGATATCTATCTTAATATTAATATCTGTGAACTATCCCTTTAAACGGGTAATTCCTTTTATAAAATGGAGGCAACAACAATGAATAAATATCCCAATGTTCAACGAATAATTTCTGCATCACTAACATCAAACTGAATTGGACAAACAATGACCATCACCGCACTGATGTCAAAACAAATTATTAAAATATTATCTGGAGAATATTTACTTTGAATGTTGACAGTCCATCTTTTTTCTACCCAATAATCGAGTAATATGTAGAAATAAAATACATTTAGAAAAATAAATAAATCTATTTTATTTATAAATAATGATTAAATGAATCAATTTTAATTTATACATAATTTCCAGATAAATAAATAATAATAAAATATGAAAAGAAAGAAAGAAATTTAAAAAATAAAATGATTTTGACCTGAACGCATAATGAAACAGTACTAATATCAAATTAAAAAGATAAGATAATATTAAATATCAGATGTTCTAAAAAAAAAAGTTGCATTAAACTTATTTAATTAATATCTTAAGTTAGCACGTTAACTTTGACAGTCCTAAAAAAATATGTTTTTTTTTCTCCCTCAAATGATCCGCAGACCCCCAAGCAAACCCTTGCTATCCTAGTTTGAAAAAAACTGTTTTGTAGCAAATTTGTTACATTAACATAGAGTTCAATTAAAGGGATATTCACCCAAAAATGAAAATTCTGTCATCATTTACTCACCCTCATGCCGTTCCAAACCCATAAAACTTTCGTTCATCTTCGAAACCAAAAAGGAAGATCTTTCTGTCCCTATTTCGTTAAAATATCTTAATTTGCGTTTCAAAGATGAACGAAAGTCTTACGGGCGAGGGTGAGTAAATGATGACAGAATTTTCATTTTTGGGTGAACACCCTTTAATCTGTCACAGGTGTGCGTATATCAGACAGCTTCGGCTCATCCAATCAGATTGCAACTTTAACTTTTATAACGTAAATCATGTTTTTGGCTATCATAATGTTAAGACTGCCATTTGAGCAGTGATGCAGATTATTTCACTCCAGACTGTAAGCGGTGGACAGAGTTAATCAACATGTCTCTCACTCACACACACACACACAGTGACCCCACAGGCTGAACCTGCTGTATTTGTTTGTCGCCGTGACTTGTTATCAGGAATCAGCGTTTCGAGGGACACCATACATACTTTACACAAATGGGTCTTTGCGCACACACTATCTCTTAGACGCACACACAGGCGTACAATCTTTGCGGGCCCTGCACTCTGATGGTGAATAATGACGTCCTTTTTTGAAAGCGGCAGTACCAGTCGTAGTCTTCTCCATCCAGCACCATCAGCACTTTAGAAGATTAAGTCCTACCTTCCCTTATCACACTACACTCCCTCCTGCAGGCTCGACACAGGGTCCTCGCAGGCCGGCCATGTCCCCCCTCTCCCAACCCCTCATCGCCGTCTCGACAGGGCCTTAATTTTGGCCTCTCCGCTGACTATCTTCTTGTTTCACATTTCTCTCCTCCACGCTCCGAGCTCATCTCACTCTGCTCGTGCGATTCATCACCCCAGGATCAGCAGCAAACGGCCTCTCCGTCATTGAGCGTTATCTACCATCTCAATGTCAGCCCCTTCAGCCAGACTGTGCCACATTGCACTGGGAGGAACGAGAATAAGAGAAAAGACAAAAGATTAGGAACCTAGGATAAAAATGGATGTTTATGGTCCTGGATGCTAATTGGTCAATACAATGTTCCAGCCATGCAACTAAGCATCCATCTCAAAACCCAGAAAGTGTCAGAAGAAAAGATCTTGCAAGAATGGATAAATCAACCTTTTTAGCCTAATAATGTTTGATAGCGTGCGTCTTGTCTGATGCGTTCGTTAGAGGAAATGTACTGCCTTGTATCCGAGTACGCTTTAATCCCTTATCAATACAGTGCTTGCCCTTAATTATGCAGAGGTGACTGATAAATTAGTTTAGACAGAATTGTGATTATCAGTTCAATCTGCCTCTATCTGGAATTAAAATCGATGGCTCATCAGCACACTACATGCTACACTAGCCCAAAAGGTGGAATACACAATACAGTGCACAGCGCTCGCAGGAACCGTGGTATCTTTTCACACTCCAGCTCGCACACTTTTTTTCCCCCAAATAGATTTTCCTTGTGATTATTTATGTAATCGGTTAAATGGATGTCACTTTGTATTAAAAAGAAGTGGGCAGTAATAAAATAATGACTTGTTGGTCTAGAGGCAAGCGTTGTGCCTGGTGAATGAGGAAACCCGTGGCCATTAGCAGAGCTGCTAAAGACTCTGTCTGAGAACTAGTCTGACCAATAAGCTAATTTCTTACTTTTCGGATTCAAATTCGACCAATCTACCTTTTTATGTAACCAACTTGACCTCTTGGTGCGCACCCCCCTTTTCAAATTGTTGTCTTCCCTAAACCCTTTGGGGTATGAGCATAGTTGTGGTATCATTTGAAAGAAGACAAACGGAGCTTTATTCTCCAAGCATGAAGAAACAAATGTTTCTTTTTGTTTTTGCATAACACCTTTTACCATAAAAAAAAAAAAAAAAAAATGTGCTGGAACCATGATGTTAGCAGCGGATCCTTTAAGTCCTGTAAGTTGTGAGGTGGGGCCTCCACTGACTTTTTTTTCAGCACATCCCTATGCAGCCCCATACGCAACAAACTGCGATGCACTGTGTATTCTGACAATTTGTTAGACTAGTCTAAGCAGTTTATGCAAAAAAAGTTTTTAAAAAGAAAAAGGTTAAGGGGGGGGGGGGGGGGGTAAAATGCTGTTTCATGCATACTGAGTTTTTTACACTGTTAAAGACTTGGATTCCCATGCTAAACATGGACAAAGTTTCAAAAATTAAGTTGGACGTTTGATGGAGTATTTCTGTGGCAAAAATACTCCTTCCAGTCTCTCACAAGTTTGTTTTCGAGTATGGGCCTGTGACGTCAAATGGAGGGGAATTTCCTTATAAGGGTCATAAGGGTACTTCTCCCGGAAGGGCGAGCGCCCACCCGTAGACCAGAGCGAGAAAGCGAAAGCAGTACGCCCATCGAAACGCTTTTCTCGGCTGCGCTGCTGTCACAGGACTTCACAACATCAAAAATGTCACAGAAGAAGCGTGTTTTTGGTTGTCAGGACAAGACAACCCTGCACAGCTTCCCAAAGAACCCAGCGTTAATGGGACAGTGGATGGAGTTGGTTTTTCCGGAGCAGCAAAGGAGTTGTGCAAGTGTTTTGCTTGTTCCCTGAATTTCAGATACGATGGTTTTATAAGAAAGGCCCAGTTCGACACTGGATTTGTAGCTTGTCTAATGCTGAAAGATGGAGCGGTCCCAGCGATTAAGGTTCACGGTCATGCGTTGGAAGCAGGCGGTGAGTAAAACTGCTTCAAATGTCTTTGTGTTGTTAGCTATCGACTCGTTCATTCAAATGCGCTGCTATTCCATGGTTTTTCTATGTAAACACGCACTAGTCTGACTTGCAAAACCACTACGATTGCTACTGCTAACATTAAATCACATACAATAGTCCATACACCAAATTATATCCTCATAAACCACAAGTAAACACACACAAATGTTGTAAAAGTAGCGAGCATGGCAAGCCGCTAGGCAATAAGTTACAGCTACATAACATACCATTGAGACTTCCTGAGCCTTCAATTTCAGCCTCTAGATCTGATTCTGGATCATATATGTATGGCTAAATCTGATTGATCTCCATGGTTTATTTAAGATAAAAAAAATTTCCCTCCACGTTTAAGGATGTCACAGCTTTCAGACGCTCTCAACGCAATAGCTGCGCGCGCTCGTGACTCTTAAGCTCCGCCCACACGATACGCCCCCGCTGTTTTTTTTTTTTTTTTCTTCTTTTTTTCGGAAAGACTCGGTACAGCGTATCTTTCTTTTATAAATATGATAAAACTTAAGACTTTTCGGAGATATGAAGTATGCAATACTACTCTATAGGTACTCAAGATTGACTGAAACTGAGTGTTTTCACATTGAAACATGATTCCAGAGTTCCAGACCCTTACGAAAATTAACCATGGTTTTATTGTAGTAGAAATGTAGTAGGCCTAACCATGGTTTTTTGGCTAATTGAATACCATTTATATAACTACTACAGTTTTACCACAAATACCATGGTTAAACTGTGGTTAGAGAAGCAAAACCATGGTTCATTTGCGGTTTTCATGGTTTTACTACAATAACCATGTTTTTTTGGTTTTATTTGTAGTAAAACCATGGTTTATTTTCGTAAGGGCGAGATCACCATTCCAGAGTGGTGTCTTTGAAAATCGAGTGAGAAATATAATAATAAATGCATCTCTACTACAGTGAAGCATGGGGGAAGTGCTGTCATTGTGTGGGGAACCTTTTTAGTAATTTAATGCTTTGGAGAACAGGAGAATATTGAAGAATTGTTTGCTTACCACCGTTGAAAAGTTGTTCTTTAAAGAGGAATGATCAGATGTTATCTTTCAACAAGACAATGCTCCTGCCCAAATTGCAGAGACAACCAAGAAGTGGCTTGAGAACAAGTCCAATGCTAACAAAGAGAAGGATTTGCAAAACAGTTGGTTGGTGCTTTGATTTTCCCCCATGTTCAATCAGAATTTAGCTGGACAACTAATTACAGGATTTGTCTCATTAACTACCCGCTACTGCCCTCCTCTGGTTGAACGCTTCATAGTGGTGAAAATGACAAACCATTGTACAGTAGCCTACTCTATTGACTGAATGAGAAATAAGTAAGAAGTCGAAGAGGAATAATCATCTTTTGACTCAAACATACACTCCCACATTGCATCATTTAGGTATTATAGAGCTATTTGCAAAGGCAACAAGCAATCAGTCCTGTACGGAGCCTTAACAAGCCCATTGTATGATTGCTCCAGCCCATCTAATGCCAGTTCTGTTCATAACTCCTGCTGGTGCGTGTGCTTAGCACCACTCACTTTAATTAACAACAGTCGAGGTAGCACAGTCACATTTAAAAGGTTGCCATTCCACCGATATGAAAGCACAATTAAATATTAATTGCCTACTGAATAATAGATGAAGAGTATCTGTGTACAGTTCAGGAGCCTAATTCCTGTTAAAGTACAAGTCTTTAATCAAGCAGTAATGAGCACTGCTATGTCAACAGGCGTTGTGCCCTATCAGCAAAGAATAGAGAGAATTACCATCGAAGGCTCATGCTGCCGAGAGCCTGTATCAATTTTAATGTAATTATGCTTTACTAATAACAATTCAACTCATTATAACAAGCGCTCGCAGAAATTGATTCTGTAAACAGCAGACACGCACAATTCTATTGTGATTATTCTCTAGAGGTTTCTTCCTGCTGTGCGGTACTTCACGGTGAGGGCTATATGCAAGTTCAGACACAACACACACTGGTGGTCTTTTTTTTTCTTCTGTTTTCTGAGCTATGATTGACCTGTCAGCTATCATCATTTTACCCATTATTATTATTACATGTAGAATAGTTCACCCAAAGAATGTAGCCATTAAACCAGTTCTATTAAAGTAGTCCATATGACTTGAGTCGGGTTCCAATCTAGAGGGGAGAGAGTCTCAGTCAGACAGAAAAAAGTGATGTATCTTTTTATACAAAGTAGCAATATAACAGAATTTGTGGTATTTTTAATGAGTAACACATCGCTTTTTTAAAAACCTTAATTCCCTTGTTCCTTACACAAAGCTATTGTATTAGGGAGGGACGCGTGATATATTGGTACTTCACTATTGTTCAAAAGTTTGGGGTTGGTAAGATTTTTAAAATGTAAAAAAAAAAAAATATTTTATGCTCACCAAGGCTGCATATTTTACCAGAAATACAGTAAAAAAGTAGGTAACACTTTAGAATAATGGTATTAACTAACATGAACTAACCATGAGCAGTACATTTGTTACTGTATTTGTTCATCTTTGTTAACGTTAGTTAATATAAATCCAGCTGTTCATGGTTTGTTCATGTTAGTTCACACTGCATTTACTAATGTTAACAAGATTTTAATAATGCATTAGTAAATGTTGAAATTAACATTAACAAAGATTAATAAACGCTTTATAAGTGCAGTTCATTATTAGTTCATGTGAACTAATGTAGTTAACTAATGTTAACTAATGACCATTATTCTAAAGTGTTACCAAAAAGTAATTGTGGTGAGGTGGGCGTGGTTTTCGCGAGGTCTGCGGGCGGAGGGAAGGAAAGGATCCGAGCGGTGAGTAAGCGGCTTGAGCGCTGATTAAAAACACCTGTATCTGATTACAGTAATTGGCGTGGAGAGAGCTATAAAGCCGGTGTGAGAGAGAGATGGAGAGAGAGAGGGACTGGGACACGACCGCTGCCGTGTCAACGTGCTGTGACAAGAACATTTGACTGTTGTGAGAAGAGTTTGAGAGACTGTTGCGGGCTTGAGTCCTGTGCGCGCCCACGAGCGCTGTTTTGTTTGAAAATACTGAGTGTAAATAAAGAGCACGTGTCCCAGTCACGCCGACCCCTGTCTTCTTCCTTCCTTACACTACATCGAACCTTCATCACACTGGTGCCGAAACCCGGGAAGGGAGAAGAACGCCGCCGCCATGGAAACCCCGTCAGGAACACCATTTGCGGAGATCATCCAGTCGCTGGCTGGTCTTCACCAGGAACAACATCTCCAGCTACTGGCCATGAGGGAGGAGCAAGATAAGAAGTTTGAGCTGCTCCTCCAGGCCCAGTTTGAAGACCGCCAGCTGTTCCGGAGCTGGATAGACCAGGAGGGTAGCCCTCACCCCCCCCCCCCCCCCCACTCGGAGAAAGTATAGCGTTGAGGTTGCAGTTAACCCGCACCTCCGGCACCCGATTATCTTGGGGACCAATTGGCCGGCATTTAATAAACTGATGGGTTATTTATGCTCGGGTGCCTCTTGGGGAAAGAGAGACCGAGGCAGGACCGCGGTGGTTCAGCTCGGGGAAGCTCAGCCGGGACCTCGGGCACCTGAGCGCGTTGACTTTCCCCTGAAACAGTCCTGCGATGAAACGCTCAAACATGCGTTCGATCAGGTCCGCTCCATCGACGGCCGACTTCTCCGACTTGACCAGCCGCTCTCCTACCCGTATTTTACGGTCATCAAAGATAGGTTGTATCGGGTAACCCAGGATGCCCAGTTGAAACAAGATACAACCCAGTTGTTAGTTCCAAAGAGCCGTCGGGAAATGCTTTTCCAGGCGGCTCATTCTAATCCAATGGCCGGACATTTAGGTCAGACAGCGACACAAAACCGTCTCATGGCCCGTTTCTTTTGGCCGGGCATTCCTGAGAACGTGCGCAGGTAGTGTGCGTCGTGTCGTGAATGTCAGTTGGTGAATCCACCGGCCACCCCAAAAGCACCATTGTGCCCCCTTCCTTTAATGCAGGTCCCCTTCGAAAGAATTGGTATGGACCTCATCGGGCCATTAGAACGGTCTGCACGTGGGCACCGCTTTGCGTTGGTCCTTGTGGATTACGCAACACGGTACCCTGAAGCAGTACCATTGCGTAATATTTCCGCTAAGAGCGTCGCAGCGGCACTATTTCAGTTAATCTCTCAGGTGGGAATCCCGAAAGAGATTCTCACTGATCAGGGCACGGCGTTTATGTCATGGACAATTCACGAACTATACAAATTATTGGGCATTAAATCGATCCGCACGAGCGTCTATCACCCACAAACGGACGGTCTTGTGGAACGATTTAATCGCACGTTGAAAACCATGATTCGGAAGTTTGTGCGGGAAGACGCCAAAAATTGGGACAAGTGGCTAGAACCTCTGTTGTTTGCCGTACAGGAGGTCCCCCAAGCCTCCACGGGGTTTTCCCCCTTCGAGCTCCTCTATGGACGCCAGCCCGCGGGGTTTTAGATGTCCTTAGGGAGACTTGGGAGGACGGACCTTCAGATAGCAAAAACGAAATTCAGTATGTCCTGGACCTGAGAACAAAACTCCACACTTTGGGGCGGCTGTCAATGGAGAATTTGTTGCAGGCTCAGGACAGACAATGTGCGCAATACAATAGGGGCTCTAGATTACGTCAATTTGCACCGGGAGATAAAGTACTTGTATTACTCCCCACGTCTAACTCTAAATTACTCGCGAAGTGGCAAGGACCCTTTGAGGTCACATGGTGAGTTAGCGATCTCAATTATGAGGTTCTTCGTACGGATAGGGACGGGGCACGTCAGATTTATCACCTCAACCTTCTAAAAAAATGGTCTGAGGCGGAGTCGGTGTTGCTGGCGACGGTAGTGAGCGGGGAGGAGGATCTCGGACCGGAGGCACTCCCAAAGCCCAAATCCGTTGCCCTGGCCCTTGGTGGAGATCACCTCTCACCCTCGCAGCTCACCGACTTGAAAAGGTTGCAGGCAGATTTTGCCGACGTGTTCTCGCCCCTTCCCGGTGTGTGGTCGTTCGTAGCCGCCCGTATTGCTTACCCGAACATAAAAAAAGATAGTTCAGAGCGAATTGGAGGCAATGTTAGACATGGGGGTAATAGAAGAATCGAACAGTGACTGGGCGAGCCCGATCGTTTTGGTTCCAAAGCTTGACGGCTCCGTTCGTTTCTGCGTGGATTATAGAAAAGTCAATGCGGTGTCTAAATTCGACGCTTATCCAATGCCCAGGGTTGACGAGTTGCTTGACCGGCTTGGTGCTGCTCGCTTTTATTCGACACTGGACTTAACTAAGGGATATTGGCAGATCCCCTTATCTCCTTTATCCAAAGAAAAGACAGCTTTCACCACGCTGTTCGGGTTACACCAATTTGTCACCCTTCCTTTCGGCTTGTTTGGGGCTCCAGCGACCTTTCAGCGTCTGATGGACAGAATTCTCCGGCCGCACGCTGCATATGCCGCTGCCTACCTGGATGATATTATTATCTACAGCGGGGATTGGCAGCGTCATATGCAGCATTTGCGGGCTGTCCTGAAGTCGCTGAGGAGGGCTGGGCTCACGGCCAACCCAAAGAAGTGTGCGATTGGGCGGGTGGAAGTAAGGTATCTGGGCTTCCACTTGGGTCACGGGCAGGTGCGTCCCCAAATTTATAAGACGGCAGCGATTGCGACCTGTCCGAGACCCAAGACCAAAAAGGAAGTTAGACAGTTCCTGGGGCTGGCGGGATATTACAGAAGGTTTGTGCCTAATTATTCGGACCTCGCCAGCCCACTGACTGATCTAACGAAAAAGGAAGTGCCAGATACGGTTCAGTGGACGGACCGAGTTCCAGCAGGCTTTCACCAAGATAAAGGCTGCTTTGTGTGGCGGACCGCTCTTAACGGCTCCTGACTTTTCTCTCCCTTTTGTCCTGCAGACTGGCGCATCGGACCGAGGGCTGGGTGCTGTCCTGTCTCAGGAGGTGGAGGGTGAAGAGTGGCCGGTGCTGTACATCAGTCGTAAGCTCTCTGTACGATGTACAGCACCATAGAAAAGGAGTGTCTTGCCATCAAGTGGGCCATTCTTACTCTCCGCTATTACCTCCTGGGACGGGAGTTCACCCTCTGTTCGGACCACGCCCCCTTGCAGTGGCTCCATCGCATGAAAGATACCAACACGCGGATCACCCAGTGGTATCTGGCTCTTCAGCCCTTTAAGTTTCAGGTGGTCCACAGGCCGGGTGCTCAGATGGTTGTGGCCGACTTCCTCTCCAGGAATGGGGGGGGGGGGGGGGGGGGGGGCTGCAGGCCGGATGGCTCCCCGGCCTGAGTCGTGCGGTGGTGGTATGTGGTGAGGTGGGCGTGGTTTTCGCGAGGTCTGCGGGCGGAGAGAAGGAAAGGATCCGAGCGGTGAGTAAGCGACTTGAGCGCTGATTAAAAACACCTGTATCTGATTACAGTAATTGTCGTGGAGAGAGCTATAAAGCCGGTGTGAGAGAGAGATGGGGAGAGAGAGGGACTGGGACACGACCGCTGCCGCGTCAACGTGCTGTGACAAGAACATTTGTCTGTTGTGAGAAGAGTTTGAGAGACTGTTGCGGGCTTGAGTCCTGTGCACGCCCACGAGCGCTGTTTTGTTTGAAAATACTGAGTGTAAATAAAGAGCACGTGTCCCAGTCATGCCGACCCCTGTCTTCTTCCTTCCTTACACTACATTGAACCTTCATCACAGTAATATTGTGAAATATATATTTTAATATTTTTTATGTTTAATATATTTTATATATTAATGTTGTTTATTCCTGTAATGGCAAAAGCGGAAATCATTCAAATACTGATTTGGTTCTCAAGAAACATTTATTATTATTATTATCATCAAAGTTGAAAACAGGTGTTCTGCTTAAAGTCCATAAGTCTTTATATTCAATAACCATATGACATATTTAAAAAAAATTCCTGTGAAAAAATTAGCTTAAAATAGCTTGAATTGCACTCTATGCCCTTGCTTTCATTTAGTATACGTAGAGTCATGAATATGCAAATAAGCTCAGAGACCCACTCGGTGAACATTTACTCAAGTTACTGTAAACGCTGCACAAAGATATCATTCTTTACAACGCCAGACACATAATGGCAATTAATATGATTAGCCTTTTGCTTGACTACATAATCAAACAGCTAATAATGTGTTGCTACTGTTATATAAACCATGTTTCTGTTCGCCATCTCAGTCTGCCCTCGAAAAATCGGCATCAAAAGGCATATAGTACATCATAATATAACTCAAATACATAATTCACCCACTAAATTGCTAGAAATACCTGATTCATAACTACAGAAAAACTCTCTTGAGACACCCCTGCTTTGCAGCATAGTAATGATATGCTAAAGCCCGCCCACATGTGTATGTGATTGGATACAAGGTAGTTTGTGATGTCAGGAACACCAGCGATTTCAAACCGCATTTTTGGTTCACTGCAGTTTTAAGGAGACCATACTCAGCAATGGTGTTGACTTGTGAATTTGTACATGGTTTGTCCAAAAGCATATTAAAAACACCACATAGAGATTAAAAACTAGTCATTAAAATTTTTGTGGAACTGTGAAACTTTGTTTTTCAGAATTAATGTCTTTAATGTCACTTTTCATCATATTAACGCATCCCTGCTCAATCAAATCTGAACAGTATAGTATTTATCGTTTGGGTAGATATCAGCTGCATTTAACTGTCCATGCTCATATCACATTAAATTTAAATTCATCCTTTGCTGTCATCTAATGCTCACTCACTTTGATTTGATTGGCCATCTCAATCATTGACGAGCGTTGTTATGCCGTGTTCCAAGCAACCCGTAACCTGTGTTTTCCCAACCTTCTGCCCGTGAAAGTGCACTGGAACAGCAGTCAAACCTGTGACTTCCCACCCGTGAACTCGTACTAGATCGATGTACTCCCAGTTACGAGATCTGACGTCACATAGCCCGCGAAACAACA
This sequence comes from Romanogobio albipinnatus, assembly GCA_023566225.1. Lineage (NCBI taxonomy): Eukaryota > Metazoa > Chordata > Actinopteri > Cypriniformes > Gobionidae > Romanogobio > Romanogobio albipinnatus. The sequence continues at coordinate 23,472,412 of CM042249.1, read as the reverse complement.
ATGACAGCCCCGTACGGATGCGGTGTTTATGAAACAAATATACAATTAACGTTAAATAAAAGGTATAACAGCTTCTCTTGCCGTATGCGCCGTTTTTCCCCTCCATTTCCATCAAATAACGCACGTGGTGGTAAGCACCTTTGGCGATAGAAATGACTGTAAATTTAGCATAAGCCTCATACGGTCTGCCATGCTATGTTTACATCTAGCTACCACACGATTCATTGCGCTCAGGCAGTTTGGCGTTAATTTGCCTGCAAAGCTACAAAGTCGTGAGTCGTGGTTTGAAGTTGTAACTTACGGGCTCAAAAACCTGCCTGGAACGCAGCATTAGACCACATTCGTTCCGACTGTCTGATCAGCTTCATTCGTCTGTTCCTGTCAATCACGCGGTGTCAACCAATTATACTGCATGAGGGAGGGGCGAGCCAACTCTCTCTCTCTCTCTCTCTCTCTCTCTCTCTCTCTCTCTCTCTCTCTCTCTCTCACACACACACAAAGGAGGCAGCAAGCGTAGCAAGCGCTGCACACGCAACGACTGCACACGCAAAAAGGTGCTTTTTAGAACAACACGCGGGCCTCACTAACACTGAACTTTGATGTCAAGTAGTGCCCTAAAGGGACATGGTGATAGAAAAAATATGAGATGGGAGGAAAACCTGTTAAAAACCATTAAGAAAGATTTTGTGTCCTGCCGCACTTCTGCTTGAGCTAGAAAAGCAGATAGAGACGGGGAAGAAGAGAGACGAGGTGACGCCACATTCACTATGATTTTTCACACCGCACCGGTGAACTGCACTTTTCACAGTCCACTCATGGAAAACAGGAAATGCTTTAGTGTCCAAACATATATGCATCACAGCCACTTTCCCGCCACCCTGACCTAGAAATGGAGGACCCGGTGAGCCGGCTGACCGGTGAAGGGGGCGAGGGGCCCCGGCTGACAGGAGCTGGCCGCTCAGGTGGAGGCACCGAGGAGAGGAAGACGAGATAGCTTGTGGCACGCTGGCTTTCCAGCTGGCCAACCCGTCCCACTGTCAGGACCAATGTCTGTGGAGGAGGAATGCAGAGAAAGAGAGAAGAAGAGAGGGGAGAGAGTTCAGCGTAAAGGCAGACCTGATGAAGAGAGACCAGTGGAGCTGAAGTCACACCTCAGGGACTGGCGCTCCTCTGCAGGGTCAGAGTGTTCGACTACAGGGGGTCAGGAAAAGGTGAAGGAGAGTCTGATACTGCAGCTGTAGCTTTGCGTAGCCAGACTTCTGACCATCGGCATAAAGCCTGGTCCACATTAAAGGTCCCGTTCTTTGTGATCCCACTGTTCAAACTTTAGTTAGTGTGTAATGTTGCTGTTAGAGCATAAATAATACCTGTAAAATTATAAAGCTCAAAGTTCAATGCCAAGCGAGATATTTTATTGAACAGAAGTTCCCTTTCAAAGCCTACATCGAACGGCCGGCTTGGACTACATCCTGGTACTTCCTTCATAAATGACGTCGGTAGAACAGTAGAACAGACTAACCTCAGCCCACAAGACTACGTGAAAAAAGGGGGCGTGGTCTTGTTGCTGTCCCACGTGGAGAAGAGGACGTGTCGAGTGGAGAAAAGGAAGTGCTGCGTTTCAGTGTGTTTGTCGCCATGTCGTCAAGACGCTGTTATTTTCATCCCGGAGTCAAATCACCTTTGTTTGTCTTTCCCAGGGACGCTGTAGAGATCATTAAGCGCATATATCTCCCATTAAGAGGCGTGACCTTTCCACGTTCGCTAAACTGCGGTCAAATCACAACACGGGAACCGCTGGCACAATCAGAACTCGTTACGTATTTCTGAAGGAGGGACTTCATAGAATAAAGGAAGTCATCAGCCGTTTTCAGGACAGTGAATACAGCGGTATACAGATAAGTAAATTGTGTTAAACATACTGTTTTTTTTTTTACACGCGAAACATGAACACACGTTATATTGCACACTGTAAACACAATCAAAGCTTCAAAAAGACACGAAGAACGGGACCTTTAAATCATATTCTAGCCAATAAATGTCCAATTAGCCAGGAGACAACATTTAAAGTGAACAATTACAGGTTTTTTTAAAGGAGTTTAGGGGCTAGATATATGTATATGTGCTATGTGCACACACACACACACACACACACACACACACACACACACACACACACACACACACACACACACACACACACGCACTCACCTAAAGGATTATTAGAAACACCTATTCAATTTCTCATTAATGCAATTATCTAATCAACCAATCACATGGCAGTTGCTTCAATGCATTTAGGGGTGTGGTTCTGGTCAAGACAATCTCCTGAACTCCAAACTGAATGTCAGAATGGGAAAGAAAGGTGATTTAAGCAATTTTGAGCGTAGCATGGTTGTTGGTGCCAGATGGGCCGGTCTGAGGATTTCACAATCTGCTCAGTTACTGGGATTTTCACACACACAACCATTTCTAGGGTTTACAAAGAATGGTGTGAAAAGGGAAAAACATCCAGTATGCGGCAGTCCTGTGGACGAAAATGCCTTGTTGATGCTAGAGGTCAGAGGAGAATGGGCCGACTGATTCAAGCTGATAGAAGAGCAACTTTGACTGAAATAACCACTCGTTACAACCGAGGTATGCAGCAAAGCATTTGTGAAGCCACAACACGCACAACCTTGAGGTGGATGGGCTACAACAGCAGAAGACCCCACCGGGTACCACTCATCTCCACTACAAATAGGAAAAAGAGGCTACAATTTGCACAAGCTCACCAAAATTGGACAGTTGAAGACTGGAAAAATGTTGCCTGGTCTGATGAGTCTCGATTTCTGTTGAGACATTCAGATGGTATAGTCAGAATTTGGCGTAAACAGAATGAGAACATGGATCCATCATGCCTTGTTACCACTGTGCAGGCTGGTGGTGGTGGTGTAATGGTGTGGGGGATGTTTTCTTGGCACACTTTAGGCCCCTTAGTGCCAATTGAGCATCGTTTAAATGCCACGGCCTACCTGAGCATTGTTTCTGACCATGCCCATCCCTTTATGACCACCATGTACCCATCCTCTGATGGCTACTTCCAGCAGGATAATGCACAATGTCACAAAGCTCGATTCATTTCAAATTGGTTTCTTGAACATGACAATGAGTTCACTGTACTAAAATGGCCCCCACAGTCACCAGATCTCAACCCAACAGAGCATCTTTGGGATGTGGTGGAACGGGAGCTTCGTTCCCTGGATGTGATATTATATCCTGCAAGATGCTATCAAGATGCAAGTTGCTATCAATATGGGCCAACACTTCTAAAGAATGCTTTCAGCACCTTGTTGAATCAATGCCACGTAGAATTAAGGCAGTTCTGAAGGCGAAAGGGGTCAAACACAGTATTAGCAGGTGTTCCTAATAATCCTTTAGGTGTATATATATATATATATATAGTGAGGAAAATAAGTATTTGAACACCCTGCTATTTTGCAAGTTCTCCCACTTAGAAATCATGGAGGGGTCTGAAATTGTCATCGTAGGTGCAAAGTTCTATTTTGGTCTCATCTGACCACATGACTTTCTCACATGACTCCTCTGGATCATCCAAATGGTCTTTGGCAAACTTAAGACAGGCCTTGACATGTGCTGGTTTAAGCAGGGGAACCTATATATATATATATATATTTATATATATATATATATATATATACACACACACACACACACACACACACACACACGCGCACACACGCGCACACACACACACACACACACACACACACACACACACACACACACACAGATAATAACACAGGCATAACATTATGACCTAAAATTGTGTTGGTTCCCCTTTTGCTGCCAAAACAGCCCTGACCCGCCGAGGCATGGACTACACTAGAGCAGAACATTGCCCAACGCATCACACTGCCTCTGCCGGCTTGCCCTCTTCACATAGTGCATCCTGGTGACGTGTTCCCCTGGTAAGGAGCACGCACCCGGCCATCCACGTAATGTAAAAGAAGGCCACCTTCTTCCATTGCTCCGTGGTCCAGTTCTGATGCTCACGTCACGTGCCCACTGTTGGCGCTTTCAGCGTTGGACAGGGGTCAGCATGGGAACCCTGACTGGCCTGCGGCTATGCAGCCCCATACGCAACAAACTGCGATGCACTGTGTATTCTGACCAGCATTAGCTTCTTGAGCAATTTTGAGCTACAGTAGCTCGTCTGTTTGATCGGACCACACGGGTCAGCCTTCGCTCTCCACATGCATCAGAGCCTTGGCCACCCATGACCCCGTCACCAGTTCACCACTGTTCCTTCCTTGGGCCAAATAAACAAAAACAAAAAAACTACATGGCCAGTGAACGCAATCATAAGCCATGTGCTTAAAGGGTTAGCAATTTAGCATTAAGCTTTGTATCAGTAGAAACCCGGTAGTATATTCGTATTATCATACTTTTTCCCTCCTCATGTCCCACTGAGACGAGAGAATTATGCATTTTATTTCTGGAAAAAATCCTCAGACGTTGCAGATTGAAAAGACGTTCAGTTTTTAATTGTAGTGTCTATTCTCTAACTGAACAAAATTATTTTATTACTATGAATATCAAAACCACAGTGGGGTGGTGCCGTTGTGGGCAAGTGATAACCAGTAGCCGTTGCCTTCGGAGTAACCTCGTAGGGCAGCGAAGCAAGTGCATTCTGGGAGTTGTTGTCTTTCATCCACATGAGACAAAAATACATTTTCTGTCTTTTCTTGGTCTAGAAGGCACCAAATTCAAAAATAATTTCACATTTCTACTACATAAATGACCCAGTTTAAATACACATTCATCTTCCCAGAGCAAATTTTACACTAAAGAAAAACGCAACAGCATAAATGGTTCTTGAAAAATCTTACCAACAGTATGACAAAATTATTTCAGGTAAGGTTCAAAGATAATACAAAGTGTTTTACATTTAAACCCCACAAAACTATATTTTAACAGTATGAAAATGTTGTAAATAATATAGGCCTATTAATAACGAAAATAATAATAATAAAAGTAAAATTCACAAGAAAAAAATAAATCACATTCATTAAGGAAAAAACGTGGCACGGATTAGACTGTAGGATATAAAACATTTAAATAAAATGCATTATAGCTTAACTTACTCACCAAAATAGGCTAAGATTATTTGTACACAAAACATGCCAATGTGTGCAGCTGACCCATCCTCTCAAATAATTCAAGGAGATCGCGGGACTTGGTATACATTACAGTCCGTTCGTTTTTACCCGGGACAGATCGAATAGCGTTCTGTGACTGTGCGTTAAGCTGAGAAGGCTGTATGCGAGAATTTTGAAAATGGCTTTGTAAGTGTGTTCACGAATACATTAATTTCTTCTCCTCTGTCAGCCATTGGGGTTTGAAAAAACGCTATTAAAACTACAGATGTTTTATCTATGTTTTAGCTATGCAGTTAAGAAAATAGACTATTGGAAATAATTGAACACACATTCATGGAAAAAATATATACAAATTTAAGTCTATGATTCTGATAGTGATTAGGCCAGCAGAGAAGGCCTTGCTGGCCCTGATGGCCCACCACTGAGTGGTTCCAATGGTTATTTTTAAGTAATTTTAAAGGGGGATGTCTAATGCTATTTCATGCATTTTGACTTATTTACAATGTTAAAGAGTTGGATTTTCATTCTAAACACAGACAAAAAAAAAAGTTGGACGAATGTCAAAGTATTTCTGTGCCAAATACAATCCTTCAGGATTCAAATAAGTTTCGTAAAGTATTTTTTTTTTCAGAGTATGGCCATGTATGATGTCATAAAGGGCAGAATTCCTTGTATGGGCACTTCTCCCAGATGAGCGCATGCACACATCAACCAGAGCAAGAGCAAGAACCATCAACAAGCTTCATTCAGGTTACGGAAGCCTTCAACAGTGCTGTCCTTTTGTTTTTAGACCACGAAATCAACGGCCACTAAAGAAGTGTGTTTCTGGTTGTGAGGGAAATATAACCTTGTTCAGCTTCCCAAATAACCCAGCGTTAAGGAAACAGTGGATGCAGTTTGTTTTTCTGGAGCAGCAACATAGTTCTGCAAGTGTTTGTGTTTGTTCCAGGTCATGAGTGGAAACCGCAGGCGGTGAGTGAAACTGCATCAAATGTGTGTTTTGTTGGCAATAGGCACATAAGTGCATATAATATAAACAACAAGAACGTATCATGAATCGAAAGTTATCCAGGGATAATGCCATGATGTATTGTGTGTGTGTGTGCTCGTGACACTTTAGCTCCACGCCTCCACCCACTGCACGCCTACATAAGTTTGGCTGATCAAAACAGATGGAGTAGATTGAGTCCATCAACCCCCCGAAGCTTCACAGTCCTTTCCTCTTCATGGGTTCGACATTTCATTCAGTAAGGTTAGGCAGTTTTGATCTACATGCTGTTTAATGTTTGATGATCGCGTTATTTTACTTGTTTCAGCTTCTTCTTTTCCTGTATTTTGATCCGGAGATTCTGTACTAGAAGATGTGTCATAGTGCCCACTACCATATTCATTATTTAATTAAAGTTAAAATAAACACTACCAAAGTTCCTTACACTATTGTGTTTGCATCAGACACATTCTACCTCCATTTTGTCATATCACAGAGTTTTTTGTGTCAAGTACTTGAATAACCAGCTGAAGAAAACCGTGGAAGTGGGAAACACTCACCTCTCTGTCTATACAGTTCCTGCAGAGGCCCTGTGATTGGCATTGGTGACACTGGTCTCTCGAGGAGTTCTTTCACCAGGTTGCATTTGTCAGGTCTCAGAGGGGCATGCTGGTCTAGCGGGCGGAGTATCCACCTGAAAGAGAGCATGACTTTTAATGTGTATATTTTCTCCAGAGAAAGAACATGGTTTGAAAACAAGCCATGGTCCTCAAAGCCACATACCGGAACCAAGACATCCATTTTCTCGCTCTCTTCCCCTTAAATTTCTCAGTGCAATTGTATATTGATCTCACAAAAGACAAAATTCGTTTACCCCAGCACAGAAATGTTATTCTTTTATTACAGAAATGAGTGCAGTGAAAACAACACTACATGCTCTCTATCACTCTCGGTGCGCACAAACCAGAATTCTATTATGGGAGAGCTGCACCAGATACAATGAAGTATTTTCAAGGGATCTTGAGGCAACAAAGTATATAAAATGCCATAAATAAATGATGGCAGGCAGACAATTTTAAGAGCATTAAAAGTTTGATCTCCTTCAGGGGAGGCCGCAAGGGACTTTTGAAGCAGTAATTATTCATAAAAATGAAATGTCATATTAGTTTGTCCCGGTCTAATATGATTTCACGTTGATAATTTTTTTCCGCTTCGACAGGATTCGGTGGGACAAATGTGGTACTCTCCTCACATCATTTTCTCTAATAAAGACACATTTGTTTGAATATACAGATGAGGGGTTCCGAACAATGACAGTAATTAAAACTGTGGAGCCAATCACTGATGTTTAACGATTATGTCTGTTATTGCATCTGATTACTGATACAAAAAAATTATACTTAATACATGTTTGAATGGAATGATACATTTCTAAAAAGCTGCTTTGAATCTGAAACAATTAGGAAAACACCATATTTTTCAGATAACTTTCCATTTCGCTCTTAGACTTGCTCAGAACAAATGTTAGCATGGGAGCTGAATATTCAGCTGAATTATTCATTTAATAAGGATGCTACAAACAAAGAAGCACATTTATGGTAAGAAACAAAAAACAATACTTACTTAGATACACTTTGTGGTTTGTTGTTTGGCTGGCAAAATCATTTGCTTGTACTTAGCTTGCATGTTTAAGAATCCAGCAGTGAAAACACATTCAAATTTAATTTTCAAATTTCTATTTCTATTATTTTGAAAGAAGTCGCTTATGCTCATCAATGCTGCATTTACAGTAAAAATATTAATATTGTGAAATATTGTTACAATTAGAAAAAGAACAGTAGCAGCTATTACTCCAGTCTTCAGTGTCACATGATCCTTCAGAAATCATTTTAATATGTAATATTATAATTTGGTGCTCAAGACACATTTCTTATTATTTTCACTGTTGAAAACAGTTTTGCTGATTAATATTGTTTGGAAACCATAGAAAACATTTTCAGGATTCTTTGAAGGAATTATTTGTATTGTAACAATGTAAAAGTGTTCACTTTTGATCAATTGAATGAATTTTTGCTAAGCAAAAGTATTAATTGTTTTATTTAAAAAATAAATGCTAAAATGGAGCCTAAACAGTGCACTTCTTTGTTCAAAAGGATACTTTTTTCTTCTTCTTTTGGAACATTGCCAATAAATAAATAAATAAATAAATACATTCAGTGTTGATTGTGTTACCTGCAGCCCACAAGGTATGGTATGGGTGAAATTAAGTCTGAATCATCACCTTTCTGATCAGCATTTAAGCACCGGAGGACACTTGCATGGCCAATTTATTTCAGCTTGTAATACTCCTTCTGTTTTGGCAAGACCTGGTCTGTTTGTTTTCCATGGTGGACCACTGATACTGGCTTACACTGGCACTATCCAAAGCAGATAATGAGGTGAACATGTACTCTTTGTGTCCTTTTACTGCAGCGCAGGTCCAAGTGTGACTGAGAGAGAGAGAGACACTGTAGTGGGCTGACATGTCCTTTGAGTCCCAGACACTCCTTGTTAAGGGTATTAGGATCAACACCATGATTGATCTACATGTCAGATCGGTAAGTGAAGGCGTGGAGTCAGCTGTCCACAGCTCATTTTCCACCTGGAGGTCAATTAAGACACGGAGAGGTGAGGAAACGTGCATAGACCCTAATATGGAGATCTCAACACACACACACACACACTGCATACTTATAGATACACAAAGCTAGCCTCATTTGATTGCCCAATGTCACTGCATGGGGGAGGGTTCTGTCATGATAGACAGAGTGTCTTTTCTATGAAGGTACGCAGAGAAACAAAAGGAGGGGGTGGTGAATAAAAAGATGGATGAATAAAGGTAGAGCTTTATCTTTGACTGGGCTGAAGACTGTCTGTAGTCATTCAGTACTGCCTCATTTCCCTGTAACGCACAGGGCTTTTCTTTTTCATTAGCGGAGCTCAGAGCACACAAGGAGTCAACCGTCTGGATATTCTGACACCCCTTCAGCACTCTATTTACCACAGCTCTTCAGTGATGTATCAAGGGGAACGTCTTCCCGGTATTAAATATAGATGCAGTCGGATTAACATATCAGGAGAGTGCATGATTAATGTGAGATTACACTGGATAACGCTGCTGCTTTTTCCATCACTGTTGGAGTAATGGACTTTGATTTGATTCAAATCATCCTTGACCCATCAACATAAGCAGCCGCTCTTATAAGAGAGACGGGACATCACTTGACTGCTTTTGATGGCGTGTAATACAAATAATATATGCAAGTTTGAGAATAAACTTACAATAACTTCTCTTGCTTGCCACGGGTCTTGGTTGGCATTTGTTTCCCAACTTGTGCCGTAGCTACTGTTTGTGCTACAAACATGAATGATACATCAAATTGTTTTGTTGAAGAGACATTCGCTATACCTTTCTAAGCGGTCTTACATGATATAAATCAAAGGAAGAAAAATGCCATAAACTTACATTTAAGGAGAGACTGAGCCTTGCGGAAGTAAACCCTTAGTAAATACCCAAAACACATTAACAGCTACATGCTATCCACTGCAGACTTGTGCTGACAGACAAATACTACTCTCATTATCTTCAGAAACCATAAAAATCAAGCTTGTGAGTACTGAACATTCTAGAAACCACCTTGTAACCACCATGGCAGCATGCTAACCACTTATCTAACTTAGCTAACACTCTAGCATCATAAAGTCAAGTCCCATTTTCTTTAGAAAATGAAAAAATCTAGTTTGAGAACCTAACATCCTAGCAAACACCTAGCATAACCACCCAAAACACATGAACAACATAGCAGCATGCTAACATCTTAGCAATCACACACAGCGTTCCCACTAAGTCCCACTAAAATAAAAATCTAGTTTGTGAGCATTGAATATCCTAGCAACCACCCTGAATGCTCTAGAAGCCACATAGCAGAATGCTAACCACTCAGAACTTGTAAAGGCAACACTCACATATAGCCTTATAGCATAGCCTACTTCAGTAAATGTAAAAATCTTCTTTGTTACTATTGGTAAGCTAAATTGTTTCAAGATATTCTTAAAACAGACTAAAAATGTATTTTTTTATATGAAGTTACCAGTTTTATTCCAGTGTTTTGGTGGAAAATACAGTTATTTTCATCACAAAAGTCGTTTTTATATGAACTATGAATGCTATAGATCATGAAAGGTGCTGAATGAACATGACCCATGTTGTGGTGCAAAAAACCCAATAACCTGACCAATCCATGACCATCTCATTTATTTTAGTTGCTCTCTGCACCTTAAGAGATACATCACAAGTCTACGTGTGCATATCGAATTTCACACCCTCAATAAATTGCTGGGCCAACGTATTGATATTTTCTGGCCTGGTCCCGTTTTGCCTCCTTTCTCCTTGAGAGAGACACCCGCGAAGGGTTAAACCCTCCCCCCTGTTCTGCCCCGTGCCACTGAGTCTCTCTCGCTCCCTCACTGTGTCTCCCTGCATCCATTTGCAAATGATCTCGCTTGTCTGCATATTGTCACTTGCAGCCTGCCCACACATTCATCAACTGTCGGCCGGCTCGCCGCGCACTCCACGCGCCCTCTACACTTAATTGTTCCCACTCTGACCTGGGAGAATAGAGAATGATGTTTCCCTCATTCGTGCCGATGCGGGGCGAGGAGAATTAACAACTCTGTGGGGATGGCCGAGCTCTGGTGTGGTCGGTCAGGCTCTCCCCCTTCTTTGTGTTTCTGGGGCACGGTCCTACCCTATTACCAGAGGCAGGAGAAGATTCACTGGCTGCATGAAGAAATGAGACAGGTAAGATAGGTGTAGACATCTCCTTCCATGGGCCGCAAGTTGGAGATCTAGTCCACGTGTAGACAAATGGACATGGACACAAACTTTCATTTTTCAACATCAATATTTTAGGTTAAACTTTATATGTTTGTATAAGAGAAAATGTGAATTTTCAAATGATGTTTATCTTCATGAGGTTATTAAAAATCACATTTAAAACTTGTCTATATGAGGAATACTACCTGGGCTGCTAACTCTCATGCATTCAACGTGAGACTCAACAATGAAACTGTTCTCATGCTCTCACGCCATACATCCATTTTCTCACGCAATATAAAAAAAAAAAACCTCTTTTGATATGAAACAGTCTCAGCTTTCAAATTCTGTCAGTTCAAATTCTTTTATATACATAAATACCATTTTGGTGGTCTTCCTCTTTATTGCTTGTTATAGCACCAAATAAACATAAATGCACATCAGAAGACATGTTGAAGGATACAGTACAGTTTACTGAAATGTCTCATGTTATCATTCAATGAGTGTTTCAACCACGGAAAGACGAATAAAACAGCGTGTAAACAATGTCACGTAAAGCCATTCAATGACCTGGATGTTGGTTAGCTAGAAAAATTAACTCTAGAGAGGAGCATTTTGCTAAATATATGCACTATAAAACATATTTATTATATTTTACTCTTATATAATTGAAAATATAACATTAGTATACAAAACTGCATTATTATTTAAAATAATAATTTGTAATTTTCGCTGCTAGAAGTTGCTTATTCAAACCAAAGGCGTAGCTTGATGGCGCCTTGATTTTGCGGAATCATGAAAAGTATCGAACGGGTAGAAATCATATTCATTGAGGAGCTAATGTATTAAAGATTTATTAACGTTACTGTTGTTTGAAGGGCACGGCTGAGAGCCGTTGGAGCGGAATGAGTCCGCTGGATTGATTGCTAATGAGAGGTGAGCACAAGGAGTTTTTATTATGCCGCAGACGACCACTTCCGCTTCTTCCGGTCATGCGTTACTGGAGTAATGCAGCGCTGTTTTATCATATTAGATACATTTGAGTGTGTTGAAAGCAGGGCTCTGAACCGGTTCAAGGAACGAAAACGAAAACCGGAAACGAACGAAATTTTAAGAGGAACAAAAACGGAAACGAAATCAAAATCAATTTGAATCGTTCTGAACAGAAACGTTAATTTGAAATGACCATTAACCGGTTAATAACGTTATTTTATCGTTCTCTATAATATTTTAATTTGGCAGTGACCAATCATGAAATGAGTAGTACAGCATGTGACGTTGACGGATCAAGCGTGAGTGAAATGCCCGCGCACCATCATCTATGAATCTACCGGTAACGCAAGTCAGTGTGAGCGCGCATTTTCATGCCTCAAGTACATTTCTTTCCCCGCTGAGGTCTACAATGAAAGCGCAGGTATTGGAGGACATTCTTTTCGAACGTTTAAATAAGCAGTACGGACTTTAAGCTCAAATAGACTGATTTAGGATAGTTTATGGATTCCGTTTAAGCCTATCCAAGTAGGCTATAGCATCTATCAAACATTTTTCCTATAGTCTTTCAGATTGCCAATACAGGACAGGTCAATGTTTTCTATATAGACGGTTGATGCTTCGTATTAAATGGTATGTTATATTGCATTAAATGATTAAGCTTTACTAGCTGACTGAATTTGATTATGTGATGCAAGAACGTGTTGCGCAGTGTTTGCTTTGAAATTAGCAGTTGACGGTGCATTAAAAGAGCAATGGTTATCCAGTTTATTTATTCTTTATTCATGCATTTTTTAAAACAAGTCGTGTTGAAAAAAAGTTATGTACAAAGAATGTTATCACTCTTCTGAAAATAATTCGGCATTAGAGGCCTTTCGATTGTCTAACGCTCCATTAAAACAGGTCCGCTGTTTATGCCTTGTAATTAATGCATGTATTTCTGGTTTTAAAAATGTTATTAAATAAATATTCAAGTTGAATTACCATGTGTTATATTATTATTGAGTGAAAATAAGTCTATTTATACATATTTGTTTAAAATTTATACATATTTGTTTAAAGTATAGGCTTAATTAAATAACGTTATTAACCGGTATTTTTTCATATCAAACCGTTTTCTGAACAGTAATGTTTATTGAGGAACGCAAAAACCGAAACGCTATAATATCGATTCTGCTCGGAGTGAACCGATTGATATTTTTTTCCGTTTTTAAGCCCTGGTTGAAAGTTATAAAGCTCATAGATATACATAATAAAGGCTAGATATCTCGTCCGCGCTGCTGGCCAATGGAGGTTGACATCCGTACTTGGCGGCCATCTTGTCACAGGCAGCTCGCTCACTCGTAACATTGTTTTCATGGTGCTTGCACTTTTTAAATAACCATAACTTGCTAAATTTTTTACCGATTTTCAAACTGTTTGGTTTGTTATAAACGTCAGAGATGTAGTTATGACACTGCATACTTATGAAAAATTATTCATAATTTGTTCAAGCATCTATAATTATAGCCAAGTAAGAAAATAAACCATTTCTAAATCCGTTAAGATTTCAGTGAGATAAGAGTATTTGTGTTCATGCAGATCACTCGCCTTACATCAGGTACCACAGAGCCCTGCCTGTGACAAGATGACCGCCGGTGATGATGTTAGAGACTCCGCCGTAAGACATCTAGCCTTTATTATGTATATCTATGATAAAGCTACTCTGTGCGTTCGCATGTCAGCTACTATGAGACGCTTGTTGCACACTGCAGTAAGCTAGATCGATATTAGGCATGGTAAATCAAGAAAACGAGATTTTAACAGTAGGACTAACTGTGTTGACCTGAGCTACAGTGAGGAAAATAAGTATTTGAACACCCTGCTATTTTGCAAGTTCTCCCACTTGGAGATCATGGAGGGATCTGAAATTGTCATCGTAGGTGCATGTCCACTGTGAGAGACATAATCTAAAAAAAGAAATCACAATATATGATTTTTTAACTATTTATTTGTATGATACAGCTGCAAATAAGTATTTGAACACCTGTCTATCAGCTAGAATTCTGACCCTCAAATACCAGTTAGTCTGCCTTTAAAATGTCCACCTCCACTCCATTTATTATCCTAAATTAGATGCACCTGTTTGAGGTTGTTAGCTGCATAAAGACACCTGTCAACCCCATACAATCAGTAAGAATCCAAATACTAACATGGCCAAGACCAAAGAGCTGTCCAAAGACACTAGAGACAAAATTGTACACCTCCACAAGGCTGGAAAGGGCTCCGGGGAAATTGCCAAGCAGCTTGGTGAAAAAAGGTCCACTGTTGGAGCAATCATTAGAAAATGGAAGAAGCTAAACATGACTGTCAATCTCCCTCGGACTGGGGCTCCATGCAAGATCTCACCTCATGGGGTCTCAATGATCCTAAGAAAGGTGAGAAATCAGCCCAGAACTACACGGGAGGAGCTGGTCAATGACCTGAAAAGAGCTGGGACCACCGTTTCCAAGGTTACTGTTGGTAATACATTAAGACGTCATGGTTTGAAATCATGCATGGTACGGAAGGTTCCCCTGCTTAAACCAGCACATGTCAAGGCCCGTCTTAAGTTTGCCAATGACCATTTGGATGATCCAGAGGAGTCATGGGAGAAAGTCATGTGGTCAGATGAGACCAAAATAGAACTTTTTGGTCATAATTCCACTAAACGTGTTTGGAGGAAGAAGAATAATGAGTACCATCCCAAGAACACCATCCCTACTGTGAAGCATGGGGGTGGTAGCATCATGCTTTGGGGGTGTTTTTCTGCACATGGGACAGGGCGACTGCACTGTATTAAGGAGAGGATGACCGGGGCAATGTATTGCGAGATTTTGGGGAACAACCTCCTTCCCTCAGTTAGAGCATTAAAGATGGGTCGAGGCTGGGTCTTCCAACATGACAATGACCCGAAGCACACAGCCAGGATAACCTAGGAGTGGCTCTGTAAGAAGCATATCAAGGTTCTGTTGTGGCCTAGCCAGTCTCCAGACCTAAACCCAATAGAGAATCTTTGGAGGGAGCTCAAACTCCGTGTTTCTCAGCGACAGACCAGAAACCTGACTGATCTAGAGAAGATCTGTGTGGAGGAGTGGGCCAAAATCCCTCCTGCAGTGTGTGCAAACCTGGTGAAAAACTACAGGAAACGTTTGACCTCTGTAATTGCAAACAAAGGCTACTGTACCAAATATTAACATTGATTTTCTCAGGTGTTCAAATACTTATTTGCAGCTGTATCATACAAAAAAATAGTTTAAAAAAATCATACATTGTGATTTCTGGATTTTTTTTTTTTTACATTATGTCTCTCACATTGGACATGCACCTACGACGACAATTTCAGACCCCTCCATGATTTCTAAGTGGGAGAACTTGCAAAATAGCAGGGTGTTCAAATACTTATTTTCCTCACTGTATATAACAAAGACAGAAAATTAATCAATGAATGCAGTTGCTCACCTGTCTAATAAAACAGATAATATATCAAAGCGTCTTTATTTATACAAATCGTAGAAATCAAAATTGTAGTTAAATTGCTTATTTCTCTGGATTTAAACATTTTTGGAAACATTTGGGATAATGCAAGTACACAAGTCAACAAAATACATAACATTGTTCTAGTGGTTTTTGGACATTTTTATACAAAAATCTTACATATTGTGCCTTTAATTTCAGTCTTTAATAAGATTTCAATGCATGTTTACAGAATTAGTTGAGAGAGATCTGCTCAACTATGATAGGACTGCCATGTGTCTTGCTGTTGTTTAACATCTCGTGACAAATGCTGTTAAAAGTTAAACTTTTAAAAATGTGTTTTTAAAAACTTTTAAACAAATATGTAATGCTTTAACTTATTTAATGTTTAGTAATCACACTGTACGACAAAAGTCGCTCCACAAAACAATTGGGAATGTGTACATTAATGTATTTTTAACTAATTCTAATAATTTTTTTAATGGTAATTTTTATGACAAAATTTAATAATTATAGGTAAAAATTTGGCAAAAATAATTATAGGTAAAAATGTATTTGCTGTCCAGCTACATTAATAAATATAAGGCAATACATTTTTTTATTTATTAAAATTGCATGTCATGTCAACTACCCATCCAAATATATAACCATCATCTTCCGGCGGGGCCCCTGCTCTGTTCTGGTGGCGAGAGGTCAGTCTGCGTATGCATGTCACAGACGAGCACTCCAGGAACGTGCCGGCACTGTAACGTCACACACAATGGATTTATGGCTTCTTATCTGCATGCCATTTGCATTAGTGAGGAGATCTGCAGCACGGGCCCATTTTCTCCGTCTGGATGGCGGAGCAGCCTCCACCGGTGCCCAGGGGCTCCTCAATGCATCACTCGCTCCCTCCTTTGGCTGCTAAACATTCCCACTGCATTAGCTAAGACAAGACATCAATTATACATGCCGTGGTTTCACTGTTGCAAAATACTATTTCCAGTTGGCTTAAATAGGATTAAAAATTAAATATTGCTTGCTGAAAAGGAATATGAAATCAGCCTGAACTTCTGCTACTTTCAAGCAGGACGTTTGGGGCCAGTACAGAGCAAAGGGCTTGTTTTGGGCGAGCTGTATGCGTGCATTTGTCCATGTGATGGCAAAAAGGAAAGACTTTTAATTAGCTGTTTTTGGTCTAGCAAATATTTACCCAAGCATTTCACAAACAAGTGCTTTTAAAAGTTTGATTTAAAGCAGGCCTAACAGATGGTGAACCAGGCGCTGGCTCATAACTCAACTCATAGCCGAGTTTCAGTGTGACCACAGGGTACTATTGCATATGTTAACTCCGAGTAAAAGACGCTAATATTGGTATCATTTCAGCCATTCAAATCTTAAACAGCATATTCAGAGCAACAGCAAAAAGAAGCATCCAAACTTTGCTTTAGAAAAAAAAGTGCATACCCACCACCACCAAATGTTCTTCACACTTCTCTTCATGGACTCAACCACTCCTCCTTCCACATGTCAGTTCCTTAAAGTGATGGGGTCGGAAGTGGTATCGGCCGGTCGTGCCAGGCCAAGCCTGATGGCTCATCCCCAGACCTTTAGTCCTGTCTCGTCAATTATGAATAGCTACTTCCATTATGAGCGCCACATCTGTTTTAAGGTAACACTTGGTCAAAGCAAAGTGCGCTCTGGCAGTCATCTTAGACATTCAAGTTTTTTTAAATATACTTCTCTCTCTTTATCACGCAAATACTAACGTTAAAAGCGATTTAGTATCCCATCTGACCAAAGCCAACTATAAGGAAGCAGTTTGAGCAAAGCAGCGTTGATTCCACTGGTATGAGTTTGGGACAGGAATATAAATCAGACCAATGCAGATCTGGTGGCTCTAGTGATGGAGAAATAATACTTCAGCTTTAAAGTCAACATGAAATCTTTTATTTGTAATAAATGACGTTCCGATAATTGACACGAGCAATAAGAGGTATACACTCGCCTAAAGGATTATTAGGAACACCTGTTCAATTTCTCATTAATGCAATTATCTAACCAACCAATCACATGGCAGTTGCTTCAATGCATTTAGGGGTGTGGTCCTGGTCAAGACAATCTCCTGAACTCCAAACTGAATGTCAGAATGGGAAAGAAAGGTGATTTAAGCAATTTTGAGCGTGGCATGGTTGTTGGTGCCAGACGGGCTGGTCTGAGTATTTCACAATCTGCTCAGTTACTGGGATTTTCACGCACAACCATTTCTAGGGTTTACAAAGAATGGTGTGAAAAGGGAAAAACATCCAGTATGCGGCAGTCCTGTGGGAGAAAATGCCTTGTTGATGCTAAAGGTCAGAGGAGAATGGGCCGACTGATTCAAGCTGATAGAAGAGCAACTTTGACTGAAATAACCACTTGTTACAACCGAGGTATGCAGCAAAGCATTTGTGAAGCCACAACACGCACAACCTTGAGGCGGATGGGCTACAAAAGCAGAAGACCCCACCGGTTACCACTCATCTCCACTACAAATAGGAAAAAGAGGCTACAATTTGCACGAGCTCACCAAAATTGGACATTTGAAGACTGGAAAAATGTTGCCTGGTCTGATCTAGTCTCGATTTCTGTTGAGACATTCAGATGGTAGAGTCAGAATTTGGTGTAAACAGAATGAGAACATGGATCCATCATGCCTTGTTACCACTGTGCAGGCTGGTGGTGTAATGGTGTGGGGGATGTTTTCTTGGCACACTTTAGGCCCCTTAGTGCCAATTGGGCATCGTTTAAATGCCACTGCCTACCTGAGCATTGTTTCT
This sequence comes from Romanogobio albipinnatus, assembly GCA_023566225.1. NCBI lineage: Eukaryota > Metazoa > Chordata > Actinopteri > Cypriniformes > Gobionidae > Romanogobio > Romanogobio albipinnatus. The sequence goes on along the minus strand of CM042249.1, from coordinate 23,454,124 downwards.
GACCATGTCCATCCCTTTATCACCACCATGTACCCATCCTCTGATGGCTACTTCCAGCAGGATAATGCACCATGTCACAAAGCTCAAATCATTTCAAACTGGATTCTTGAACATGACAATGAGTTCACTGTACTAAAATGGCCCCCACAGTCACCAGATCTCAACCCAATAGAGCATCTTTGGGATGTGGTTGAACGGGAGCTTCGTGCCCTGGATGTGCATCCCACAAATCTCCATCAACTGCAAGATGCTATCCTATCAATATGGGCCAACATTTCTAAAGAATGCTTTCAGCACCTTGTTGAATCAATGCCACGTAGAATTAAGGCAGTTCTGAAGGCGAAAGGGGGTCAAACACAGTATTAGTATGGTGTTCCTAATAATCCTTTAGGTAAGTGTAATATATATATATATATATATTTTTTTTTTTAAATTATATTTACTGGATCATAGTGGTTTGCTAATTGTTGCGATCTCATGTGAGTGACAGGTTGATGGAAGGTAGGGATTATTCTCATCAGAGATGAGATGTTTTTGTGAGGACAATTTGATGGAAGGTTTTTCTGTGAGCACACCCAAAAAAAGATTCAATGTTTTTTTTTTTTTTGTACCCTCTCCAGCAGGGACTGTATGATTTTGAGATTCATCTTTTCACACTGAGGACAATTGAGAGACTCAAACAACTATTAAGAAAACAGTTGAAACATTCACAGATGCTCCAGAAGGAAACACAACGCATTAAGAGCTGGGGGTCGAAACTTTTGAACAGGATGAAGATGTGATTTTTCTTATTTTGTTTAAATATACATTTTTCATTTAGTACTGCCCTTCGGAAACAACAGAAGATACTTGCATGTTTCCCAGAAGACAAATTAAGTTCAATTTACCTCGCTCTTCAAACTCCAAACGTTTTCACCCCCAACTCTTAATGTGTTGTGTTTCCTTCTGGAGCATCAGTGACTGTTTCAACCTTTTTTTTAATAGTTGTGTTTGAGTCCCTCAAATGTCCTCAGTTTGAAAAGATGTTGTGTATCATCCAGGTAACAACATAATATTAAGAATCAAGGTCAACTTTTGAACAGGGTGATTTGTATAAATTCTATTTTTTTTCTTGTGGACTATATGCAAACATATTTTATGTCAAATGTCTTATTCAGAACAGTAATAAATTAAAAATAACAAGCATTTTGTATGATCCCTCTTATTTTATTAAAATAATTAACATTTTGCAGATTCTGCAAGGGATATGTAAACTTTTGAGCGAGACTGTAATTTGCTTCGACTCTAAATTACTTTCCTTTTCTGTTAAATTCAACCATCGGTCACGTAATGACCACTTTTCTCAAACCAATCAATTCCCAATAGATAAAATCAAGTCCTTGCCAAGTCCTTCTAAATGCTGTACATTACAGGGCACTCCAGAGATAAGGGTAACACGTCTGAACTCTTGAAAAACAAAGCTCTTCTACAGTTGTGCCTCAAAGCATATATCTGTTATTCTGGGAGGCAAGAGAAATTAGCCATTTAAATTGAGCTGCGTGCATCTACAGAAATTAGAAGTTAAAATATAAACACCGCCCTAATATAATTGACTTGTTTACCATGCAAAAGGTTCTGTGGTCAGAAGAAGCTGCAGCTACAGCATGAAGTTACACTTTACTTCAGAGGACAAAGAAAAAAAAAACAAAAAAAAACAGTGACCACTTTAAAGGGTGGGAGAACACAAGACAGTTTGTCGGTGATTGTTCAAGGGCACTTTATAAATCCGACCGTTAACACTTTACAGCCATGCCTTAAATAAGCCTGAGCTGAGAAACCACAGACGAGAAGTCATGTAGGCTGAAGTATTCTCATACAAGAACAAAATTGCTTTCTTTCACCTACGTAGCCTTCGCCTCAACTGGAGACCATTTCCCACCACCTAACGTCTCATGTACCTGAACTATTTGCAGAAGCAGCTTAACAGTTAAAATACAAAAAAGTGGATCTTCCCACGGGTAGAGAAGTACAAGGTAAACCAATAATCCTCAATTCAAGACAGGCGGTGCATGAACTAACTGTACAGCTGCTCTTCTCAAGAAACACGCTCGTTGAACAAGCAACGAGACCACAGACACTGGTATAGCATTAGAAGAACTGAACAGAAGTGAGAACTGAGTCAGATCTCACTGCATGCAGAAAGCTTTCCCAATGTGCATTAACTGCTGGGAGCTACAGCAGAGTCAAACCAGTCCAAATGACCATGAAAATAGTCTTGGACTTTGGATCTACAATACTGATATCAAAGGGTCTGTTTACACCTGGTATTAAGATGCGTTTTGGATAGACGAGGGAGACACATTCCCGTTTACACCTGGTGTTTTAATCTGTCTCTTTTGTCCACTTTTAACCACCTGTCCTGATTTCTCCGAGGGAGGGTAAATATATGAGCTTTTTCAGATCTTTTGATATCATGGGACGAAATAAGCTTGCGCAAATGTGCATATGAATGCGTTCAGAGATGGCGGAAAAAACATATTACGTTCTTGCTCTGATAGCCACTAGACCACGTCAAACAAAGTGAGTGTGTTAGAAATCAGGAATGGCAAGAGAACGGTACATTTTTCATCTTCAAACCAAACTTGGGTCCTTGGCCGACAGTTTAAATCCCGTCTGGCTTGCGCGCTTCCTATGTTTACGCATTAAGTCAGTAGGCAGATAGTAGTAGACACATTCGATTACACGAGGGTCTACACCAGGGGTCTCCAAACTCGGTCCTGGAGGGCCACTGTCCTACAGAGTTTAGCTCCAACCCCAAATAAACACACCTGAACCAGTTAATCAGGGTCTTACTAGGGTCTTGTGAGACACTGATTACCCATTTCAGGTGTGTTTATTTGGGGTTGTAGCTAAACTCCTCAGGACAGTGGCCCTCCAGGACAGAGTTTGGAGACCCCTGGTCTACACTATGAAAGCAAACCAGTCAAATGCGTTTTCGACTACCTCTGGAAGTGGTTGAAAGTGGACAAGCTCAAACCGTTAGACCCGGTTTACACCTGTATTTAGTGTCATCCACTTGTGATCCGATCAACCAAAACGCATCTTAACACCAGGTGTAAACACAGGGCCAAATAACCTCCTCCTCATCACAAACAATTGTTGCTGTATTTGGGCTTTTGAGTTGCTAAATTTTGGAGGTTTATATAAAATAAAATAAAAATGTAGGTCTTGAATAACAGCAGAGAAATTAAGGTTCTTTGAAGCACCAGTGGTGTCCAAAATTATGATGCTATTGGAAATATACACCTGGAAATATAGTTCATGAGCAAAAATGTCATAAAGTGAAGAAATATTCAGATCTATTGCTACATCACTAAATCAAAAGTCAGTTGTGACATTGATCATGTGACCGTTTACAGATGTTTTTGCTTCCACTGAAGCACAAGATGCTCTTTGGACCATATCAAATTATCCTGGAGAACTTTATCCGTTCTTACTTGAAGGTGTTCACCTCGAGCGCTGATGTCAAAAAAGAAATTAATTTGAATTGAAATTACATTTTTAACTCAACTTTCACTAGTAGTCTCAAACTTTGGACCGCATTGAAAATGGTTTTCTGAAAACAATGGTTTTCCAATGTCATCAGGCTGCAAAACCCTTTCTGGAACATTTATTTTTAAGCATGCAACTTAAAAAGTAATCTCTTCATGTCAACAGTACCGGTCGGGCCTCTACCACTTAACGTGCATGTAAATGTGACCTCGCAACCTTGGAAGAAAGCCCCCCTCACTCAAGTATGGCACACGTATTGGTAAATACTTGCATGACAATGGGCTCTCTGCCCAGGACCCTGACAGCATTCTATATTAATAGAAGTGCTGTATATTATTCATAGGCAGAATTACTTTGGTGGCATGGTCCCAGGCCAAAGGGAGCTCCACTGCACTTCTGCTCTCAGCCCTGACAAGAGGAATACTAACAATACCGGACATGTGCAGGGCTGCCCGAGTTTACCACTGCCCACACTATCGCCCATTATAATAATCTATTCAAGTATTAAAGGGGTTTTATCTTGAAGCCCATGAATAATGAATGTGGAATTTCAAAATTTAATTGCCCCGAATTAAATGATTCAAGATAATGTTTCTTTTATAAATTTGTAATGGGGCTTGGGGGGCAAAGAATGAAAAAAAAAAATACATTAAATAAAACCTTTTTTTCCCCCCTTCAAATGAAACGAAGAATGAAAAGGACAATGGACAAGTGCCCTTATGTCTCTTAATGGAAATAGTTTTTAAAAAGGCCCTCTTAAAGACAGATAGACAGGTCAAAGATTTCAAGAAAAGCACTCCACCTTCTTTGATTCAGGTGAACAAATGCACACAACTTTAATCTTGGACTTGTCATTATAGACAGACTCTAATGGCTTTTCCCTATACAGTTGTACTGATGTACTGTGAGTCAGTGCAATCCACAATGTACCTTCTTTATGGCTAGATCATGTTAAAGATTTGAGAATAAGTGTATTAAAGCTGTTAGCTTTCCAAAGCTATAAATCTATATACAGAAGCAGCAAGAACAAGTGGCAGGCTTCCATACACTCAAACATCTTTCAACCAAAACAAACAATTCTGAACAGTATATTGAACAGCGCTGTTTATAGGCAAAACACTTTAAACGTAATGCAGTTTCGGTTTCAATATGCAGTTTCAAAAGGACAACAAAACACTGTGGGGATATCACCTAATACAAGTCACTACGGATGGATCATGTGACTGGAGACAAATAGTTCACCCAAAAAAGTCAATATTTACTTAGCCTCATGTTGTACCAATCCATAATTATGCCATTTATATTATTATATCAGTAGATCAAATGCAAATAAGCAACTCATTTTTATATTTGAGAGTTAATAGTGTGGAAAAGCACCAAAAAGGAGCCATAGGATTGCTTTGTGTGAGGAAAAGATGCAAGATTATCAGTGAATAATGACTTAAATTTCAGTCTGCGCCCCCAAAGCTATCATATAGCGTCAGAAGACTTGAAATATAGTGCGCAAGTTACATGTATAGACCACTTTCATGAAGCTTTTTGGTGTGGCGGCCCTTGGTTACAACAAGCATTGTATGGCAAGAGCTGCAATTTCAAGCTTTAAGGTCCAGAAAAACAAAACACAGATTCGAAACAACATTTGGGTAAGTGAATAATGCTAGAAGTTTCATTTTCGGGTGAACGATTCCTTTTATAAATAGTCCCCAATGTTTTGTTGTTTAAAAATGGACAGGAACAGAGTTTTGCCTCGTGGTAGTTGCAGATCTGTAAGTGCGCAAGGTCTTCACCCTGGATCAGTATTTCTCTATCTGGAAAGCAACTAAATGGCATTTGTTAAGGCTTAAAGATGACCACAATAGTTGCACGACAAATTCGAGAGAATTTTGCAGTGAATACTTGAATAAAATCTTCAACACTTGCATTAAAAATAAGTAAAAATAGATTTCCCAAAGATCCAGTATGAGCGAAGTTAGTCCTCCAAGATCGTATTCTCCATGTCCATTAACTGCAAGGTTGTCTCATTAGCATAGAAGATATGTATATATACACACACCATACTAAAGAGTGAATGGTTTTAACACAAACTTAGAAATGACATTCACAGCAAAGAGCAACCATACAGCCACCAACAACCTCTAATCCTCTGGTTCAGGTTATAACATTCAAAACCGGAAATAATGTTCACTATGTTGGGACTAAAGTCTTTTTATGCGCGTAAAGTAACCAGCGTGCAGCAGTTATGATCTCTTCGCAGATCAATGTCAGAACATAAAAGAGTAATGATTGTCAAGCTGCACTAAACGTCAAGCATGTTTCTGGCATGATCCACAGCAACGGCTGGTTAGAGAGAAGTCAGCATTTTAGATGACTAAACAGAAACATCCGTGGCAACGTTACCATGTTAAAGTCTTTGATATATATTTTTTTCCTTTTTTCATTTTGTGAGGTCCGAGCAAGCCTTCATCTAGACAGTCCATATGATTGGTTACTTTCTCACCTTGTTACCAGGAATCTTTCTGGCAAGCAAGATTGAAGCTACTACAAAAGAAAACGAATGTGGCACTGATTAAAAACTCAAACGAAACAAAAAATAAAACAACAGGCTTTTTATAGCTTTAGCTAGCTCATACTTAAGCTGCATTTATTAAAAAAACAAACAAAAAGAAAACATTTAAACTGAAATCCTCTGCTTTTTTTTGTTTTGTTTAGAAAGCTTTTGCTCCTATTGGTGAGTCTCTTAAACAAAAATAAATAAATAGCAGGAACTAAGATTGCCACCGTGCTCTGGTCATGACTATTTGCAACTATCTTTTGGTTCACCTTCAGTTCGTTTGGTACTGGGGTCGTGCTTCTCGACCTCACTCCCTTTCTCCACTGCATCACTTCCTGGAGAATCCTCTGGAGTACCATTGAGATCTTTACACTGGCCGTTAAGAACAGGGGATTTGGAAGAGTCCAGGAAGGCTGCGTCGGGCTTGATTTCAACCAGGTTCATCTCCTCCTGAACATTCTCGTCTTCTTCTTCCAGTTTGCGCAGGATGATGGGGAGTTTGGCGTCTGCGTTCTCCAAAAGGGCGATGTCACTTTCTTCGTACAGCGGCAGCGGGGCCCCTTCGTCCAGCTGCTTCTGGAAATGCAGACGCTTGGCCCGACCGCAGGACACGGCACGCTCCAGAATCTCTTTCTCCGCCAGCCGTAGCTTTATAGCAATGCGGGAGTGCAGGGACAGGTCGGGCTTCTCCAGCATGGAGCGATCCTCCTGAACAAGACAACAACAGAGATCTTAAAATAATGATGATATCGGGATATTGGGTAGCACGACCATTACTGTTTACCAATCAGTAATAAATTAACTGCTAGATTACAAAATCAGTTGTCACAATTCTTTCTGCGGTTTTCTAAATTGTTAAAACCCCCAAGATAGTTTAATGTTCAATTCTGATTGGATGAACCACATTCAAAGTTTGGGCAAGAACTAATGATTATTTTTTAAATAATTCTAAATAATTATACTGGAAATAACAAAAATCACAACATTTATTGTCATCAAGAGGTGCATTCATTTTTGGTCAAGATCATGTATTGACAATGCAAGAGTCAAGCACTGCGTCAAGTCTCCTCCAGCACATCCCAAAGACTTTCGATGAATTTAAGCTCTGGACTCTGGTGCCAATTCATGTGTGAAAATGATTCTTCATATTCCCTCACAACCGTTCTTTCACAGTTTGAGCCTGATGAATCTTGACATTGTCATCCTGGAATATGGCCATGATGTGTCTTCCTACATGGTTGTTTAAGAAATGAAAAGCTACAAACTCAATTAGGGTTAGAAGAACTGTTGCCAATAATCGACTGAAGCCTTTGCCAATTTAAATCCAAACAGTGACTTTTTTTTGGCCAGGTAGTGTATATATGTATATGCATAATGAAAACATTTGTAATATTACAAAAGGTGGCTGTTCTATACAAAGAATACTCAAAAAACGGTTTCCGTTATCTGCTGTGCTTGCGTGCATCATTTATGATGTATATGATTTTTAATGAATTACTTATTGATATAACTTTAATTTATTATCAAAAGTCCATTTAAATGAACTTCATATGAGTTTAAAGAAGTGGATGTTTATAATAAACCCAGGACAGGATTAGATTTCTCAGAAGACTGTTTAGTTTGTAGAAAAAAACAGTAGGTCATTTGCCCTGGAATTTGTGTGAGGAAAGATTTGGCAGATTTGGACAGGATAAAAAAAAAAGCACAAAGCACAAAGTCTGTGAAACACAAATTTCTCTAACGTCCTCCATGGAAACCATTCCTGTCCGAATAGGGCTTTAGTTGGCATGAAGTTGCAAAGTTACTTATAGTTAGTAGAATGTCTAAAATGGACTAATTGAAGTGTAACCGATAATAAAAGGTGTTTCTAGAGTGGCAACTCAGCTTATCAGAATGATTCTACTTTTGTTCCCTATGCAATTTAAATGTTTAAACAACTTAAAGCTGCACTATGTAACTTTTGTCACTTTAGCAGTTAATAAATGAAACTGCATGCGTCTTGTAGAACATTGCAACCGGAGCTACTTCTCTGTTTATGTCTATGATGAGTCACGCGGGTACAGGGCTACGATTTGAAAAATGTTGTCCAAAAAAAAAAGTTACGGAGTGGAGCTTTAAATATGCTTTATAATTTGGGTTCAGATATTGTATGACTGTTCCAGCACCTCTGAGGTCGTCTTGTAGGTTTTGAGAAGCAGCGCAGCTCGTGTTTCCAGGAACGTCCACAGCTTGATTTCGTTGTCCCAGCTGACAGGGAATTCAGTGTTGCCCAGGGTGAAGATCTTGTTGATGGTGTGATCGCCCACCAGGTAGTCCCTGAGTTCCTCTGCAATCAGAAATGCACACCTCTCTGGTTAAGGGAGTAATCTGCTGTGCAAGTGAGCCAGCAGGTCTGATCTGCAACGATTATGTAAGGTATGATTACACGGCTGCTAACGAGATGAAAGGGCTTGCCGAACGAGTGCTTTGCACGCGCACACCGCTGAATCCTGTCACACCAGTAAAATAGAAGCCCCTAGCACAGGGGCTTCGCTTAGTTTAAAAATTAACATAAAAATTCTGAATAATGTATCAGCTCAGACTTAAGAGGTCTTGCCAGAGGACATGGCCTTGCTTTATGGGATTTATGACAAAAACTTCTACTACATGGATGCTGATAAATATTTCACTGACTCTGGATCAGTCCTTCCACACATCTGCCACACTGTCTTGATCAATTAAACACCTGAGGGGCACTTGTTTACGCTTCGTTGTCTTGTCTAGTTCAGTGTAAGGATGTGATATGGAATAAGGCATCTCACTTCCTGATTTATGGACCACAGGTGGCCACTGGTCTACCTTAGTGCCAGGCTTGACGGTATCAGGACACACACACACACACAAAAAGATGCATACCTTCAGTCATGCAGAAGACACGCAGGAAGGCCAGGAGCTGAGCAGATATGGGCGGTTCACTGCAATGCAGGGCAAAGATACTGGACCTGAGGAGGAGAAGAACCGGAGAGGGTTCAAAGCACCATCTGACTTCCCCCCCACCTATCTCAAATTAAACCCCAATTAACTCCAGCGGAACGGGCAGGTGCTAATGGAAGCCTCCTGCCTGCACGAGACCGCAGCGCTGCTCCCCGTCACATGACAACTGATTGATCTGAAGCGATGAGAGGCCACTGAACTTGATGCATTTTTAAAAACACGCTCAATCATTTATAATTTACCGTTTAATTACTGGAGCATATCTATGGCCTCTTCCTGTCTGACTTACAGTGGGATGAAAAGAAGCATTTCGACTCTGACCTGAATCAAAAGGTAATTTCATATGGGCCTGTGTGGAGTTTTTTTTTGGAGACTTAAAGGATATTGATCTGTGTGACAGAAAGTTCACTGATAGTATTATGCCACAATAGAAGAGGTTTTACAGCACTGTAATTATGTTACACCTGAAGGATGATTCTTGCATCAGTACAACTCACAGCTGAGACATCTAGGATTGAATCGGATGTTAACGTGAGAATACCTTGCACATGAAAAGACAAGAAAATGCTTTTCAAATGTGTGGAGAAATTGGCAATGTACATTGCCCTCTAGTGCTGATGCTACCTATCAGCTAATAATAATAATAATAATAATAATAATAATAATAGTAATTTCCTTTTAATTTATTTATTTTCAATTAACTTTTTTTTGTTTTTGTTTTTATCATTAAAAAGTTCTCATTAAACTAAAACTTTGTAACAAGTGTTCAACAACTTCCTATTCACTTGGAAAACAATCATATGATGGTAAAACTTGAAGGCATAAAATGTCAGACACTTTTTCCATTGCCTCTTAAAATAAATTAAGTAGTGCTATGAAATGTAACTTATTTTTGCTAACTTCATCAGCTACAAAATCATAAAAAAATAATTCATGCAATGCAATGTTTATATTGAATTAAAACTAGACTAAACACTGAAGTAATGATAAAAAAGAAAATCTAGTAAAATATCTGACTCTACATAGATCATGTGGACTGGATGTCATTTCTGTACAGGATACTCACGCAGGAATCCCTGCACGTGCCAGAACCTCTGCCTTCATGGCATACAAACGCTCGCTCTTGCTCACACCCAGCTTAATTTTCACACGGTCATGTGCGTTGTCCTCAAAGAAGAAACCATTGTGGATCACAAACTCTGCATTGGATCTTGTACCATAGAATATGTAGATCTGAGGGAAAACAAAGGGAAGGGCTTTTGTAATTCAACATATTACTGCAATAAAGCATAATTGACACTGTCACTGCCTTTTATTTAATGACAGAAGTAGACATGGACACCTGGACGTACAGGTCTATGGGAATGGATGCATTATTACACAGTGGCAATTTAGTCCCGAAAACTTTCTTCCCACACTACAGTCCTTTCAAAATACCGCTCACGTCTTCCCCTCAACAATACATCCACAAAATGTACAGACAGACAGACAGACAGACAGACAGACAGACAGAGAGAGAGAGAGAGAGAGAGAGAGAGAGAGAGAGAGAGAGAGAGAGAGAGAGAGAGAGAGAGAGAGAGAGAGAGAGAGAGAGAGAGAGAGAGAGAGAGAGAGAGAGAGAGAGAGAGAGAGAGAGAGAGAGAGAGAGAGAGAGAGAGAGAGAGAGAGAGAGAGAGAGAGAGAGAGAGAGAGAGAGAGAGAGAGAGAGATTAAACATAGCGCTGAAAAGAAAGAGAGGGGGCGAGAGAGAAGCACAGTTCAATCTTGTTCTCAGCCTCTCCACAGTGAGTTTTGGCACGATGCGAAATCAGCAGCAGGAATCAGGGATCAAACGGCTCTGTACGGAGCGACACTCCCGAAACGGCCCCTCCTACTCCCCCCAACGCTTGTCCGAGTCCCACACGCCAGCCCCCGCACTCTCTTTCTTCTTCCACTGGCTGTCTCTGCGAATCTTATCAAATAATTCACATTCTGGAGAGAGAGGAGGGGGTGTATACCTGGCTTGTCACTGTGTGCCCCGCATATCCGCTCTCCCCATGACTGGATCTGAATGCCTCCGCTCTGATATTACCCCCGGGCCATCTTAATGGCCGCTGGCTGATAAATGCATCACGGAAGCACAAGCATAGAGCAATAGTGCGAGGTGAGAGTGTGCGAATAGAAATTGAAAATGTACAAGTGCATTAGGTGGGCAGTGCATGGCACGAAACACACCCGCTGATTTTTGTCAATCGCATCGAGCAATGTGAAATTGTACAAGATATTTCTGCAGTAAAAGACCAATGGTCATCCTTATTGTGACCTGTAAATGGATGAGCTGCTGTGATAGTGTTGCAAGACTCACCTGTTCGCCCTCTTTGTAATCTTTCAGAGCTACACATTCGCATCGGTCATCCTCTAGATTGTAGCCAGTCGTGATCTAGAACAGAAAATTCTTGTTAACATTTGAGTCACGTCTTATAGTTGTGAAGTATATTCATACAAGACACTGACTCAGCTATATGAGATCTGTATGCATACATGTACAGTGCATCCGGAAAGTATTCACAGCGCTTCACTTTTTCCACATTTTGTTCTGTTACAGCTTTATTCCAAAATGGATTCAATTAATTATTTTCCTCAAAATTCTACAAACAAGCAGCACTCCACCAATCAGGCCCGTATGGTAGAGTAGCCAGACGGAAGCCACTCCTCAATAAAAAAGGCACTTGACAGCCTGCCTGGAGTTTGCCAAAATGCACCTGAAGTGCTCTTAGACCATAAGAAACAAAATTCTCTGGTCTGATGAAACAAAGATTGAACTCTTTGGCCTGAACGGCAAGCATCATGTCAGGAGGAAACCAGACACCGCTCATCACCTGGCCAATACCATCCCTACAGTGAAGCATGGTGGTGGCAGCATCATGCTGTGGGGATGCTTTTCAGCAGCAGGAACTGGGAGACTAGTCAGGATCGATGAATGCAGCAATGTACAGAGACATCTTTGATGAAAACCTGGTCCAGAGCACTCAGGATTGTTGTCCTGTTGGAAGATGAACCTTCGCCCCAGTCTGAGGTCCAAAGCACACAGCCAAGATAACAAAGGAGTAGCTACGGGACAACTCTGTGAATGTCCTTGAGTGGCCCAGCCAGAGTCCAGACTTGAACCCGATTGAACATTCTGGAGAGATCTGAAAATGGCTGTGCACCGACGCTCCCCATCCAACCTGATGGAGCATGAGAGGTCCTTCAAAGATAGGTGTGCCAAGCCTGTAGCATCATACTCAAAAATACTTGAGGCTGAAATTGGTGCCAATGGTGCTTCAAAGTATTGGGCAAAGGTTGTGAATACTTATGTACATGTGACTTTTTTTGTCTTCCGCTTGTTATTGTTTCTTATAAATTTGCAAAGATTTCAAACAAGCTTCTTTCACATTGTCATAATGGGGTATTGTTTGTAGGATTTTGAGGAAAATAATGAATTTAATCAATTTTGGAATAAGGCTGTAACATAACAACACGTGGAAACAACAACAACATGTGGAAACAAATATATGTCTATATATATATATCAGATTGCCGCTGGTGAGAGCATCAAAATTTGCGCTGGATGCCCTGCCAACAACGCTGTAGAAAGATTTATGGATGCTCCTGATGTAGATCGAATGCTTGGTCTTGTAAACTATATTTAAAAGGGCCGCAAAGCAAACAAGCATGTTGATCGGTACTTAATTATAGTTACAAGTTTGCTAACGAAATAAACCAATTATAAGCCATTTGTGTGGTGTGGCTTTTGTGTTCATAGTTAAGTGCTAATCTAAATTTCAACATGCAGTTTATAGGAGAAGTTTACTAGCCTTGGTCTGTAATTAACATTAACATTAATTTGAGTGCAGCCTACATTACAATAACTGTCCAGGTTGGTAAGTGCAGCCTTAAAGGTCCCATGGCATGGCATTTTTCTATTATTTTATAATGTTTCCTGAGGTGTACTTATATTGTTAGTATGACTTTTACATCATAAAATGTCATAATTTAGAAATAAAAGGCATTTTTTCAATACTGCTGTTTGCCCTGTGGCTGAATGCTCTGCTTCAAGAGGCGTGTCTGCTGTGAGACTTCAGTAAAAACGCCCACTGTTGTGATTGGCTGACATCTAGAACGATTCAGTCCGATTTGGTGAACTGATTCGGTTCACTAAAAAGAACCGGTTCAAAAGAAAGATCGTTCGCGAACCGGACATCACTAACGTACCAGAGACGGAGCTCAGCGATCGCTAACAAAGTTATTTATAGTACCTACTGAGTTATGAGAGCGCTGTCAGTCAGAGCGAGTTTATTGTGTTTGTATCTGAGAGTTCTGAATAAACACGAGTCCCAGTCACACCGAGACCGTCTTCATCATTATTACCAACTGTGTAACACATGCAAAGTACCATTACAGCTGTCGAGATGAACGAGTTAAAAGTAAGTGTTGATAATAGCATTATTTTTAAAATAAAATAAAAGCGTCAGTGACGCTCGTTGAGTACACAGCGCAAACAAAGACACAACAGCAGTAATCGAATGTAATCCAGTTTATTGTGGGGCTAGGCTGGCTAGCCCGAATATGCTCACGCTTAACTTACCCCCCTTCTGCTTAATCTCACGCCGCGTTTGGTGCCTCCGCTGTGGGCCAGATGCAGTACTGGGGGTCGGGGATGTTGAAGGCCAACGGCCAGTGCAGCCCGAGCTTCGGCGTGTGTGAGGCCGATGTTGAGCAGAAACTCACGACTGTATGCACATTTTAGAACCGGTAGACGCGACGAGGACGTACAAAAACACTGACTCACAAGATAGAAAACACCGTTCTGTCTGGAGAGAGAGAAGCCGCATTGTGTGCCCGAATAATAAATAATTAGCTACACATCAGAAATTACTGATCACAGATCAGAAGGAACTGAAAAAAGACTTCTGTTTTCATTTGTACATCCAAACACTGAGAAACTGCCAGCATTCACTCGTTCACAAGGAATGATCTCTCGAGCGTTTGCATGGGCGTGCCAGATTCTCTGGGCGGAGGAAAGGGAGGTAACCGTTCCTGCTTGGACGTCAAAACAGGAGACTTCAGGATTGGCTCGTCTGGCCTGTCATTTTCTCAAAGGCAGAGAAAGACAGCCAGAACTCGGGTTTACACCGATCAACATTTCTATCCACTTGGGGACAATATTCAGGCTAGGGGAACTCATATTAATGTTGAAAAACCTCATAAAATGAAAATTTCATGCCATGGGACCTTTAATGCAATTGGTCAAATCTGTGTTGTTTTGAGCAAATTAATTGCATTGCCGCTGAAAAACAAGCGTTTTAGAGCGAAAATGTTGCGCTTCTTATCAAATTCACATCACTATGGATCATCAAATTGTTGATTTTGGTGTGACATTGCTCTACCTGCGGAGAAGACTGAACTAATGTTTGGTCAGAACCAAAGTTTACTCCACTGTGTTCTCTGGAATCCTCTCAAGCGGAGGACTTCTACATTCCATTTGGTTGCTGTCGAACCGCGTCATAGCTCATTACCATAAAGTTGCCCTGACTTCAACTTTCCCCAGCGCCCACACCGTTGCTCACCGGAGCTCGCTGGCTTACATTGAAATTGAATGACTTCCATTCACTTTTTGCTGTGCAGTGGTCTGAACGCACAGTAAGGAAGTATTCTTGAGTGTTGTTTGAGATAAATAAAGACCCATTAGTGCTGACCTTACAAATGAGATGTGTTCCCTGAGTCTAACTGGAGTGATAAAAACATTTTGGACCCCCATTTACATCCATCAGAGTCCATTTGTTACCAGATTAATGGAGACATATTTTAATACCAGGTTTAAAACCGAGGTTGAGTCAACAAAACTTCTGTTATAATTGTTATACATTTATAATGTTATAAAACTATAATTTATTTTAGTGGCCTCAATCCCTAGTGGGTTATGTCAGGTTTCATATTACAAATTTATTTTAACTATTTTATAAATTTAAAGCCATTTTTAATCTTGACAAGACGCATATCGTCAGAAAGGTCTAAGTCTCAAGGTTCCATATTTTGTGAAAGAAGTGATATTAGGACAGAAATGTATTAATTTGTTATAGGAGAATGCATCAAAACAAAATTCAATGGAATGTGAATTTACAGTGCCTAAACAAAATCCCATAGGAACTAAATTTGGAACAAAACTTGGTTAGACATTTGGCTTTGATTTTATAGTAATTTTAGAGTAAACTTTATTTAGTAAAATATATATATTTTACATACAATTTTTTTTTTTTTTTTTTTAGTTCAATACATTTGATATACAGTAAATTTAAACTTCCATAACTTTTTCAAACTTTAATTTTCATTTCAGCAATAATCTGCTGAGGGTCTTCTTTAAAACAAGACCAAACTTAAAACGAGGTTAAAATGTATAAAAAGCTTAAAAACGTCAAATAAAAACAATTAGGAACCCAAACTGCAAGGCTATTTCATGAAATATTTCTGTGGGTGGGAAACAGATTAAATAAAAACAGAGCAAAACCAACAAATAAATGGCACTTACTAATGGTTATAGAGCCAGCCTATTAAAATAACACACCCCAACAAATACAATCCTTCACTATTAAATCTCTCAAAATCTTCAGAAATCAACTAAATCAAATAAGCTGAGTAAATTGTACGAAAAACACTGCTACCAAACGTACAATATGTTTTTATTAAACCTTAACCAGGGGATTACCAAAAAAAAGCATTTCATTACACATTTTAATGACCGTGATTTTCAATGCACATGATAATTTGAAACAAAACTTCGTTTTAGGATACAAGTGCATTACAGAGTCAAAAGAACAGAGGCGATATATTGCTCTGTGGCAAGAGCTGCTGAGCACAATCAAAGACAAATTATCCAAATAAATATAAAAGATCCCTTGGGATGAAGGCATAATCTACCGAAAAATCGCATTAGACTCTGCTCCCGC
This sequence comes from Romanogobio albipinnatus, assembly GCA_023566225.1. Classification (NCBI taxonomy): domain Eukaryota; kingdom Metazoa; phylum Chordata; class Actinopteri; order Cypriniformes; family Gobionidae; genus Romanogobio; species Romanogobio albipinnatus. Next base: position 23,438,104 of record CM042249.1, on the reverse strand, counting down.
ATTACTTAAAAGTAAATGTTTTTTCCCCCTGTACTTCAAGATTGCAATACAAGTGAAAGCACTATAAACATCCATGTCATGGAATTATATATATATATATAAATAAAATATATCTCTCATTATTCAAATAAGGTGTATGAAAAAACTTGCATATTCACATTTATTCTCTCAATACCTTTCATATATAGATATATATATATACATACATACATACATATGAAAGGTATTGAAAGAATAAATGTGAATATGCAAGTTTTTTGTTTTTTCATTATATATATACACACATACTATATACACATACATACATACATATATATATATATATATATATATATATATATGTATGTTGCAAAAACCTTCTGCTACCCATAAATGATTCAACAGGGAGTTCTGTATTGGTTTGGCAGACTCACCAGGCCGTTGGTGTGGTTGCACATGTCCCAGAGAGGGATGAGGGCCAGTGTGACCCGACTTCCGTCTGCTGTAGGAATCTGGTTTTGACGAGTCATTACAGAAGACACTGCCCACCTGATATACAAAATGGCATCACTTCATTACAGATTTAAAACACTACTAAAATTGCTGGACATTAAAAAAAGGAAATATAATGGAAACCCAGATTTCTCTTGTTCTTTTGAAAGATTCTGCAACTAGAAATAATTGTTTTCTGTGAAATAATTGTCTAGTAATGTATATGAACAAAGTAAAAGAGTCAATTTTATTGCATCACCACCCATGTTTACACACCAAGGCCTTTAGTTTTCTTAATTGGCAGCGCTGATGTACACTTCACATGCAAAAATTGACTAATCAAAACAGGGGTCAACTGCATACAAAATTCCTAAATGTACAAGAGTAAAAATTACCTTTTTAATTCTTAAGGCCAGAGAGAGGGTGGGAAATGGTAATGTAAAACTAAATTACAACTGAAAGAAAATCTTACATTACGAGTGGACTTCAGATAAAAAAGTACAGAATACAGCTGCTTCAATAGCCTGCATGTCAGGCAATATAATTACCTTAAATCTGAATTTGTCCAGAAGAGCGTCTTACTTATCTAGTCTAAATAACCTGGACATAATTTATTAAAAGGAACTTGAAGTCCACCGAAGACAACATTAGCTGTGACAAGACGCTATTTCATTCTCTTCACACATTACCCAACGGGAGCACAGACTTGCATCATATTCAACAATCTGAAGATGAAAGGGGACCAATGATAAATTATTCCTTCACAGATAATTTGGTGCTAATGAAAGAACAATGAGAACAAACGCCTCATTTTTAAAGGCCATCGCGTAGCCCTACAACCAACCTACGGCTTGTCTTCCTGCTCTTTTCTTTTTTTGAACCTCAGCAGGGAAGAGAAGTTCTACTTTTTTAACATGGTAGGGCATTTCAACCAACCTGTAGTCGTCAAAGGTAAAAGCATCCTTCAAGGGCAGTTTGCTGGCGTTTGGATGAGTCTGGGAATTGAAGATGAAGAACACAGAGAGTGGAGGGAAGGAAAAAGGAGAAAAGAGCATAAAGGACCAGAGAAGGCAATATAGAGGTAAAGAGGAAAAAGGAGGAAAGAAAAGAGAGAGAGAGGGGAAGGAAAAAAGAAAAACCACACAAATCAGTCAGTGGAATTTCATTATGTGGCTGCCTAACAGATCCTAACAAGAGTGTAGCCAGGCAAAGAGCGTCCAGTGGTGCTATGCAAGGATCATGGTGGCATTAGCCCCCCATACATCACTGTCAACTTAATTTGTTGTGCCCAGCAGCCGTCATAAATCTGCTTCATCAATTTGTGTGACAGAGAGTCACTGGTGCCACAGAAATCTACATTTAAAGCCACAGACTCGCTCCCTCCAAGGGCTCATTTGCAGCGGGTGTCATGGAGAGGGAAAAAAAAAAAAAAAGCTACAATCCCGCAGAAAGGGGGAAAAAAAAGTATGGAGCAAAGAATGCCAGGGTCTAATTCAGCCGGCCCGTAGCACCCTCCTGAACATGCAAAATGAGCCATAAAAATAGACGTAGGTATGAAGCTGAGAGTGAAGGATATTCTTCTTTTCCCCCACAGGTGCTCTCATGGCTGTGTGTGTGGTGCTTGTCCTGTGAAATGAAGCACTGTACTCCACAATGAGGTACCGTGCAAACCATAATGGTGCTGATATGTATATAACACAATACATCAAAAAGCTCACGCTCGAATATCATAATCACGACTCAGGTGATCAGTCCATCACACAGAACGAGTGATAAAATTGCCCAACAGACACAGGAACCAAAACAACATATTAGAAATCTGCCATGTTCACATTTTCTTTTGATATAAATCACTTACAGATATGAATACAAAATAACCTCCTTAATAATAAAGATGTCTATTTGACATGAGGGTTTTCATCTGTAAGATGTAATTTTTTCAAACCTGGGGATCGAAAACCCCTGGGGGTTCATGAGTAGAGTTGGGTATTGTTTGAATTTTAATGATTTAGATTTTGCGGCTCGATTCCGATTCTCATCTATTCCAATAAGGTGTATGAAAAAACAAAAAACTTGCATATTCACATTTATTCTTTCAAAACCTTTTATTGCAGCTGACTAAAGGAACGAAAACCAACAGCAAAAACTAGTCTAACTACTATAAATGTCAATCAATTATTAGTAAACACTCATTAATTAAAAAAAATAATAATATTTTTTTTTTTTTTTTGCACAAATACAACTGAACAAAATGATTGAAATAAATTCTCTCTTTGTCTTTTATTGTTTGTTTAAAGTTATTATAGAGACAGCAGCAGAAATATTAGGCTGCTGTCACTTTAAGAGCTGCATGGATCCAATATACTGTTACTCATGCGCTTTCCTTGTCAACTGTTTACATTCACTTAAGACATAACCGAGGATATTTTGACAATGTTATTCATTAATTTTTTCGTTCAAGTGCAAAAAGACGTGAAAGAGATCTCAATTCAGTAACACGCACTATACAGTATGAGAGGCGGCTTTCTGTGTGCACGTTATGGGAAAACAGCGCGAACGTTTCCAATTCCTGACCTTATATATCAGATTCCAGAATTGAGTTGATAAGCTAATAGATTACAACATAAAGTCCAATTAAAATACCAAATCAAAATACAACAATTACTAACAAAAATGAAAGTTTACAGTATTTGTTTACCTGCATGTCATGTAACCATGTAAACAAAAAAACGGGAACATGTCAATGTGATAAATTGATATATTAATTAAAAATATTTATAAGATTAATGCTGCCTTTACGTGCTATTGGAATTATCATAAATACGAGTTTCCTAGTTAAAAATTGAGTCATATTTACCACTGGGAAGTTCAGCGATAATTTTGATACCCAAGTTCCTGAGTTGGGCATGCCACAAACTTGAAATGTGGCGGAGGGTAGAATGATTGCTGCTGTGACTGGATCTTTATTAGTTTTATTCCACAACCGCTACATACTAGTACATATTTACATACATGGTAATCATTTGAAGCGGATTATAGCAAAAATAGCCTGTATTTGACTGAAATTCCAGAATCCTCAACTAGCTGACTATAGATAGCGTGGTGAATGTTTATATGGTTGTCAATAAATATGGGATGCTTAGTATAATTTTGGCTTTAATAAGATTTTCCCAATTGCAAGAATAAACCTGGTGTCCTCCATGGCTCCTGTTTTTTCCAACAACAAAGCACTTGAATGTGACAAGCTCGTAATCACGACTTCAGAAGTGGGAAGTAGGACATTTCCAATAGGACATGAATGCAGCATTAGTCAAAGTGGTTCGGCTGACTGACCAAAACAAAAAATTGCTGTAAACAATCCCTACTTTAAGCGATTGAGACTGTTCAAGCTTTACTGTGCAAAATTCAGTGAATAGCATTTTTAAAAGACTTCTTTTATGGTGCTTTTAAATGCATGCTATATGCTTTTGTTGTTTGGAAAAGAGCAGTGTGAACACTCCTTTAGTGTTCCATTGAAGAAAGTTAAATGAGTTTGGAATGATAACAAGGTGAGTAAATGATGACAATTTATTAATTTTTTTGGTAAAGGATCCCTTTTAAATACAATGTGAAGGTTTCCAGGTAGTGTGCTCCACCACAGAGGTCTCAGAGACATACGTGTGCTTACTGGAAAGAAGGCGCAAACTCCTGTGAACCAAGCTGCACCATTAAGCTCGCAAACCGAGGAATAGAAGCATTAAATGCAAGTGCTCAGAAGTAGTGGCTAACTTTTACCTTCCACGTCTCTCCCCATTAATCAATTTCGCTGACACTAATTGAGCTCTGTATTCCCCCTTGCTGCTCTGGAACCAACACACACTTAGCGAAGACGGTGATACAGTGTGGTCACATCACATCTTTGCCTGTAACTCAGTGTGTCGGCAGAGTAAAGTCCAGTTTTGAAATTGTTGTAGCCCTACAGCAGAGCGTGAGAACATGTACTTCGGCTGCTGAGAGTAACCGGGCAAAGGTGTAACACACTCAGGTGGATGAAGGTCTACAGGTCAGCTGTGATTTCATAAAGCATAACATAATAAAAAAAGAAAAGCCTGACCACTTCCTTTCATTTCAAACCCAATTCTAAGAAACAGGCTGACTTGGAAGCATCGCTCACGTATGCTGACGGACAACCATTAAAAGATAAGCGCCGGGTAAAGCCGGAAAGTCAGAATTCTGTGTCCTGGTTTGAGCCTCACATTGCAGATGAAGGGAAGTGGTTCATGTGTGGATGGGGGAAAAAAAAGCGTATTACAGGTTGACCGAAGTAATAGGGCAAATCTCTAGAGAGTCAAGCGGTTCACCACAGACTTCTTGCAGGAAGATGTGCTGAAGCTAGCTAAACAAAGTAGAAAAAAAACACATTTGAGCATCGGTAACCATTACAGGCCACCTGAAAAGGGTTAAAGCACAGTTAATGATATTTTCAGTCCTCTGAGAGCCAAATACTCGAGTGCCCAAGTACCGTAATAGATTCAATTAAGGCAATAATTAGTTGAACAGAGTGATAAACCTCAGGGGGGGAGGGCGAACCTGGCTGCAGAAAGGCCACGAAGAGGTCCGCCCGGATCCTCGGAATGCTGTGGGTTAGGATAAGGCCTTTAGTCTGGAAAAATGTAGAATGTGCTCATGTCCAGAAGTAGTTTGAGACTAAACAGAGGTAGTTTTAGACGGCACGTTTGATGAAGTGTAGTTTTCGGAGATAAAGGGCAGCTGCACCGCTGCAGGTTCATCTAGTGATGCATTAGCATCACCAGAGAGAGGTAATTCATCATGTGCCACAATGGCACCGCGGCTCTGAGAGAGACGAGGGGGGAAACGGCCCTGTAAATCAATTAGAAAACAAAAGCTCCCACCACGAGTGCCTGCTCTCCTTAACGAGGACGGCGGGAAACGCGGCTAATTGGCCGGTGGCCTCCAGGAGGTCTTTCTGGAGCTGAGATCCCCAAGCACCCCATCCGCCGCCCTGGCCGGTATTAGAGAACTTGTCATCAGTGTGCATGCTGAGGTTCAAACGGGATTTATTTTTACTTCTTACTTCTGTTACGCCGACTGTTTCAATGCTCGACTTAATGCACATTGCTGAAAATGATGAAACAAATGCAGGCCTATATCGTCGTTCAACGCCGCAAACTCTCCCTCATTTTCCGAGCTGCATCAGGAAGGTCAGACAGATATCTTCTCAGGTTCAGGGAGAGGGGGTGGGATGAGAGCATACCACTGGGACCCTGTTCATTTCTCATCAACAACGGCAGATGCAGCACACCAAGGTTACTTTGCATTCGCTGCATACCGGGGTCACCTTATGAGGTTCACCTCCCCCACACACGCACGCATCCAGCCCCAACGAGGAAGACACGGTTATCATTGGTCCCCCGCGGACACGGGAGGCGCTTGGATACTCCTCAGAGGGCGCTCGGCGTTGACAACAGCCTATCCCTCTTCACACAGGCAAATATATATAAAAAGCTCCTCAATTCCAGCAGGTGAAGGGCCTTGCTTTCGCAGTTTCTTCCCGAGGAGAAGCCGGGAGGGGGGGGGGGGGGGGGGGGGCAGGGACCAGATAAAGCAGGCGGTGGGAGGAAGTAGAAGAAAGGGGGGCTGGGGTTGTCAGTCATGTGTGGAAGGTACATTCAGGTCAATTCAATTCAAAGCCAATGCGACAAGCTAATTTTCCAGCCCGGTCATCTGCGGCCGCCTCAGAAGAGAGGCTGACATTGACAGTAGTCATTACAGTGACACTGGCTCCCAACCTGAAGAGCCAAGAGGAGAGGAGCGGACAGGACACTCAGCGAAGGGCCGGCAAGACAACCCTCCCCCTCAACTGAACCTCTTTGGAAAAAAAACTGAGCTTTATATGAACAAAAAGAGTTATGTTCATTTCACTCTGAACTCCTGCTTGAACGCACAGAGAATGAATCTTTCTGTTTATTAAAAGGTTTCCTCGGCGTGATCAGTGTGTAAAGTAGTTAGGTCATGTTTCGCCAAGGGGTCAGCAGGTTCTGCAGCTTTATTTTAGCGATACAAACTTTACCAAGTTCATTTTGGAGGAAGAAACATTTCATTTAGACCAGTACCCTTGGAAGCTTAACTCACTTCTGCCACCTAATGGACTACATATTCAAATTGAAATCGCTCACTACATATACAAATTGATTAACTTTCTGATGACTGACGCCGAAGGCTTAAAGTAGCAGATGCATACATTTCAGTTTATTGTATTTCCTGTTATTTGTCCCAGTCGCTGTATGAAAAACAGTATAAATACTCTTAATTAAAGTTATTAACAGAATATGAGAAACAATAATACCGCTCCTAATTACACTCCCACCCCCTTTTATAAACTAGAAAACATTTAATAAAGAAAAATGTCAACAGATTTGCAGGCAAAATGACAAATACATTAACTATCTGCATGAATATTTGATGCCTTATCTTGACAGTAATGTGAAATATTAGTTTCTTTTCCCTAATTGACAGTCATCTAATGAAAGAAACAAAATGTACCAGCAAAGATGTAGAACTGAACTGGGAAGAGCATATTATTGCTTCCTTAATAGCTAAGAGGAGGTCCAAGAATCGGGATAACATTTATTGGACAGATCACGGTCCCGTTGAAATGAACTGCCGTCTCAATGTGTCATTTAATAATCATGAATCTGCATATTCAAGACTTGCATCATAACACTGGAATTACATTTTATAGTAATATCATGCGCTTTCAAAGTGGAAAGAAAATACGATCTAGAACTTACCAGGTGAGGCTACAACTGAACATTAAGCATATATATTTGACTAGACTTGCAAAATCAAAACTTATTTTTGTTTAGTTTGAATGGTGGAAACAATGAGATGGCTATAAATAAAAAATTGTTGCTTCTGAAGGGACAAGTAGATTTTATAGTCTAAAAGTACATTTCTATTTCGTACATTTTTAATTCCTTATTGCAACATAGCAAAAAGTATCATATCATATATTGATCATTAGCATATTCTTTTCTAGCACTAAAACCTAAAACTTTAGAAATACAAACTAATTCAAGCCCACTTATGGTTTGCTTTGAACACTACTTTGAAGAATAAACATCTCCCCCTGCTGGTCAAAGATTGCCACTGCAACACCGTCTCTGAGCCATGTCAATGGCAGCTTATCAGGGGCCCTGAAATTGGGTGCAAGAGGGCATTATAAAGCTCCTTTTACCCATCTCCAATGTGCCTTCAATGGCAGGGATCCTTTTAAAACTGGATTTCCTCACCTCAGCAGACAGCAGTGTAAAGGACAGCTATTCATGTGGCTAGAGAGTCAGAATAACTTGTCGCGCTGATTGCTTAAAAAAACCCTGCACTCAAACGGCTTGCTGTCCATGTATGAGACACAGATAGGGCTATCAGTCACCGCACTCATCAAAACTGCCATACGTATGAGTACAACTCTGAGTTTACTGAAGAAAGTTTGTACTTTTGTATAATTGTGATAAATTCAGGGACATCCATCGCTAGAATGTTAGACTGGGAGCTTAAGTTAGGTCTGGATTAACAGCTGAAGCTATTTTCTTTGAAAAAGTAAGTAAATATGTAAACAGTATGCAATAACCAATTGACATATAAAACACTTGATTACACCACATTACATTTGGCCATCTACAAAAGGGTTTAATAATAATAATAATAAAAATAAAAAATTTTTTGGGTGGTGAAATCATTCATACAGTTAAGATTGAGGTTGATTTTCACTTCCTTTTGTCCTTCTCTGAATTAAAAACCAAGCCAAATGAATATGTGAACATACTGATGAATATATATGCATGCACCTAGACTGTTGAGAGAATCGGTGTGACTTACGTGGATGACTTTGTAGAAATAGGCGTACTGCCGCGCTGTGTTTTTATATTGACTGAGCACATCCTGTATGGCTTGTGTGGCCAGCAGGTGGTGCACTTCCTCCTCTTCAAAGTACAGAGGTGTGTCATAGTCAGCAGGCAGGGTCTTGATGTAGGGCAGCCAGGGAGAGCTGGGATTGGCCCGTTCACACAGCAGGTGAAGAGCCAGAGTCACATTGCCCATGGCCTGGAGTATCCGGTCCTGACTGTACAGTGGCCCTGTGAATAAAGGTTAAATTAGGAGTCTGCAAATGGTTTCCAGATATTAATACAAAACTAATACTTCTAACTTAAATTCATGCTGTTTTCATGCTAGGTTTTGATATGGACATGTGTTTAATTGAGCAGAAAGCTTGGTTTGTTTGAAAGTTAAAAGAGTTTATATAAGGTCATGTAAACCACAGTACAATTAGATTTTTACTTAAAAAGTAACACCGCGCAGATGGTTACTTTGAATAACAACTAGTGTAGTTATTGTTAATTAAAACTATTTTAAAAAAAATTCAGCTATTGAAATAAAGCTGAAATAAAACAACATATTAATATTATTGTATGGCAAAAATTTACAACAGCTTTACTAAAACTTAGTAAAAAAAATAAATAACTAAAAATAAAACTGAAATTAAAATAAATTCAAGCGAAATAAAAATATTTAAAAAAGACAGAAGCACATAAAAGTACTAAAACTAACTACAATTAAAATTATAAAAAAATAAAATAAAAAATAAAAAGCTAATAATATAACAGTATAAATAATCCTAAAACAGTAAAAAAATGTTTTATAAGTGTGAAAACAACATAAACATCTACACGGTAGAATTACAATTTTAAATACGATAACAATAAGTTATTACTATTATAAAAGAAAAATAAATAACAATATAACAGAAAAAAACATAATAGAAAAACAATATTTTATGTTTGCCCCCACACACTTGCATGTTTATTAATTAATTTTCCAATTAATTTTCTGTGGTAATCAACAGCACGTCTCAGATGCAATCGATGGAGCTAAAAGCTGTATTTATCCTGGAACATTAAAGTAATATTTATATAAATGTGGTCTGCATATTCTATGCGAAGAGAGAAAAATTTGCACATTTCAATGTGGAGTTTAAAGGTCCCGTTCTTCGTGTTTTTTGAAGCTTTGATTGTGTTTACAGTGTGCAATATAACATGTGTTCATGTTTCGTGTGTAAAAAAAAAAAACAGTATTTTTAACACAATGTACTTATCTGTATACCGCTGTTTTCACTGTCCTAAAAATGGGTTGATGACTTCCTTTATTCTATGAAGTCCCTCCTTCAGAAATACGTAACAAGTTCTGATTGTGCCAGCGGTTCCCGTGTTGGGATTTGACCGCAGTTTAGTGAACGCGTCACGGTTCCTGTGTTGTGATTCGACAGCAGCTTAGCGCACGTGGAAAGGTCACGCCTCCTAACGTGGTGATGTATGCACTCAATGATCTCTACAGCGTCCCTGGGAAAGCCAAACAAAGGTGATTTGACTCCGGGATGAAAATAACAGCGTCTCGATGAAATGGCGACAAACGCACTCAAACGCAACACTTCCTTTTCTCCACGCGACACGTCCTCTTCTCCACGTGGGACAGCAACAAGACCACGCCCCCTTTTTGCGCGTATTCTTGTGGGCGGAGGTTAGTCTGTTCTATCGACGTAATTTATGAAGGAAGTACCAGGATGTAGTCCAAGCCAGCCGTTCGCTGTAGGCTTTGAAAGGGAACTTCTGTTAAATAAAATATCTCGCTTGGCATTGAACTTTGAGCTTTATAATTTTACAGGTATTATTTATGCTCTAACAGCAACATTACACACTAACTAAAGTTTGAACAGTGGGATCACGAAGAACGGGACCTTTAAGGTCAAAGACTGACATTGCTACACTATGCGAACTCACCAAGGACAGAGTTCTTGGCTGATTCTACAGTCATCAGCATTTTTCTGGGGATCCACAGGAACAGCTCCTCAGCCTGAAATGAACAGAAAGCCCACGAACAACTGAATTTCATAGTTTAAAACATGCATTCAAAAGCACATCTTCATTTCAATAAAAAACATCAATGTACAGTTCAATAAAACTTTTTTTTTTTTTTTTTTTTTATGATTACAGGGCTTGTACTTTCCTGACACATTCAAATCCCATTACTACATTTTGTAAATAACAATCAGCTAAAGAACCTGAACACTGTAACAGCCATTTAAAACTACCCAAACATTAACCCAATTAAGTCTGAAATTAAAATATGGCCAATCAATAACCTCTATAAATCAATCAGCACTAAAAACATTCCCTGAAAAACTGATTAGAGTCTCGACTCATCCATCTCATCATCAAATAGCCTGTGGACTAGGTGACAAAGACACCAACCTTGATATCTTTGGTGGCCTTCAGACCATATCCTTCATCTGCAAAGTTGGAGATCTCAAAACCATCACAAGAAGCCCCACATTCTGTGGCCCAGGCCATCAGCTCGGAGAAAAAGTCTTCCCTGATTCCCTCAAACGATACCGACATCCCTGAGGAAAAATACAATCCCATCACAAGCTTATTTAGCTATTGTATATATTATATGTGTGTGTGTGTGTGTGTGTGTGTGTGTGTGTGTGTGTGTGTGTGTGTGTAATATTATATTATATATATATATAGATAGAACAGCAGCGTGAGAAGTTCTCTCTGTAATGAATTCCATTATTCTACGGCACTCTACTGTATTAGGTTTCTGTAACACAACACAAGTGAACCTAAATGGTGCTACCTATTACTCTTGTGTATCCTACTGTGCAATGTGCTGTCTAACGTTTATTCAAATTGATATTTATGTGTTCTAAATGCACATCACTGAGACTCCCACTGAGTATTTGATTAAGTAATGTGATAGGATCATTCTCAAGTCTTTGCATCACTGCATAAGTGAAGCTATTTCTGTGTTTGCTACATGAACTTACTGCATACTGTATGTATGTGCATTATGTTATCAAAGTCATTCTATCAATAAAGAAATGTATAACAAGTCATATTTTATGCTAATAAGATGTACTGCACTTATGTTGCTGCTAAAGGAATAGTTTACAAAAAAATTATAATAATCAAAATTCTGTCAATGTTTATCGCCCTTGTGTCATTCCCAAACATTTTTATAGCATATATTATATATATATATATATATATATATATATATATATATCTTGCACTATTGTATGCTATACATCACACAATTTGCCAAAAGTATTGGGACACCCCTCCTAATCATTGAATTCAGGTGTTCCAATCACTTCCACAGCCACAGGTGTATAAAATCGAGCACCTACGCATGCAGACGCTTCTACAAACATTTGTGAAAGAATGGGTCGCTCTCAGGAGCTCAGTGAATTCAAGCGTGGTACTGTGATAGGTTGCCACCTGTGCAATAAGTCCATTTGTGAAATTTCCAGGGACAGGGACTTGACAGGGACAATGCAGTCAAACAGTTACTAAATATTCCACGGTCAACTGTTAGTGGTATTATAACAAAGTGGAAGCAATTGGGAACAACAGCAGCTCAGCCACAAAGTGGTAGGCCACATAAAATCACAGAGCAGAGTCAGCGCATGCTGAGACGCACAGTGCACAGAAGTCGCCGACTTTCTACCTTTCTGAGTCAATAGCTACAGACCACCAAACTTCATGAGGCCTTCAGATTAGCTCAAGATCAGTGCATAGAGAGCTTCATGGAATGGGTTTCCATGGGCGAGCAGCTGCATCCAAGACTTACATCACCAAGTGCAATGCAAAGCGTCGGATGCAGTGGTAAAGCACGCCACCACTGGACTCTAGAGCAGTGGAGACGTGTTCTCTGGAGTGATGAATCACACTTCTGGCAATCCGATGGAATCTGGGTTTGGCGTTGCCAGGAGAACGGTACTTGCCTGACTGCATTGTGCTAAGTGTTAAGTTTGGTGGAAGGGGGATTATGTGGTGGGGTTGTTTTTCAGGGGTTGGGCTTGGCCCATTAGTTCCAGTGAAAGGAACTCTTAATGTTTCAGCATACCAAGACATTTTGGACAATTGCATACTCCCAACTTTGTGGGAACAGTTTGGGGATGGCCCCTTCCTGTTCCAACATGACCAGTGCACAAAGCAAGGTCCATAAAGACATAGATCAGCGTGGAAGAACTTGAACTTGAAAGGTCCTGACCTCAACCCGATAGAACACCTTTGGGATGAATTAGATTGGAGACTGCAAGCCAGGCCTTCTCGTCCAACATCAGTGCCTGACTTCACAAATGCGCTTCTAGAAGAATGGTCAAAAATTTCCATAAACACACTCCTAAACCTTGTGGAGAGCCTTCCCAGAAGAGTTGAAGCTGTTATAGCTGCAAAGGGTGGGCCAACTCCATATTAAACCATACGGATTAAGAATGGGATATCATTAAAGGTCATGTGCATGTAAAGGCAGGCATCCCAAAACTTTTGCCAGTATATACACTCACCTAAAGGATTATTAGGAACACCTGTTCAATTTCTCATTAATGCAATTATCTAATCAACCAATCACATGGCAGTTGCTTCAATGCATTTAGGGGTGTGGTTCTGGTCAAGACAATCTCCTGAACTCCAAACTGAATGTCAGAATGGGAAAGAAAGGTGATTTAAGCAATTTTGAGCGTGGCATGGTTGTTGGTGCCAGGCGGGCCGGTCTGAGTATTTCACAATCTGCTCAGTTACTGGGATTTTCACGCACAACCATTTCTAGGGTTTACAAAGAATGGTGTGAAAAGGGAAAACATCCAGTATGCGGCAGTCCTGTGGGCCAAAATGCCTTGTTGATGCTAGAGGTCAGAGGAGAATGGGCCGACTGATTCAAGCTGATAGAAGAGCAACTTTGACTGAAATAACCACTCGTTACAACCGAGGTATGCAGCAAAGCATTTGTGAAGCCACAACACGCACAACCTTGAGGCGGATGGGCTACAACGGCAGAAGACCCCACCGGGTACCACTCATCTCCACTACAAATAGGAAAAAGAAGCTACAATTTGCACGAGCTCACCAAAATTGGACAGTTGAAGACTGGAAAAATGTTGCCTGGTCTGATGAGTCTCGATTTCTGTTGAGACATTCAGATGGTAGAGTCAGTATTTGGCGTAAACAGAATAAGAACATGGATCCATCATGCCTTGTTACCACTGTGCAGGCTGGTGGTGGTGGTGGTGTAATGGTGTGGGGGATGTTTTCTTGACACACTTTAGGCCCCTTAGTGCCAATTGGGCATTGTTTAAATGCCACGACCTACCTGAGCATTGTTTCTGACCATGTCCATCCCTTTATGACCACCATGTACCCATCCTCTGATGGCTACTTCCAGCAGGATAATGCACCATGTCACAAAGCTCGAATCATTTCAAATTGGTTTCTTGAACATGACAATGAGTTCACTGTACTAAAATGGCCCCCACAGTCACCAGATCTCAACCCAATAGAGCATCTTTGGGATGTGGTGGAACGGGAGCTTCGAGCCCTGGATGTGCATCCCACAAATCTCCATCAACTGCAAGATGCTATCCTATCAATATGGGCCATCATTTCTAAAGAATGCTTTCAGCACCTTGTTGAATCAATGCCACGTAGAATTAAGGCAGTTCTGAAGGCGAAAGGGGGTCAAACACAGTATTAGTATGGTGTTCCTAATAATCATTTAAGTGAGTGTATATAACTAACATGTTTGGCCTGTTACTCACACAGAGCTATAATTTGGCTTGAAAAGAGTTGAAATAGTGGAAAATCTATAGTATGCCATTTTTGAAGGTCGACAGCATCCATCCCCATTCACTTTCATTGTGTGAAAAAGAATATTCTGCAAAATCTCTCATTTTGGGCTCATCCAGAGAGAAAAAAATAATAATGAGAGCAAGTAAATGTGCCATTTCTGGATAAAATATTAAAGTTCCACACCATCTGTTTTTCCCCCGTCCTCTTTATTCTTGCAACTAGGACAATTAAATACTTAATGGCCAAGAGCAAATCAAAGGGCAAACCACCTTACGTAAAAGCTTGAGAACTGCTAAATCATATTCATGTGAAGCAACAAATGTACCTTTCTGTTTCTTACGGATCTTCTCCACCAGAGCCCGGATCTGAACATATTCCTCCCACTCTTTACCAGGAGAGGGAGCAGCGCTGCTACACTCTGAATGGGGGAAAGAAAAGAAAACGTTACACTAATTTATATTTGTCACTCACTAATTCTTCGATCAACAAAATCCAACGGGGGACTGTGGGGAAATAGCTTTAGTGCTCTATATTAAATAGTTTACACAAAAATGAAAAATGTCATCATTTACTCACCCTCAAGTTGTTCCAAACCTGTATGAGTTCCGTTCTTCTGCTGAGCCCAAAAGATGATATTTTAAGAAATGTTGGTAATCAAACAGTTGACTTACATAGTAGGGAAAACAAATAAATAAATAAATATATAAATATATATATATATATATTATATATCTCTCGATGGAAGTCAATGGAGCTCATCAACTGTTGTTTGGTTACCAACATTCTTCAAAATATCTTTTTTTGTGTGTTCAAAAGAAGAAAGAAATGTATACAGGTTTGAAACAACTTGAAGGTGAGTAAAAGATGACAGAATTTTCATTTTTGTGTGAACTATCCCTTTAATAGAGTTCTTAGAGAAACCAAATTCTGGGTGATTCATGTTCTCTTCTGGCTGTTTTTGTAAAATGTTACGGTATCAACCGGCATGGTAAAAGTCCTTGCACAAGAGCACAGACCACAAATTGTCTTTGATATAAACAAATGCATGTCCTTCCCAAAATGACATGCTATTTTGGAGAGATGTTTGATGTATGGTTTAACAAATCTGGACTGATAACCAAATGACTCCATGAAGTACCACCATACCCTTGAGCACAACCTCAGAGGCTCCATTTGGATAAAAGCTTCAGATGATTAAATAAATACAAGCAAATAGATTTATTTATACATTAAGAAATCATTCACACCGGAGAGGTTTAATTTTCAGGATCCAGTTGCATCTTTAACACCACAACAAATATTATAAAAATCATGTAATGCGATTATGGAACATAAAAGCCTTTTGTTTACATGCATGGGAGAAATTCATTGCAACAGAATTTAAGAGTAGGAATGCAGCCATGAAGAATGTTTTATACTCACTCTGCAGTAGTTCAGAAATTAAATTCATCATCTCTTTTGGAGAAACCACAGCTGTGGCCCCAGTCCCCGATTTCTGGGTCTTCACTCGGCTCTTTTTGCCCATCTTGCTGGTCTGGGAGAGAGGATGGCTGTGAAAAAGGCAATATAATTACAGTAAAATTTAAGTAAACTAAAATGTGACCAGGTTTCATTCTCCTTTATGCAGCCTAGAAGGCTGTTCAGTAAATGAGTCAATAGTCAGAGAAGTACTAGACTCTACACTTCATATAAATATTTAGGTGCAGTGGACTAGGTACAGTATATTTATAACTAAAATGGTAGAAACATGTGAATGTTTGACATCCAAATAATCTCTGAATCTGAAATCACTGCCAAGAAAGTTAATGTCTCTGTGAGGATGGCTACAGCGAGCCAAAAGGCACTAAATCAGGTACTTCTTTGTAAACAAGGAGCATGTGGCTTACATGAAACTCATTAAATACAACATGCTTGTATGAGTCCTATGGCAGCTGTTCCCATTTTTCAAAAATGGTCTGGCTGCTTTACCTGTACAAATTTGGGCAACGCACAAAAAGACTACGGCAAGAACATTTCTATGGTAAACCGTAAATTTTGAAAGCTCCACTGGTGCCCTTTTTTGTGTTTATGATTGCACTCATGCATGTATAAACTGACCGCCATTATGCATAATCCACAAAACGCATGGCCAGTTGAACTGTCAAATTTCTCAGAGCTGAATCCGGAAGACGTCTAAGCTTAAATCTTGGATATTTCCATCAAATCACCCAAAGCCTACAATTTACAAAATAATGACAGGCCCAATTGTATTACTGAAGAGCAAATTGGATTGAAACACTTAAAATAAGCTACTTAGGGCTGAAAACAAGAGAAGCAATGCAATTATACTGGCTGACAGCAAAGACATGCAACATAAAACAGACTCAACTGATCAATATTCAGAATACAAGATCAGAATATTAGATAATGATCTTAACAGCTTGATGCCTTAAAATAACTGGCCTGGCCCAGTGCATCCATTCAAACCCACCAGTAGATGATAACACAATTGCACTTCATGTCAGTCTTCATTTTAAATACTGGGTGGTCCAATGATCAAATGAATGAATTAAAACCTCAACACATATATTAATCCATTCATATTTATATCCATTCATCTATCTATCTATCTGTCTGTCCATGGCCCAAGTGTCTCAAAACCTGCCCACATAGACAATATTGTATGGGTACCATAAGCGCGTTTGAAACGTTCAACAACATTTTGGGGAGCGTACTGTTCGCTTCAAGCACGCATACGACGCCCAGATACACTGTCTAGGTAGGTAGCTCAATAGGTTTTTGAGACGCATTCAATGTTATAACCAGCATGCTTGTGTTTCGCAATTTGCTGAATTAGACACCATTTACAGCGTATATTTGCCACGCATTTGCAGGCGTGTGGCGTATTACATGTTGTTTAATTGTAAACAGCTCGCGCACATTTGCAAACATCATATTATGTCACATTATATACCAAAACTACCTTCCAATTGACTGCAGGGATCCTCCTGTCAACCTGGAATTCAATCCTCTTCAGCTCGGTTTACTGGTAAAACCTAACCTCTTCAGAGGCAAAGCCACGCCCTAATAAGATTTCTATAAAGCGGATTGGGCCATTGAAGCGTTTATCCCGCCCTAAGCTTGTCCAGAAACTATCTTAATTTGCTAATGTTCCCTACGCAACTGCGCACTTGTGAAATAATTGGTTAAAGTGTAAATATATCTATCTTCTCTAAACTGTACGTTAGGTATCTATTGGTTTGCGCTAAGGCGGTACCCGTTTGTAGAGACTTCACTGGTCGTGAGAGGAGTCGATCTGTTTGGTCAGATTTACAAAGTTAGGTTGACTACACAAACTGAAAAGGCTTGTGTGTCTTGTGATTGGAAGGTTACTTTGGGTTTATAAAGTGACCATAAAAGGATAAAGTTTGCACAACATGATTCGCGGAGGAAAACGTCAATCATAGTATATAACATGTAACAACCGTAACATACTGTTGTTGTAAATGTAACATCATTTATCATTCATATATATATATATATATATATATAAGTAAAATCATAATGATTCCAAATGTGTTTCAAATGGCTTTTAAATTGAAAAATTAAATAATAATCGATTAAATTTGTGTTTACATTATATATATGTGTGTAGCCTACTGTGTATAATTATTGTTTAGGCCTATATAAAACGCACTCATTCATATATAAATGTAAAAACTATTTGCATGTATAATATACTGTATATATATATTAGGGGTGTAACGGTACACAAAACTGACGGTTCGGTACGTACCTCGGTTTTGAAGTCCCGGTTCGGTATGGATTCGGTACAGCAGTTTTACAAAATTGCTTTTTATTCATTTTTATTCAACAGTGGTTTAATGAAAAATATTGTGTCTGTCCTTAAATGAATTAAATTATAACTAAACGTTTCTTAAAGATAATGCTGTAAACTATATAGGGAGCCTTTACTTACATATAGCTATTAAAGATTAACAACAGAGCCCAATCTTTTAGCCTAAATGTTCAGTTGCTATTTATTTTTAGATATAATAATCAACACTCATAAGCTTCACATAAGGCAGTTTTTGCATTAACTTCTAAATCTAATTATTTTTATTCGTTGTTGAAATATAATTATTTAGTGGCTGTAATTTTCAGATTTATTTAAACATACATTAAATAAACAAGACATCACTAACAGGCTAAGTAGTATATAATGAGTATATATAGGCTAATATAATGAATATAACGGCTAATATAGTGCATGTATTCAGTGAAAGAGTTGATCTCTCTAGTGAGCTAACAGCTGTGGACACTGAATGACTTCTGAGTAAACGTGATTCTGCATGACATTGTTTACAAGCAGTTTTATTGTCTTTCCGCGGTTGAAACACAGATGGAGCGATTACACGACATATGATACATTTCAGTAAGTTGTAATGTATCCTCAACATACCTTAAGATGTATTAATTGATGTTTATTCTTTAGGAAGAGATGATCGCATGGACTCGCACGCCGCGCGCTGCCGCTTTAAGTTGAACTGATACGCGTCTATCAGTCACGTCACATTAAAGAGGGTTAAAATATATAATTATATATAATTATTTTATATAAAAATATAACACATTTTTCTTAAAGCTGCAGTCCGTAACCTTTTGCGCTCTGGCGCTTAATAAACAGAATTGCATGCGTCTCGCGGAAGAACATTGCAGCCGGAGCTACTTCTCTCTGTTTATGTCTATGTCGAGTCACGCAGGGACTGTGCTCCTCCGCGTCATGTATATTTAATTTAGGCTAGAAAACAACAATGTAGGGTTCAAGGTTAAATTACATTCAGCCATATCAGAAATTGTATCAACAGGATTGTAAGCTTGTATAGAATGAATAAATAATAACACAGCTCATGTAATATTTAGTTTGACCTAAATAGTTGGCGGCTAAGCACTTTCTTTGATAAGTTTTGGAAAAGACAAAAATTCAATCACTAGGAGCGTACATGCAATTGCAGTAAATTTCCAGTAGAGGACAGACTCTGCCTTTTTTCTGCTGTTCATTTCATTCAATACAAAAAGGAGAGCCATTCTACAAAGAGAAGGATTCTTTATTTCAAATCTACAAGAGGGGTTATTTGCAATGCATTTAGAATTTTTTATTAGCTAAAATACGGGTCCATTCTCAGCTACATACAGCTTATTAAAAATATATAAACGCATGCTAGTTACAGGAATTCTACAGTAATAGAAGTCATTTACATTGCGCTGAATTGTATGTCCTAGAATACAACTTCATGTGTGTTTCACATACAGATGAGCTACACAGAAAATTGAATTTGATGAAAGATTCAAACATCAAATCCTCGTTCACAAAAGAAGCAGTGCATTTGAAAAGAAAATAAGAAAATATCAGCATTTCAGATTCTTTTGTGCTTTAAACTTAAATACAAAAAGTCAGTAGTTGTGTAGACTAGATCTGCTTATCAAGGACACTTTTAATTGGATTTCAAAAAAATAGTTTGAATGAATATGTGTACTTCAACACCAATTATTTAGGCATTGTGTTCACATGAAACACCTTACAGCAGTACACACCGTTTTACTGACCCAAATTCACAACGTATCCTTTTCATAAAAAAATATGCAATTATTTTCTTTACTTGTTCAAATGTTTGCTGCGCATTTTGTTCTCATAAACATAAGACAAAAACAAAAAAATTTAACACACCGCCAAAAGCCACCTGCTGCATCCAGTGTGAACAAAACCATCCAATACGAATGTGATTTCAGTCTAGCACTGTAAAAGTGCTCTCATAAATATACAATTTCAATTAAATTCCACACAACTTTAATA
This sequence comes from Romanogobio albipinnatus, assembly GCA_023566225.1. Classification (NCBI taxonomy): domain Eukaryota; kingdom Metazoa; phylum Chordata; class Actinopteri; order Cypriniformes; family Gobionidae; genus Romanogobio; species Romanogobio albipinnatus. The sequence goes on along the minus strand of CM042249.1, from coordinate 23,418,115 downwards.
CAAAAAGAACTAGATCTGCTGAGGGATCACGGAAATTCTCAGAATAGCTTCGATTTAAACAAACAATACAAAATTATGGCTTATCGGGTCACTGGTTTTCAAAAAAAGAGCTTTTGTGTGAATGCAGCAAGCATCTTTTGAGGCAGTTCTTGTATACACAGATAATGGTTCTGAATTATGACACACAAACTCAAAATATACTGCGTTCTCCTTTACTTCCACTCAGACTTTGCTTTATATCATGTACGGTACGCACACAAAAAAGACCTGAAGTCTCATGAACTAGGCCTATGGAGTAGAATTAGACGTTTTACAGAAAATTCAGCAAAAGAAGCTCATCATTAATAATGCTAATCTTATCCAGTTTTAATCAGCACATACTGGTTATGGTCTGATTTCATTTAGTATACACAGAAGCAATGAGCTGGGTAAAAGGAATAATGGAAAATGTGACTGGCTGAGGTACTTTACATGCTCCGATTAAAACTGCATGTGCTTAAGTTTCATCACATACTAAATGCTATGAAGTGATGATGAAAATTCACACCGCAAACTGGAATCAGTTATGCTATTCCAGGCTGAACTGAAAACACACAACATTTCCATACTTCCATTCATCTATATTGCACCTATTCAGTATCTAGAAACTGAAATTTGGTTCCAGTTCTTTTCATACAGGACTCATTCTGAAGACCTAAAACAGATTTAACAGTACTTGCAATTATGACACCATAAAGCCATTAGGTATCATACGCAATTAAAAGCACTACACTGGGACGCATTATAAAATAATGATATTGAAATTTGACATTTTTGATCTGCTTCATTTGATAGACCACAAAGACAGAAAGAAAGGCATAGAAAGCAGCTTCAATAAATCACGATTGTCAGTTTGGAAATTAAAGTACTTTACATTATATGCTGTGAAAGTTGAGCTGGCATTTATAAGTACTGTTTGGGAAAAAAAGACTTTGATTAAATGCTTATTATACTCATGAGCTGGCCTGCATGTATCTTCTGAATATTCCCAGACTAGAATTTTCTCATATAAAGTATATTTTATTGAGTTATTTTATGCATGTCTGGGAACCTGAGCAAATTTGTTATTTCCATGCCTGGAAAAAAATCTTACCATCATATTTTATTTTGCCGCTACATGAACAGGTTCCAAAAACCAACTGTCAGCAATAAATGAGTACAAACTGGCATTGTGGAGTACATTAAACTTGTTATTTGTCAGTGGCATGGTACCATGATTCTTGGTTTAAGTTTATTTGTAATGATAATAGTCACATTCTGATGTGATGCGAGTGGCTGAAATCAAAATATATACATCCATTCAAAAGGTTTGGGGTCAATACAGATTTTTTTTCAAAGAAATTAATAATTTTATTCAGCAAGGATATATTAAATTGATCAAAAGTGGCAGTAAAGACATTTATAATGTTGCAAAAGGTTTCGGCAACACTTTATAATAAGGTTTCATGGTCCCACTTTATATTAGGTGGCCTTAACTACCATGTACTTGCACCCAAAAATAATTACAATGGACTTATTGTGTTCAAATTGTATTGCAAAACACTTTTGCTGATATTGAAGTGGGATACGGGTAAAGTTAGGGACAGGTGTGGTGGCATGGGTTTAAGTAATTTTGATCAAATAAATGCAGCCTTGGTGAGCAGAAGAGATCCCAACCTCAAACATTTGAATGGTAGTGGTCTACAAAAAAATCGAATAAATAAATACAACATCCATGGATAATTATGAAATGGTCTTTTAGGAGTGGAAAGGTTTAATCTTGTAGGAGTGTCTCCATGGGGCATTTATCTGTGTAAGAGCTGTGTGCTTTCATGAATCCATTAAGCTGCCTTGTATGAATACTTGGAAGGTATGCACATAAATAGAGCTTGTGCTAATTGTGAGTCCATTATATATTAAACTACCACCTGGCGCTGTAGGTAATAGGTTTGAAATGTCTCAACTGAATGCCATGAGAGAAGCTGGCAGTAGAAGCCAAGTTCTTTGTGTCATTTCCCGAAGTTGCCCAGATCTGTCTGCTCCTCTTGTCATATTCACAGATTTGTTTGTTTGTTCAAGGCCCTGCCGGTCATTGACATGGGAGCTACAAAGGGCCTTTGAACTGGTTCCCAGAGAGATGTTGGCGGATGGAGGGTTTGGATCCTGCTGCATCACCGAGCTTTCGCCACACCACCTGAACACACAAAGCGAACACACAGTTGGGTGGAAGCTTTTGACTACTTGAAATCTTGTAAGAAATTAAAAAATTTCTTATTTATATATATTCTAGATATATCTCCTGTGTTACAGTGCAGTATGTCTTGGAATAAACTTCTGGTCTTATTATAATGTGCAGATTTTTGACATTGGGTGTAATGGTAATTATGATGTGACTGTTCGGGTTTTGGTGAAAGATCTTCCTTGCAAAACTCATTAACTAGCAGCCAATTAACTAAACAAAATGAAATATATAAATAAATGTATGTATTTTCATTGATTTAGTATTTATTAATTATCTAGTTTATCTAGTGTGTATTTATTTATTTTTATTCTAAATACTTTTTTAATTAAAAATTCAACTAATGAAACAACTCATGATGAAAAAATTAAAAAAAAAAAAAGATGAAAAAATGTAACTTTAAATTACATTAATATTTAAATTAAATGATTGTGAAAAAGTGCAAAGTATAATTTTCCTGATTGTAACACTTTTTCCACCTGGAAGATGCGACGGCTTATTGGTGGAAAGGAGACAATGTCAGTATATTGGGATTATTAGGAGGCCAATGGGCAAATCTTGGCCAGGATGCCGGGATTACACCCCTAGCCTTTTCCGAAGGAAAACCTGGGATTTTGAATGACCACAGAGAGTCAGGGCCTTGGTTTAACGTCTCATCCGAAGGATATATATATACTGTACATATTTACAGTTGTGGTCATAATTATTGGCACCCCTGGTAAATATGATCAAAGATGGTTGTAAAAATAAATCTGCAATGTTTATCCTTTTGATCTTTTATTTAAAATTTTGCAAAAGTCGAACCTTTCATTGAAGTAAAAGTATTTAAAGTAGGGGGTAAATCACATTATGAAATAAATGCTTTTCTCCAAAACATCATTATTGGCACCCGTAAAACATTTTATGAGTAAAATATCTCTCAAGTATATTCCCATTTTTTTTAGCACACCAGGGTGACTATGAGCATGAAATTGAACATAGAGCAGCTATGACTTCTTGCTTCACAGGAGTAAAAATATGAGAAAAAAGAAAGGCCAAATTCCCTTAATCATCTATCAAAATGAGTAAAAGCAAAGAATATAGTTCTGATGTGCAGCAAAAGATTGTTGAGCTTCACAAAATAGCAAGTGGCTGTAAGAAAATTAAGCATTGAAAATCCCCATTTCCACCATCAGGGCAATAATTAAGAAGAACCAATCAACTAAAGATGTTACGAATCTGCCTAGAAGAGGATCTGTGTCTATATTGTCTTGCATGGTGAGGAGGAGAGTTTGAGTGGACAAAGACTCTCCAATGATCACAGATGGAGAATCAAAGAGATTAGTTGAGTCTTGGGGTCAGAAAGCCTTTAAACAACCCCTATAAATCACCACAATTTGTTTGGCAGGGTTTCAAGAAAAATCTTCCTTGCTCATCCAAAAACAAACTCAAACACATTCAGTTGTCAGACACGGCTGGAACTTTAAAAGGGACCTGGTTCTGTGGTCAGAGGAAACTATAAAAAGAGCAGAAAACCCACCATTTGTGTTTGGTGCAAACAGGGATACCCCATGCCCAAGGTTAAATATACTGCTACATTAATGTTGTGGGCCTATTGACACAAATGTGTCACTGAGCACAAAATGAAGCTTCTGCCCTGATCTGAACCCTATAGAAAATAAGTGGGGTGAACTGAAGAGAAGAAGCACCAACGTGAAGCTGGGAATCTGAAGGTGTTCTCCAAACTCATCAGGCATTATAAGAGAAGACTCAGAGCGGTTATCTTGGCAAAAGGGGTTGCAAAAAGTATTTAATAAAAGGGTGCCAATAATTATGTCCAACGTGTTTTGGGGAAGCATTTATTTCATAATGAAATTACCCCCTACTTTCACTTCAATGAAAGGCTAGATTTTTGCGCATTTTTAAATAAAAGATCAATAGGATAAACAAAGCAGATTTATTTTTACAGCCATCACATTTACCAGGGCCAATAATTCTGACCACAACTGTATATCATTTATATTATATATACATATTTTATATATAAAAGTAAAAAAAAATCTTAAATATATACCGACATGTGTGTGTATTTATATATACATAATAATTAAACACAGTACACACGCATATATTTTGTAAACACATACAGTGAGGAAAATAAGTATTTGAACACTCTGCTATTTTGCAAGTTCTCCCACTTGGAAATCATGGAGGGGGCTGAAATTGTCACCGTAGGTGCATGTCCACTGTGAGAAACATGATCTAAAAAAAAATCCATAAATCACAATGTATGATTTTTTAAACTATTTATTTGTATGATACAGCTGCAAATAAGTATTTGAACACCTGAGAAAATCAATGATAATATTTGGTACAGTAGCCTTTGTTTGCAATTACAGAGGTCAAACGTTTCCTGTAGTTTTTCACCAGGTTTGCACACACTGCAGGAGGGATTTTGGCCCACTCCTCCACACAGATCTTCTCTAGATCAGTCAGGTTTCTGGTCTGTCGCTGAGAAACACGGAGTTTGAGCTCCCTCCAAAGATTCTCTATTGGGTTTAGGTCTGGAGACTGGCTAGGCCACGTCAGAACCTTGATATGCTTCTTACAGAGCCACTCCTTGGTTATCCTGGCTGTGTGCTTCGGGTCATTGTCATGTTGGAAGACCCAGCCTCGACCCATCTTCAATAATCTAACTGAGGGAAGGAGGTTGTTCTCCCAAAATCTCGCAATACATGGCCCCGGTCATCCTCTGCTTAATAAAGTGCAGTCGCCCTGTCCCATGTGCAGAAAAACACCCCCAAAGCATCACAGTTCACAGTAGGGATGTTGTTCTTGGGATGGTACTCATCATTCTTCTTCCTCCAAACACGTTTAGTGGAATTATGACCAAAAAGTTATATTTTGGTCTCATCTGACCACATGACTTTCTCCCATGACTCCTCTGGATCATCCAAATGGTTATGGGCAAACTTAAGACGGGCCTTGACATGTGCTGGTTTAAGCAGGGGAACCTTCTGTGCCATGCATGATTTCAAACCATGACGTCTTAGTGTATTACCAACAGTAACCTTGGAAACGGTGGTCCCAGCTCTTTTCAGATCATTGACCAGCTCCTCCTGTGTAGTTCTGGGCTGATTTCTCACCTTTCTTAGGGTCACTGAGACCCCACGAGGTGAGATCTTGCATGGAGCCCCAGTCCGAGGGAGATTGACAGTCATGTTTAGCTTCTTCCATTTTCTAATGATTGCTCCAACAGTGGACCTTTTTTCACCAAGCTGCTTGGCAATTTCCCCGTAGCCCTTACCAGCCTTGTGGAGGTGAACAATTTTGTCTCTTTTGTCTTTGGACAGCTCTTTGGTCTTAGCCATGTTAGTAGTTGGATTCTTACTGATTGTATGGGGTGGACAGGTGTCTTTATGCAGCTAACGACCTCAAACAGGTGCATCTAATTTAGGATAATAAATGGAGTGGAGGTGGACATTTTAAAGGCAGACTAACAGGTCTTTGAGGGTCAGAATTCTAGCTGATAGACAGGTGTTCAAATACTTATTTGCAGCTGTATCATACAAATAAATAGTTAAAAAATCATATATTGTGATTTCTGGATTTTTTTTTTTTTTTTAGATTATGTCTCTCACAGTGGACATGCACCTATGATGACAATTTCAGACCCACCCAAAGGGGGTTGGGTGGGACTGGGGACTAATTATGATCAGAAAAGAAAGAAGCCCTTGTGCTATCTGAGATTTTTCTCTCCGTGAAGGAATAAAGCACAGGTCCCAGACTCCAGGGGCCCTTCAGGGAGCTGATAAACCTGCATTGTTTCAGCGATCAAGTTATTTTAATTGCATGGACAACAGTGTAGTAAACACTCCCGAGGACTTTTGCCAGGGCCTCTCATTAAAGTGGCCTGAAAGTGGGTCTCTGTTGTGAAACATTCAAACAGTGTCCTCAATCAAAGCTGGCATAATTATACAAAGTGACAGGAAAACAAACACATGGGAGAGGGAGCACAAACTTACAGCCTCTTTCTGTTGAACAGGGTTTTATTAATGAATCTACGCTGAGGTTCAGGGTAGGGGGAGGCAGATGGGAGATGTTACTAAGTAGACTCACATTACACATCTCTCTGACAATGGCTTTCTCTTTCTCACTGAGATCCTCCTCATAGTCCTCTGGGATCTTCCTGTCTAGGTTCTCATGGACTTCTAATACCTACAAAGCAAATCAACAGAGGGTTAAATGATTAGCGGTATTCGCTACAGCAAGCTTCACTATCACTATACTTAAAGGGTTAGTTCACCCAAAAATGAAAATTCTGTCATTAATTACTTACCCTCATGTCGTTTAACACCCGTAAGACCTCCGTTCATCTTCGAAACACAAATTAAGATATTTTAGTTGAAATCCGATGGCTCAGAAAGGCCTCCATTGGCACAATGCACTGTACACTCTCAAGACCCATACAAGGTACTAAAAATGTTGTTACAAAGTCCATCTCACTACAGTGGTTCTACAATAACTTTATGAAGCGACGAGAATAGTTTTTGTGCACAAAAAAAACCTAATAACGACTTATATAGAGATGACTGATTTCAAAACACGGCATCATGAAGCTTCGAAGCGCTATGAATCAGCGAGTCAAATCATGATCTGGATCGCGTGTCAAACCGCCAAACTGCTGAAATCGCGTGACTTTGGCGATCCAAATCGCTGAATCGACTCGCTGATTTATAACGCTTCGAAGCTTCATGATGCCTTGTTTTGAAATCGGTCATCACTATATAAGTTGTTATTTTGGGGGTTTTTTGCGCACAAAAACTATTCTCGTCGCTTTATAAAGTTATTGTAGAACCACTGTAGTGAGATGGACTTTGTAACAACATTTTTAGTACCTTTGTGTTCCGAAGATGAACGGAGATCTTACGGGTGTCGAACGACATGAGGGTAAATAATTAATGACAGAATTTTCATTTTTGGGTGAACTAACCCTTTAACTGACATGAACGAACCCTTAACCCAAAGTATGTAGGGACCTGGCAACGTTTTGAGCTACAAAATGATTGATACCTCAAATCAAAAGTGAAATACTTTTTTTTGGTAAAAAAAAAATGCTATAGACTTATAATGAAAGGGGGACCCGAGTCAAAGTTTCACAAAGACTTGAAAATGGGCTATTTTCACTTGCAGAAGTAAGAAACCACATAGAAACTCTGCAGCACACCTTAGCAACCACCTGGCAACAGCCTATAACATCTTAGCAACCAAAATGTCGTGACAATAGCCTAGCCAGTGTATCTATTGCTAACTAAGGGCCAGATTTATTAACAGCTTGCGCCAGTGCAAACCCTCTTTTTGGCGTTAAAAAACTGCTGTCAGGATTTACTAATGATACGCAGTGATAAATTAGCTCTGAAAAGGCGTGGACAGTTATTTTTGTGGCTGAACTTATTGCATATGCATTTGTAGGAGTTTCCCTTTCAGACTTAAAATTTATGGGAGGAGAGTATTTAAATTAATCATGCAACGCAATTTACTAAGGTTTGCACTAGTCAATTTACTGGTGTTTGCGCCATAGGGTTGGGTATCGTTTTTTTCGATACCGGTGCCAAAACGATACTTTTAAAATGGTACCGGTGCCTAAACCGATACTTAAAAAAAAAAAAGAGCCACAAAACGAGGTAGATGACATTAAAGAATGGCTTTTTATTGAATTGTTTTATTATTATTTAAATTTAACCATTTATTAAAAGTTTAAAGTATACTTAAATATATAAATATAAATAAATACAAAACACAATTTACTTAACAAATTCACAGTAAAACCTAAGCCACCAAACCCAACTACAATAGGCCTAATTTAACACTAAGTAACAGTTACACTACAGTATTAATAACAGCAAAGTAGTCTGTATTCTTGGAATGCTACAAACCAGCTTCAAAGTGAATGTGTGTTAGTTAGTTGATCTATAATGCGGGATGGGCGGTGCCATGTTAGTTTGCGCCTCAGAGAATCGGATCTGTCGGATTTACAATACATAACTTTATACATGTCTCACAAAATACATGAAAGTAAGTGACCGCCAGTGAACTGGGAGAAGAATAGAGTAAACTATCTAGTTACTATATAATGTGTATCTGATGTGAATAAATCACATAGTCAAATTATAACTGTCTGAATGGATTGTTATTGCCGCTTCCATATAGCCTAACAAGCCAGACCCCACACCATTGACAGGGTGTTCAAATACTTATTTTCCTCACTGTATATTGGCACCGGGTTTCGGTACCCGTAGTCAATGCATTTGTAGGAGTTTCCCTTTCAGACGTAAAATTCAGACGTACCCTTTCAGATGTACCCAACCCTATTATTTAACGTACAAAAAAATCATGTCTTAAAGGGATTTAATTTAAGGTGCTTGTACTAATGTTTCCTCCTGAGAGTTTTTCCTGTGTGGTTTTTGTTATTTACTCCTTTCACTGTGCGCTCTCTAGGACCAAACATGACAATATCAAAAATACAAAAATTAAAACGAAATATAAAAATAAAAGCTAATTCAAAATATGAATAAATACTATAATGGTATATAAATAATACTAAAATAACACTGGACCTTGCACTGTGGCAGCAAGTTTTGCACAGACAAGCACCACTTAATCTCAGAAAATTTACTATTATAATTTAAATAAACTATTATAATTTTTGTGGTTTTTTATTTTTCCTTTATATGGTATTTACTGTAGTATTTATATGACTTATTTTTGGCTCTCTCTGCTTCCCTTTACCAATGTTTTGTTTTCTTTCAAATAACAGAAATCCTACAGTTCACAGAAAATCCTCTAGGTGACAGTATTAGTATAATAAGTAATACTTCAACTCAATGATGCGTCCTAAAACCTATGCCTGGGGAATCAAGCAAGAAACCAATCAGGCGTCTCTACAATGAAACTCAATCTAATTTCTGAAATCAGACTTGACCTATAACTTTTTAATGATTTTTTTTTTAATAAATATATTTTGGGATGACAAAGAGAAATGGTTAAATAATGATGTGGGAACACAACTTGGAAATGACGCAAACCAGCCTTGAACTAAGTAGAATGCATGAGCACTGCTAGGCCGTAATATTTTTAGTAGTGCTGTCAAATCGATCAATCAAATAAAAATTTTGTATGGCTTGATTTTGCAACATCAGCATCATAATCTTACTTTCATGGCATGTACAACAGCCTCTGGTTTCTGTGCTGCCGGCAGGTATCCCGTGACAGGGGGCGGCAGATCACTTCCAGGCATCCGCGTAGACCCCTGTGGACAGACGGACACACATTCGTCACGATCAAAGATCACTCGTACTGCTCTCTCAGATTACCAGAAGAGATCCGAGCACTGGAAAAGCCCATTGCTGTTTCTCTGAGTCAACTCAGGCTTGAAATGGGTTAAGCCATCTCATTATAACTCATCTCTGCTTGTACCCCCTTCATGGGTACCCATCAACAAAGAGCTCTTTCAGTGCACAGGCTCTTGTGAGCCCCAGTATAGACACAGCCCTTTGAGTCCCGTTCTAGCGTTAAATCCACAACAATTGAGCTGGCATTTCAGCAGTGGGGTCGGGAGAGGACCCCTGGATGGAAACTGCAACTCGCTTTTGGCCTGGGAGAACAGGACTGTGATGTTCACTTGCAGTTGCCAGCAGGTTTATTGAGGGCTGGAGCCGTGGGTACTTTACCCTGGACTGACCCGAGAACATCCCAACCCAATGCTTGCTGTCATGCATCGCCCTGCAGCCTGATTAGAGAAGCCCAGGAGTCCCACAATTCATTCTGCATGGATTCATTTGCCAGTACAAGCCAAGCAGCGGTCGACTAATGTGGATTTTTTAAATAGCAAATGCCAAGGACTATTCAGGCCCTTACAATGTAATTATTTCATATAAGTTGTCATCATAATGCGATTAAATAACCTGCATAATATATTGTATAAAATATACTGGAATTTAATTATATTTATACTGAAATGTAATTATATAAGATTAAACAACACACACCAAGGTTATTATAGTTTTGCATTTTAAATTAGTTTTTTTTTAATTTAGCTATAAAATCAAATAAGTTTAGTTTTAGTTCGTTTCATAAATTGTTTTGCTAGTTTTAGTTTAATTTTTATTTTGTGAACACATTTCTAATTAGTTTTTATACATTTTGTTTCAGTAAAAATAAATAAACAAATGATGAAAATTCCAGACAAACTCATTCATATTAAAGATGAAATCTTGTTAAACATGCCTATTTCATTTTTTCAGCAGTACAATGCATAAAAAAAAAAAATAGCTAAAGTCATCTGACTACAGCCAACACAACCTGCTGTGAAGCCAGTGTGACTAAATAATGAAGTGTATATGCAGTGTGTGACATTTATTATAATGGGTTTATGTGATTGTGATAAATGATTAACTAGTCAGGCTGCATGATAAATAGGCCTATCACTAAAATCAAGTAGTATACTGTATGGGCGGAATGATACTAAATATTCTTCCATGTGTTTATTCTATTGAACAACAAAAAAGGCACCATTTCATCAGATTATAGATTATGAAATAATATTTTAAGAAGCAAGTGGCATATCAAGGCATTAACAGAAAATTAGTGATCATCCTATTTGTTTGGAGCCCAGTTTTGAACCCTTGCCACGAAGAACATCTGTGTGATTGGCTATCACAAACAGAGACGAGGAGATAACTGGTGATAGATATTGCCAAATTCAATCATTAAGATATTTCTATAGTCCTATCAAATCCGGGACTAATATTATTGGATGGTCTGAAGAGGCTTTCTATAATCTGCAAAATGCATTGATCATAAACACCACTTGGAAATCAGAATCAGATAACAGACCATAGATGGATTAAACAAATCCAAAGCCTAGAACACATAAACATGGACTGGTCAGTCGTGCTAAAAAGTATCATAGTTTCTCAAATTAAAGGGTTAGTTCACCCAAAAATGAAAATAATGTAATATATTCCTCACCCTCATGCCGTTCCACACCCGTAAGACATCCGTTCATCTTCGGAACACAAATTAAGATATGTTTGTTGAAATCCGATGGCTCAGTGAGACCTCCATAGGGAGCAAAGCAATTTACACTCTCAAGATCCATTAATATACTAAAAACATTTTTCCATCAGTCCATAAATCAGTCCATGTGAGTACAGTGGTTCAATATTCATATTATAAAAAAACTAAATAACGACTTATATAGGGATAACCGATTTCAAAACTTCACTGATTCATGAAGCTTCGGAGTGTATCGAATCAGCGAGTCGAATCAGCGAGTCGATTCAGCGGTTCGAAGCTCCAAAATCACGTGATTTCAGCAGTTTGGCAGTTTGACGCGCGATCCGAATCATGATTTCACGATTCGATACACTCAGAAGCTTCATGAAGCATTCTTTTGAAATCGGTTATCACTATATAAGTCGTTATTTAATTTTATTTGCCGCACCAAAAGAGTATCATCGCTTTATAATATTAATATTGAATCACTGTACTCACATGGGCCGATTTAAATATGTTTTTAGTACATTATTGGATCTTGAGAGTGTAAATTGCTTTGCTCTCTATGGAGGCCTCACTGAGCATTCGGATTTCAACATTCCGAAGATGAACGGATGTCTTGCGGGTGTGGAACGGCATGAGGCCTAATAAATTACATTATTTTTGGGGTGAACTAACCCTTTAATGTACTAAGCAGCACAACTGCTTTCAACACTGATGATAATAAGAAATGTTTCTTGAGCACCAAACCAGCATATTAGAATGATTTCTGAAGGATCATGTGACACTGAAGACTAATAATGCTGAAAATTCAGCTTTTCCATCACAGGAATGAACATTTAAAAATTTTATAAAATAGAAACAAATTGTTTTTAAATGTAATAATATTTTACAATAGTACTGGCTTTACTGTATTTTTTATGAAATACTGACCCCAAACATTTGAACAGCATTATCTTTATCAGCATTATACATATCATATTTATGCAGTACATTTTAGTAGGGGTTAGCAACTCTAAAACGGCTAAAGCACCAAACTGCTCTGATTACCCCGCCTCAACTTCCTCCTCATGTAACCTCTAACAACGACAACCGATCTGTTGTGTCACTTGTACGAACCTGATTATTGTTTCAGCAGCTCGCCACTGCATTATTTAGTGCCATCTCCCCCCGTGATAAAAGTGAAAGTTCAAAGCCATGCTAATGAAGCGATGAGCTCGTAGACAGGGTTGAGATAAAATAAGCCCAGCAGCCTCTGAGGACGAGACCTACACCACTCTCTAATTGATTTCTTTTTCCTGTGGAAGCTGTCCCTCATATTAAAGTGGAGCAGCTGTGCTGTCATAGCTGATGAGTGCACTTATTAGCTAAAGCACCAGGTTTGCAGATGACCTTTTCTGAGGATACGGGTGTAGGGAAATGATGATGATGATATCTCAGGAGAAGAGAGAGAGAGAGCAACGTAGGAGAAAAGAAAGAAGGGAAATCTGTTTAAACAGATTTCCTGATTTAATTGCTTAAGTGAGACATTCTCTAATATAAGCAATGAGATTTGAGGGAAATTGTTCTTATAAGACAGAAGAAACAGGTGGGCAATGGCAGTAAGAGAAGATATGACATGAATGAAAACAAGGCTGTGGTGTACAGTTCAATATATTGAAGTGAATCTTCAGGACTGAATTTTTCACAAATTTCAGGTGGACAAAATTACATGAAACATTAGAAGCTAATTTTAGGACAAAACCTATTTAACAGAATTCCGTTCCACCCCTAAAGCATTGTGGTGTTTGTCTCTGAAGCGTCTCCTAAAATTACTTTGGAGAAATTGGCCCTGTTTACACCTGGTATGAAGATGCGTTTTGGTCGATCGGATCACAAGTGGACGACGCTGAATACAGATGGGGGGTCTAAAACGTTTCGAGCTTGTCCACTTTCGACCACTTCCAGAGGTAGTCGAAAACGCATTCGACCAGATTGCTTTCGTAGTGTAAACACTCATGTTGTCGAATGTGTTCGAACAGCCACAAAGGACCATCTACTCTCCGCCTACTGACCTAAGGGGTAAATATGGGAAGCGCACTAGCCAGATGGGATTTAAACTTTGTCGGCTAAGGACCCCAAGTTTGATTTGAAGATGAAAAATGTACCAAGTAAAATGTTCTCCCACCATTCCTGATTTCTAACACGCACTCACCATGTCGCGCTCTTGCGGCTCTCAGAGCAGAAACGACTGTTTTTCCATCATCTCCTTTCGTGTTCATATGTAAATTATGCGAGCTTATTTTATCCATATATATATATATATATATATATATATATATATATATATATATATATATATATATATATATATCAGAAACTGTATATATATATAATTTTTTTTTTTAAATCAGACGCATTAGATAAATTAAACCAAGGCTGGTTAAAGTATTCCTCTAAGGTCATTTTTAGGTTAGAAAGGATCTCTAATTAAGGAACGGATCAGCACTGAGTCTCCAGCAGAGAACAACAAACCCCCTGCAAGGCCACAAGAAATGACCTATGAGCAAAGTCTTCTTACCTACATAATAAACTGCAAACAGTTTTTTTTAAATAATTAAAAAAAAAAATCCATCTCCAAAATGTTCTTGTCCTCAGTAACAACATTGACTACAGGTCAGTTGCCTTAACATCCAATGTCATGAAATCATTGGAGAAGATTATAATAGAAGAGATGCACTGGTCATTGGAGCCATCCTTAGATCAATACCAATTTGCATTTAAGATTAACCGTGGTACTAATGATGCTATTTCCACACTAATGCACCTTTGATCTGCAGCATCTGGAAAGTCTGGATGAATATGCTAAGCTGCTTTTTATTGATTTTAGTTCTGCGTTTAATACAATTCACCCACATATCCTGCTGGAGATATTAGTTCATTTAGGGGTCAATCGTTTCTTGATTTGTTTTTAACAAACAGGACACAAGTGAAATTTCATTCTATATTGTCTGATGTTGAAGTAAGTAGTACAGGGGCTTCGCAAGGTTGAGCAAGCTTGCCATTTTTGTTCGCTCTTAATACAAATGATTGTGTTAGTCAGCAATCAAATTAATTTTCGGAGGATACTGTAATTGTGAATCTATAAACAAGAGATTCCAGCATTGTTGACTGTAAAGATGGTGTGGAAGGGTTTGTGGATTGGTCTGATGGTCATCACTTGCATATTAATGTCAAGAAAACTGAAGAGGACATCGTATCATTTCTAAAGGATCAAGGATCATGAAGATTGGAGTAATGATGCTGAAAATTCAGCTTTTCCATCACAGTAACAAATTAAATTTTTTAATATTTTGAAATGTAGTGTAGGCTTGTAGTTACACATGAACTCATATTAAAGGAGTAGTTCACTTCAAAATTACCCCATGATTTACTCACCCTCAAGCCATCCGGTGTATATGACTTTCTTCTTACTGATGAACACAATCAGAGTTATATTAATACATATCCTGACACTTCCAAGCTTTATAATGGCAGTGATGGGGTCCGTTGAGTTTGAAACTCAGAAAAGAGCATCCCTCCATCATAAACTTACTCCACATGGCTCAGGGGGGTTTATAAAGGTGAGTTTTGTAAAAATTGAGGTTTTGTACAAAAAAATATCTACATTTAAAACTTTATAAAGTAAAATATCTAGCTTCTTCCAGACTGCCTTCTGTATTCAACTTACGAAAAAAGCGTAACTGGCCCAGTATGACATCGGCCGTAGCGTAAGCATTTCGAACTGTGAGAGGCGTTACACTTTCTGCGTAAGTTGAATACGGATGGCGATCTGGCGGGAGCTAGATATTATAGATAAAGCTTGGAAGCGTCAGGATATTTATTAATATAACTCAGATTGTATTCATTAGAATGAAGAAAGTCATATACACCTAGCATGGCTTGAGGGTGAGTAAATCATGGGGTAATTCTCATTTTAAAGTGAACTACTCCTTTAATTAACAAATTCTGCTAACATTCATTCGTGATGAAGTTTTTCTGTTGTCTCATTTCAATTACGCAACTGACAGTTATGCAACAGTTGGTTCAGTTAGTTTATTAGCAAACAGTCTGGTTCGTTTCAATAAAATATAAACAGTCTGGCAACATTCTGAATTGTCAGACTATTTCAAGATAGTGAGTTGTAGATAATGAGCATAACTTGTATAAAAATTGTACACAACTTAAAACTGTAAATACTTATTTTGAGGTATCTAGGTGGTCCACAGTTTTTGTTGAACAATGTTGAGTCATCCACTACCTGAAAAAGTTCAAGAACCACCGAACAAGTGGCACTTATTCTTTCAAATCAATAAATAAATAAATACATGAGACACAGTCTTGTTTGGGATTTTATGCTGCCATTTAGGTTTTAAGCTCCTGATGTTTTAAGCTCCTTGGCACGGGTCAATTGTCATCTGCTTGTACAAAGAGCAATGCAGAATCCTGGATCCAGCTGGAATAGCAACAGCTAATTGTTGTCAAATCTCTTCCAAATCAGCTCAACATGACAAATCTTTTTAAGCTCAACTGTGATGTAGGTTTTTGGCTCTGATGCAAAATAATGGGGTCACGTTAAATTGCATCAGTAAAATACGTACATTCTGTAAGGTGTCCTGAAACTGGGATAGCGAGGAGAGCTGGGACTCTGAGTGATACAGGGACAGTCCTTTCCGGAGTGTCTTCACATCGCCCACGTTCCCCTGCTGAGGAGAGAAGCATAAATGTGTTATGTGATAAACAGAGGTATTAACAGCCAAATTAAATCAGACACAAAACTGTTTCAGTTTACAAATAGAGATACAACGGACAATATTGCTATGAAAGACATTTTACAGTAGAAGGCCAATATATTACCATTAAAAAAAGATTAATTGATAAATAGAAAATTAAATAGAACAACATTCATTCGAAATATAAATATTTAGTAACATTATGCAATTCTTTACTGTCACTTGTGACCAATTTAATGCATTGCCTTGTTAAATAAAACAATTAAATATTTTTTTTTTATCTCACTGACCCCAAATTTTGAACGGTACAGAGACATGAGAAAACACCATCAATGTCCAGTCATAAAACCTATAATGTAATGAAAGGCTCAATCCTTTATTTTCCAAAAGGTCATACACTTTGCATTTGTACTTGCATAGCAAACAAAAATGTATATGATGCATAAATCATCAATAATAAATGCACTGATTATACAACCACTAAAATATTAACTCAATGAGAAGCCTTACAAGAAGTTCATTTAAGACATAAGATTACTTGTCATCTCTGGATGTGGAAAAATGGACAAAATGTGTTGAAAGCAAATCCCTGATTAATGTTTGGTGGTTAACCGGGTTTTTCAACCTTTCCTGACCTCTTCTCACAACACCAAGAAGTGACTATTGCAAATCTCATAGTTCTTTATCAGATAAACAATGATAAGATCTAGCAGTCCAAGCATAAAGAAACCACAGGAACAACTCCACTTTCTCTACCATTATGGGCATTAAACTGGAAAAACAACTGTTACGATTCGTAATGTGCTGTGTTCAACAGATTTGACTTCAGGATGATAACAAAACCCCTGCAAAAATGTTTGCGAATGAAAAATGGATAGCGGATGGCACGTGAGATCATTTCCTGAGTGGTGATCTGAGAAAAGGGTAAAAGGCAAAAAAGCAAGAAGTTCTGGAGCTGAGAGGTAATGTCAGTCATGCTTCATAAATAATGACCTAAGAAATTAAGCCAAAAGGCACCTGTCTGCAAAAACTCTTTCCGCTGCATATTTGAGTGTCACAGGCCATGAAATACCTTCTAAACAAAAGAGACATTGTAAAAGGTCACAGACTTCCCTATTTGCATACCATTCTAAAACAGACAAAAAAATTAAATCCCTCAGCGCAATAGAGAATGAATGAATATTCTACAGTAAAAGCATCTGTGTGTGATTATCCCCATTTTGAACTTTCTTGTCCAGTCTGTTAATGGCTGTTGTGCGCAAACAGCTCACAAAGGGATTACTGGAGCTTAATTCGAGGTTGTGAACCTTTTTCAGGGAAAAGTGGATTGTTTCAAAAGTTTTCTGTGTGTGTCTACGTGTGTAAGTTGCGTAACTGTCCAGCATGTGCTAATAAAAGTTCTGCTAAAAGAACATGAGACTGCAGCTAAAAATTTAAACATGATCTGTTTTTTCTGTCTGTCTGTCTACACTATAGTGCCAAAAATGTTGGGACGTCTGCCTTTACATGCACATAAACTTTAATGACATCCCATTTTGAATCCGTAGGGTTTAATATGGAGTTGTCCCACCCTTTGCAGCTATAACAGCTTCAATTCTTCTGGGAAGGCTCTCCACAAGGTTTAGGAGTGTGTTTATGGGAATTTTTGACCATTCTTCTAGAAGCGCATTTGTGAGGTCAGGCACTAATGTTGGACGAGAAGGCCTGGCTTGCAGTCTCCAATCTAATTCATCCCAAAGGTGTTCTATCAGGTTGAGGTCAGGCCAGTCAAGTTCCTCCACACAAAACTCGCTCATCCATGTCTTTATGGACCTTGTTTGTGGGCCATCCCCAAACTGTTCCCACAAAGTTGGGAGTATGAAATTGTCTAAAATGTCTTGGTATGCTGAAGCATTAAGAGTTCCTTTCACTGGAACTAAGAGGCCAAGCCCAACCCCTGAAAAACAACCCCACGCCATAATCCCTACTGCACCAAACTTTACACTTGACACAATGCAGTCAGGCAAGTAACATTCTCCTGGCAACCGCCAAACCAGAGAAGTGTGATTCGTCACTCCAGAGAACACGTCTCCACTGCTCTAGAGCCCAGTGGTGGTGTGTTTTACACCACTGCATCTGATGCTTTGCATTGCACTTGGTGATGTAAGGCTTGGATGCAGCTGCTTGGCCATGGAAACCCATTCCATGAAGCTCTCTATGCACTGATCTTGAGATAATCTGAAGGCCACACAAAGTTTGGAGGTCAGTAGCTATTGACTCTGCAGAAAGTTGGCGACTTATGTGCACTGTGCGCCTCAACATGCGCTGACCCCGCTCTGTGAAGTTGCTGTTGTTCCCAATTGCTTCGACTTTGTTATAATACCACTAACAGTTGACCATGGAATATTTAGTAGTAGGAAATTTCACGAATGGACTTATTGCACAGGTGGCAACTTTGTACCACACTTGAATTCACTGAGCTCCTGAGAGCGACCCATTCTTTCACAATCTATCTATCTATCTATCTATCTATCTATCTATCTATCTATCTATCTATCTATCTATCTATCTATCTATCTATCTATCTATCTATCTATCTATCTATCTATCTATCTATCTATCTATCTATCTATCTATCTATCTATCTATCTATCTATCTATCTATCTATCTATCTATCTATCTATCTATCTATCTATCTATCTATCTATCTATCTATCTATCTATCTATCTATCTATCTATCTGTCTATCTGTCATTCTGAATGATTTGAATGAAAAAAAAATAGGCATCTCTCAATCATTTGATATGAGACAACTCAATCAAAATACAAAAAAGACTGGAGTGAAACGAATGCCTTTCTGCTCACAATGTTTTACAGAGCATGCATAATTGAACACAGGTTTGACCCCATGAAGGAGATCTTTGGCATGGACTGATGACCCTGCAGGTAACAACATTCTTCTCCTCTTAAGATCTACATTACGCAGCTAAATGCAGCTTAACTTCTGGTTATAGCTGAATGATTGTTCTAAAAGTCCTGTCAGCTAAAAACCATTCCATAAAACGCTCATATTTTTTTTTATAGCAACAGCAAGAATGCCTTGATCAGCCATTCTTGAAGGTTATCAGGCACAATATAATACCCAGAGCACAACACACAATACTTGCAAATTCTGAGATATCTTTCCTCAAAGAATTGAGTTATCTATGGAGGCAATAAAAAGAAAACGTGGCCCTATCCATCATCAGAGAAAGAAAAATATGAAGAAGTATCATTAGAATATCAGAGATGAGCGTATGCAATTAAACTGACAGCAACTAGTCGCCTGTGCCGTCTAAATATATTGAGATGGATGTGCTATCTCTGCCTATAAATCTGGGCTCAGAAAATAGGAGATGAAGACCGTCTGAAAAAGAAAATTGTTAGTGACAGATCTGTATCTTTGTCTCATATAACTGTCGGAGCTCCAGGGCCTTTTGTTCAAAGCTCTTACGGTGTCATAAACTAAATCAGAGTCTCATTTCAGCATCAAAGTCTTGGTGCAATGACATGCATTAAAGGAACAGGATGCAATTTAAAATCTGACATCTTTGCTAATGGGCACTTAGCCAAGTTTGTGAGCTGATCACCTAAGCCGTGAAAGTCATGTGACTAAATTGGTCAAATATTTGATGCCATCCTTACTCCCTACTACTTGTATTACAATATTACAATCTACAACACAAACACACAAAAAGTGCAAACGCCACTGCGCAGGCAAGGCTGAAAAAAGGGGTCCCAGCTGACCACAGCATGCGCCCCCTGCCCACATAACCACACTCATTTTTAATTTTCATTATATTGCTGATCATGTGCTGTGTAAGCTAAACTGGGGCGACATGCTTTTAAACATCAGCACTTGATTAAAACCCTTAAACACACTATTACATTGCTGCACTGCATGTCAAACCCATAGAAGAATAATATCATATACGGTTGCAGTAAACACGGCAGATTAGACTCTTACCTGGGATAACAATTGCTTGTTGTCATCCTCTAAAATGCGGACTTTAGTCTCCAGTTGGCGGATGTAGTTTGAAGATGGATCTGTACAAAGAATAAAGAGGGAAAGAACAGAAATATGGATTAGAACGTTTGGAAACTGGCAGTTTGGACATAGAACATACATCACATACACTACAATTCAAACTTTTGATGTCAAATTATTTTTTTTTTAGTAAAAGATGTAAAAGATGTCTCTGATACTCATCAAGGCTGCATTTCATTTATTTTTCAATTTTATAAAAAAAAAATACAAAAAAACTGTAAAAACAGTAATACTGTGAAATATTTTTACAATTTAAAATATCTTCAAATGCTCAACAAACATGTCTTATTATTGTTAATGTTGAAAACAGTTATTTGATGAATAGAAAGTTCAAAAGAACAGCATTTATTTGAAATATATATATATTTTTTAATTCTAAAAGTCTTTACTGTCACTTTTGATCAATTTAATGGATCATTTCAGAATAAAAATATAAATGTCCTTGAAATTCCAAACAAACAAAAACATCCCAAGCTTTTGAACAGTACTATATTACACACACACACACACGCACGCACGCACGCACGCACGCACACACACACACACACACACACACACAAAAGCACTCCTCTTATTTGCAATTCAGTCCATTTAATGGAATCAAGATGATCTGCAGTTCTGTGTGGCCCCTGATTTTTCATCTACATGCAGCTTGTGAGATATTTTTTTACCCTCCTCATTCCTCGAGTTTCTCTAAACATAATTTCTTATGTTATGAAAACCGGTTCACTCTGAAAACTCCCTAAAAGTGATTTGGTCATCCCGGAATCTGAGTCATTTTGAAATGGTGCTGCTTTCTATTAGCCACTGACATACAATACCATATCCCAGAATGCACTGCAGCTACAAAAGTTAAATAGAAGACATCTGTCAAAGCAAAAGAAAGATGCTGAAAGACGAACGTTTAGCACGGTTCACATCCAACATGATCACGACACATAAAGGCTTATACTTTAAAGAGCTCATTTAGACAACAAAGAAATCTCAAATCGGGAAATCTACATTGCCTTTGACGCACACAAGCTGCTTTCATTTAAGCCATCTGACGTTTGTCTCGAACATAATCAGACGTCAGAGTACGTGGCACTGGTAAACACACTGATTTCATGTCTGTAAAGTACAAGCCAATGAATCAGGGGGAAAAAGAAAAGTTTTGGCATAGTGGCAGAGGGGGGGATCTTGAAGTGTCTGGTCTTGTGTTTATGCTGCATTCCCAGCATACCTTTCATGACCTTTTGGTGATGGAGGATTTGTTGGCCTGAGGAGATGCCAAAAGAGTGTTTGTCATTTTACTTAGGCAATCCTTAAATATCCCTTTCATTCTCTAAACCCTCCTGGAAGAGACCAAGAGGTGCTTAGTTATCTAAACATATGAAAATATCTGAATCCAATCATGTATAAACACAGTCAGTCATGTGGCCAATATTGCAAAATAACCCCAGACAGAGTGACCAGGACCCTGACACAAAGCACAAAGGTTTTGTGTGAAATTAAATTAAATGTTTATGTTGTGGTGACCCACAAATAAAAAATGAAAGAGACATTCACCCAGAGACTGTACCTTTAAGGGAGCGGGGTTTCTAGTTAAAGCTGTCTCGAGAGTAAAGCTGACTCGATGCATCTCTGTCTCCTGTCTCCTCACTTATAACACACAATGTGATATTGAAGGGGTGATGAATTGAGAAATCAACTTTCCCTTGAGCATTTGATATGTAGTTAATCGTGATATAAGAATATCCTGTAAGTTTCAGAGCTGAAAACGTCCTTGTTAGTCAAAGAAAAGCTTTTATTGACACCAGGCCCAGAAAACGAGAGATCTCAGAATTTCGACCACTGACGTCATAGAATGCAGAAGCACCTCCTCAAGCCCACCCACTGACTCGTGGAGCTAAACAGGTCACGCTACCAAGCAATAAACATGCCGGTTCCAGCTCACGTGCGTAAGACATTGTGCGTTTGTTTGCTTCATTTCACAGCGGAATTGATTGTAAACAAGATACAGGTCGAGACTGTATTTGCAGACATATTGAGATTAAAACAATGCTGTGCCTTCTATATTGGATTAGACAGGGACGGCGCAACACACTTATGTGAGTAAAATGTGTTTTTTTATATGTGTTAGTATTGCATTGTTACAGATCGTTTTAAATCTATTGATTACATCCCTTAGCACGCGGTCACAGGCTGGAGAATCCTTTATTTGAAGTTTTATGGCTTAATTCCTGATCATACTTGGACTTGTAATGTTATGGGCCAGGGCTCGGACTTGACTTTTTTAAAAGCCCAACGTCCCCAGGGTTATGTGTTTATCAGCCTGCCGACGGGCTATCTTAAATAGTGAAATAACATTCCTTTCTTGCGCGCGCACTCGAGTGTGTGTGTGTGTGTGTATGTGTTTATGTGTGTACGGTCCACGGTTATATTCACTGACTGGGCGACAACATTCCAATCAATCGGGGGTGGATGAGAGATGAATCATTGTGTTTGTTTGATAAAGATATTTTGCGAGTCCTGTGAGCGTTTCCCCAGACGCTTTCAAAACAATCCCCACATGTACTGAGGGAGCTGAAGCTCATTAAATATGCAAATCTTATCCAATCCTAGCCGTGGGCGTTTAAGTCTTCAGTGCAGCACTGCCGCCCATCAAAACCGTCCGTTTCTTCAGAAAGCCTCAAAACCAGGGTAGAAAATAGCCTATTACTTATTCATTATGATGTTTCTAAATGAACCATGTGAACGTCATAAGTTGACCTCAGACAACAGTATACATTTTTTTTTTTTAAGCCAGTTCATGACACCTTTAACAATAAATTAAATAATACAATACTGGGAACAATAACACAAATATATTTGCTCGCAGAATGCAGAATCAAGTTTTCCAGAGAGTCTTCGTCTATTATGCTTTTTTACATGTTCAACTTTCTTTAATGTGTAATGTTGCTGGTTAAGCATGAAAAAGGTCTGCAAAGTCACAAAGCCCATTCCAAAGGGAGTTATTCTCTATATCAGTGTGCAATGTTTCTGAACTCCCTGAAATGCCTCGACTGAAGTCTTGAGTTTTCTTCCGAGAACGTACTCAGCACTATATTCCTCATTTAAAGAGCCCCTATTATGGATTTTTGAAAATTACATTTTCATGTAGTGTGTAACATAGTTCTAAATGAATGAAAACATCCTGTAAATTTCTTTTAAATCTGAAAGTGCAGCGTATATAAAGTTATTGTCTCTCAAAAGTAAGAGTCGACTCTGAGTCAATTAAACGGATTGTTTTTCGGATTGTTTCGTTGTGATGTCGCAGCGAAACATTAGCATATTGCCCATTCACTTATTGCGCACACACAAAGCGCAGAACCCAGGGAAACCTTGAACCACCTGAAACACTGCAGCGGATACTGGATCGCATCATGTCGAAAAGACGCTGTGCTCTACAATGCGTTTATTGTGTTTCATTTTGTATAGGTATCTGTCTAACTTACAGTAGTCTTACTAATACTACTGTAAATGAGCTGTGGGCTGCAGTATTACCAAAAACTGTGTCTATTACTGCAGATTGTCTGTAATTCTTACTACTTTGAGTAAAGATAAAGGATGGAGCAAGATTTGTTTTGCAAACGTTAATATTTACATCAGTGAGGTTAAGGCATGCACTGTTATTGTTATTGCACTGTTATTACAGTTCCCACATGTGCACCGCAATACATTAGACACGCGCACACACACACACACACACACACAGGTTTGTTGATG
Organism: Romanogobio albipinnatus; assembly: GCA_023566225.1. Lineage (NCBI taxonomy): Eukaryota > Metazoa > Chordata > Actinopteri > Cypriniformes > Gobionidae > Romanogobio > Romanogobio albipinnatus. The sequence continues at coordinate 23,394,257 of CM042249.1, read as the reverse complement.
GAAGCACACTTGCTAATGCTGATGGTGAGGAATTACAGTTGAAACAACTCATAATGTACCTCAAATCGAGTAGCATCACTGAAAAACGTCCTGCTCAAGGTTCGGGTTGAAAAAATTAGTTCTTCCATTGTTTCATCGTCGATTCGGACTCGCACTGGGATTTATGTCAAATCAACGTCATCATTACTGTCTTTGCAGTGTGTACAATCAATGAGCTTTAATAGCAGGAAGCATCCGGACGGAGCTGGAGTTCAGTTATGGAAATGGGCATTTGTTTCCAAAATATGCGCTGTACGTGGTAAACCAACAGACTGGGCCATCTAACCAATCAGAGCAGAGTAGGCTCGCGGAAAGGAGGGATTTAGAGAGACTGATTCATCCAGTCGTTTGAGATTCATTGAACACTGTGGTGATGTGCAATGTATATTATGAGAAAATTAAACAGTTTTTTGACCGGCTTTGATGCATGTAAACCTGTTGTTGGAGACCTCCGAAACAAAATTAGGAAACTTTAAAATAGCATAATTGGGGCACTTTAAGTAACTCCAGCCATTAACCAATGTATTGGAAGTAATTCCAAGCGATTAACCAATCAAAACACACTGCTCCCTCCAACCAATCAGAGCAGAGCACATTGCACTTTTTGGAAGGAGGGGCTTCATAGAGAACCGAAATGAACAGAGCGTTACAGACAGAATGGGAAGAGAGGTGCTGCAACAATGTAAAATATGTGAATGATGTGCTTTTAAACATGCAAGCATGAAAACCTATTCTTGTACAAAAACAAAATCAAGATTTTTTTAATTGGCATAATATGGCCTCTTTAATACATAAGGACATTTCATGCTTTCTGTGTAATTGAATTACATAATATGATGTCAACAACAATGCAGTTCCATCAATACAAATTCCAGAAGACAGACTTCAGAGGGTGATATGGGTGCCATGCATTTGCACCATTCAGGAGCGAAGACTGAAGAAGAGATTAGCTGTTTGAGAGCATGTACACACTCACGTACACAAACACACAGAGAGAGAGAGAGAGAGAGAGAGAGAGAGAGAGAGAGAGAGAGAGAGAGAGAGAGAGAGGGGTGTGTGTCAAACAGGAACTGAGTGAGGATTGTGTGAATGAACAGATAAAGGCAACAGGGGACTTTAATGACAGTAGAATGAGTCATCATCAGGATTTCTTGCGTCCTTTCTCTCTGAAAGACCAAGTACCCCTTGAAGACAGAATAGAGAACCGCTGTTCAATACTGTATAAAAATGCCTGGCCTAAAATAACATTATATAAAATGCCAATTTACATTTGCATAACAATAAAATGATCATTTACAGTGATAATGAAATGTTTAAAGTCACTTAATATTGTATGTTTGTTTAATGCATATTTTTATACACTACCATTCAAATGTTTGGGGTCATTAAGATCGTTGCTTCTTTTATTATTCAGCAAGGATGAATTAAATTAATCAAAAGTGACAGTTAAGACTTACATTTTTAAATGCTTTTATGTTAAATAAATGCTACTCTTTTGACCTTCCTGAAAAAATGCATCACAATATTAAGCAGCACACTGTTTTAATCGGCATATTAGAATGATTTCTGAAAGATCATGTGACACTAAAGACTGTAATGATGCTGAAAGTTTTTTTTTGCCATCACAGGAATAAATTACATTTGAACATTGTTATTATTAAATTGTAATAATATCTCACAGTCAAATAAGTCAAATGAATCCAGCCTTGGTGAGCATAAGATACTTCTTTTAAAAACATTAAAACATGTTGCTGCCCACAGAATCACTCTGAAACATCAGAAAGATTTTAACAGCATCAGTCAAGGATGGGCCGCCCGGCCCTTTGAAATGAGATGCAAAGGTTCATCTCCTGTGCCCTTTGAACCCAAAACTAATAAAACATGGCCAATCCTCATACTCCAATCAATCATTCATCACAGTGAAGTTGATGATCTCCAGCAGGTGTCACTGCTTCCTCTGACTTGTTTACAGTCTCTGATGAACCCTTAATGAGCCCAGAACGAATCGCTGTTTGTTTTCCATTCATCTCTTATTTCTGACAACAATACATGCATGGAGATGGCGATTTGAAAGGTAATTTAACTTAAATAGCTCAGATGGGATGGACACACGGTTGTGGGCCCACCAGAAACGCAGCGCTAGGCAGAGGTCCTTCTTTGTTAATCCTCTTTGCCATCCTTGTGACCCTTTAATCTAACTAAAGTACATCTGATCACCTGATGCACAGCCAAGCTGATTAGGGAGGCTGTCTACAAAGCCTGACCGGTTCTGCCACGTACATAACCCCCGCCTCGACCCTCCTCTGGCGTGACCAGAGAAAGACGAAGCGGAACGCTACACTCCCTCCCGCTCCATTCACAGCCGGAGTGTCTTTTATCTCTGCAGGGGCTGAAATGCAGCAGGAACTCTTTGAACATGCAAGAAAAATTATTTTCTACACCCCTCCATAATGTTTTGTTGGGAAATGAGGTATACGCCCAGACTATGCAGCCATTATTGGCGTAGAGGATTAATGGCAAATTGTACAAGTCGTTTGTTGACATTGAAGGATTATAAAAAAAACTTAAAGTCCCCATGAAATCAATTTTAAGTTTTTGGCTTTTAGTATAAATATGTTAGACTTACTGTATCTATAAACTAGTGTGCTCCAAAATAATGACAATATTCACATTTCGAATATATTCAAATCTTCCACCAATATGGATCAATGATTTTGATGACATCACTCTGCACTTCACCTTCTCATCAGATTTTCTGTCCAATCAAATGCCCACTGATCTATATAAATGACTGGATTGCTCATGACATCATAAAAAGTGAAGCCGCCGTTGGTATTCCCTAGTCAGCTCACGCGTTCTATTGAATGAATAGAACATTAATTGATTTTACTGAGAAAACATTGCCTAAGGAGACACCGGTTTTATATCTGAAGTCTCCCTGTACATTCTTACAACACAAACGTCCTAAGCAGGGAAATGGTTATTCGTTTATAGTCAGGAATTTCCCCTGCTTATTAAAAAGTTATGTTCATATTCATTACAGTAGTGAACATCAGCTCGACGGGCAGGTGGACGAGACACTTCAGCGTATGCATTACAACTGTCAAAGTGCGCATTTTGAAATCGGAATAAAGATTTATGCCTTGTAACCTGAAATCGCATTGTACATAAATGCCGTTTATGCATTTATGTTGTGCTGTAGTATTGTTTTTATTCATACAGTAGGCAAACTGTAAATGTTTCAACAATGATTTTGTTAACAGCATGCATTTTGAAGCAGTTCATTATTTAAATGATGATTAAATAAATATGTAATTCAACAACATGGCATACAAAACACTTATATGAAATACTTATTCCAAGTGTTAATGAGTATATATGGAAACTCATATGGAAACTGTAAACGGCACAAATTTGCGCTGTCTTTAAGAGTCTGAAATAGAAGTTGTTCAATCAGGAAATAAAATACACACATCATAACGCTGACTACTTTATTTCCGAGATGATGGCAAACTTTGAATTGTAATACAATATAGTGCAATATAGAGGCTTGTATTAATATTGTATAAGCTATTCAAATCAATTTCTGCAGCTGAACACAGATATACACTCACCTAAAGGATTATTAGGAACACCTGTTCAATTTCTCATTAATGCAATTATCTAATCAACCAATCACATGGCAGTTGATTCAATGCATTTAGGGGTGTGGTCCTGGTCAAGACAATCTCCTGAACTCCTGAAAACTCCAATGACAATCTCCTGAACTCCTGAAACTGAATGTCAGAATGGGAAAGAAAGGTGATTTAAGCAATTTTGAGCGTGGCATGGTTGTTGGTGCCAGACGGGCCGGTCTTAGTATTTCACAATCTGCTCAGTTACTGGGATTTTCACGCACAACCATTTCTAGGGTTTACAAAGAATGGTGTGAAAAGGGAAAAACATCCAGTATGCGGCAGTCCTGTGGGCGAAAATGCCTTGTTGATGCTAGAGGTCAGAGGAGAATGGGCCGACTGATTCAAGCTGATAGAAGAGCAACTTTGACTGAAATAACCACTCGTTACAACCGAGGTATGCAGCAAAGCATTTGTGAAGCCACAACACGCACAAGCTTGAGGCGGATGGGCTACAACTGCAGAAGACCCCACCGGGTACCACTCATCTCCACTACAAATAGAAAAAGAGGCTACAATTTGCACAAGCTCACCAAAATTGGACAGTTGAAGACTGGAAAAATGTTGCCTGGTCTGATGAGTCTCGATTTCTGTTGCGACATTCAGATGGTAGAGTCAGAATTTGGCGTAAACATAATGAGAACATGGATCCATCATGCCTTATTACCACTGTGCAGGCTGGTGGTGGTGGTGTAATGGTGTGGGGGATGTTTTCTTGGCACACTTTAGGCCTCTTAGTGCCAATTGGGCATAGTTTAAATGCCACAGCCTCCCTGAGCATTGTTTCTGACCATGTCCATCCCTTTATGACCACCATGTACCCATCCTCTGATGGCTACTTCCAGCAGGATAATGCACCATGTGAAAAATCTTGAATCATTTCAAATTGGTTTCTTGAACATGACAATGAGTTCACTGTACTAAAATGGCCCCCACAGTCACCAGATCTCAACCCAATAGAGCATCTTTGGGATGTGGTGGAACGGGAGCTTCGTGCCCTGGATGTGCATCCCATAAATCTCCATCAACTGCAAGATGCTATCCTATCAATATGGGCCAACATTTCTAAAGAATGCTTTCAGCACCTTGTTGAATCAATGCCACGTAGAATTAAGGCAGTTCTGAAGGCGAAAGGGGGTCAAACACAGTATTAGTATGGCGTTCTTAATAATCATTTAGGTGAGTGTACGTTAATAATGAATATTTCCTCCATAATTGCATACATAAAGAAATATGTTTGTGTTAGTTCAGTTACGTTACCTGTGTCGGCAGTGTGCAGTAGACACAACCACATTAACGATTTCAATATATGACTCATCCTCTCCGAAAAGACCATAAACATTACAGATAACATTTGAAGTAACTATTCATTTACACACATATATCGTAAAGCTAATCCTGTGAGACTGAGACGCTGCAAATCGTGTGATATTAGCTCAATGTTTTGGCTATACGTCAATGATGCCCTCTGCTAGTAGGGAATAGTAAGATGGCCGCTCGAGCACTTCCGGTGGCTTCACCGGAACAGACTGACTTTCTGGGACTTTAGCTTATTCACCGTATCCCCCAGAGTTAGATAAGTCCATACATACCATTCTCATCTCCGTTCGTGTCATAACTCTGTCTGACGCACCCTACGCTAGCCTAGCTTAGCACAAAGACTGGAGGTAAACGGCTCCATCTAGCCTACTGCTCAATAAGTGACAAAATAAAGGCAACATTTTCCTATTTACATATTGTGATGTGTATAGTTACATTGTGTACTAAAACTGATAGAAAATGAAAAGTTGCGATTTTCTAGACCAATATGGCTAGGAACTATACTCCATGATTATTACGCAGGAATGAGAGTATTGTTCCTAGCCATAATCGGTCTAGAAAATCGCAACTTTAAATTTTCTGTCGGTCTTAGTACACAATGTAACTATACACATCACAACATGTAAATAGGAAAATGTTGACGTTATTTTGTCACATAAGCCGCGTTTCCACCGCAGGAACTTTCCCCAGGAACTAGGAACTTTGGGGTGGTACTCGGTGTGTTTCGACCGCAGGAACCAGGGTCTAAATGAAGTTCCCGGTAAATATTTCCCCCTCCGAGCGGCCCTGCTCTTTTTCATAGTTCGGGAACTTTCGGGGGTGGGACTTGGGCGCTGAACATGCTGATTGGTTGAGCTCACGCAGCATTTTATTTACCCCGGCATTTTTAAAAGTCTTTTGCGAGGATCGTTCAGCGTCTTGCTCTTTCTGTCCAATGGCATGCGTTCGTCTCAGCAATCTCACGGTCAATGTCCATAATAGCTGATGATAACATACTTTTTCATATTTTAAATCTAGCTTTATGAGCTTTCAGAATACTGATTTAGTATCAGTGCTCGTCTCTTTTCCGCCGTTTTGTTAATGACCTCTTTAGTAAACCAATATATAACCAGCAAAAGCAGAGCTGCTTGCATCTCCTCCACTTGTTATTGTTGCAGACAGTGTTGCACAAAAATGATTACTGTCCGTCGGTGACTGGGAGGAATAGTCCTATATCACCGGACTTATTTGCCTAATCTTCTCGGTACTTTAGACCGCAGTGGAAACGCAGACAGCAGCAGGTCTGGGGGGAAAAAAAAGTTCCTGTAAAAAAAGTTCCTGGTACAAATTGTTCCGGGTAATTTCGGTAGAAACGGGGCTTTATTGAGCAGAAGGCTAGCTGGAGCCGTTTACCTCCAGTCTTTGTGCTAAGCTAGGCTAGCGGTGGGTGCGTCAGACAGAGTTATGGTACACACAGAGATGAGAATGGTATGTATGGACTTATCTAACTCTGGGGGATACAGTGAATAAGCTAAAGTCCCAAAAAGTCACCGTGTTCCTTTAACACACAGTCTGCTCCGGTCCAGAGACATGATAACACATAGCGGATCATATGCGCATACCAGTAAACGTATCTGACCCATTTGAATTCTGCACAGAATGCTATATTTTAAAGAAATAATGGGTGGGATTAGGAGGAGAAATGGTTAGGAGGAAACGGCGGAAACTTTACTGATCTCAATGGCACTGGCCGAGCTAAACACTACTGGCTATTTAAAAAAGGGGGAGGAGCTGTTCGATATGTCCCACCCTGTCTTCCTGTTTGAGTGGAAATTACGTCAACACATTGAATAACGCTGCAAGTTTTAAGGCACTTCAGTGGGCCTTTAAACACATGTAGTCACATTCAAAAAGGATAAAAATACACACCTCCAGGTTATCATTTAATGGGCAACACCAGATAAACCTGGCAAAGTTAGTGACACAGGGACGTTGGTGAGAGCATCGCCCACCCCTAGTGATCTCGGCTAAATTAGACATTCTCAGCCGCACAACACTCATCTCCATCCGCACAAGCGCTGTAGGCTCTCAAACAGAGCACACAACTTGACATCCAACTCTAACAAGCTGTCCTACTGTGTCTTTACAGAAATGGAGTGAAACACGTGTTCAGGGTAATGCCAGATCTATCTGCTATCGTGCTGGCAACATCTCAGGGTGCACTTGACTTAATTGGAGAGACGCTGTGATGTGGAATAGCCTCAGAGAAAGTCTCCCTGTCTTATTTGATCATGTCTTAGTAGTGACCCACTTAGAGAGCCATGTTTTTACTACTTCTGTCGAGTTTGTCTGGTTGAGGTGTGGTTAGTGTTATTAGCGAAAAGTAATTTTTTTTTTTTTTTGCTAACTCAAAATAAGGGTGTGTTTACACTTGCAGTTCGGCTCTCTTGGTTCGTTTGATCTGGACCAAAAAAACAAAACCTAAAGTTACAAAACAAAAGGAATAAGGATAAGGTCACAATCTGGTTGGACATCTTTAATGACATATATCTGAGACATTACTGAACATCCAAAACAATGCTGTGGGCTGGGCTGGGCTAAATGTGCTCCTTGTATGTTGGTACATATGGTGGTATTTTAGCAGCTGAACTCTTGAATATCTTAAAAAATGTGTAAAGGAGTCAAAACAACCCCCTGACAAGATGGGTCTCTGTTCGCTTGTTTGGTGCATGTCAAGGTTCAACTTGCCATGTCTGAAACCCAGCATAACTGGGAAAAAACTAAACTAAAACACATTTTCATAATTTAAAGCTGCAGTCTGTAAGTTTTGCCTCTTTGTCTCCATCTCTGTTTGAAACTTGCAATTGCAGTTATTTATTTGTGGAATTATCGTCTTTACGTGGTTTGTGCATCGGCATGGCTCCTCCTCAGCACGGATGAATGTTTTGAGCAGTATGTGTGGCTGTCATTCATTCACCACACTGTGTGGATACTGTACTTCAGAATCACAGATTCTGGGTCTTGGAGTATGACCAAAATAAGAATTTTCCCTGCAAAATGTCATCTGAACAAGTCAGTAACATATCTGCCACTTTTGTTCTGACCAACTGAGAAAAAAATACCAACGGTGATTAAATCTAATGATCGCTTAGCTCACATCACATCAAACGATGCAAATTATTATACCTTCTATACTTTGTTCTCAAATTGATAATGTTAACAACATCAGCATTGCGTGACTAACTGTGCGGTCATGCCGGCGAGAGCATCAACTTTTCTCTGGCCGCCCTGTCATCGACGCTGTAGAAAGATTTGTGGACGCGCTGCCGCTCTGACGTAGATCGAATGGGTGGTCTTTTTTAAAACTGCATTTAAAGGGGCTGCAAAGCAAACAATCATGTTGATCTGCGTTTGTGCAGACTGACTACAGGTAGGGTATAACCGTATAATATAACCTCATGAAATCATTTAAATGTGAAAGTTTAAAAAAAGCAGATTGATGGAAAGAACTTAACAATTATAGTTACATGTTTTCTAACGAAATAAACCAATTAAAAGCCATTTGTGTGGTGTATAAATAATGTTGCGCGTCTTCTTATCAAACCCACCGCACCAGCAGTGATCAACCGCTCCTCTATTATGCTGGGGAACTAATGTGGTCGGAACCAAAGTTTACAGCACTGCGTTCTCTGGAATCATCTCAAGTGGAGCACTTCTACTTTCCCATTGGTTGCCGCCAAACCGCGTCATAGCTCATTACCATAAAGTTGACCTGATTTCAACTCTCCTCGACGCCCAAATCGTCCAAGACGCGCCGCGCCACTCTCGCCGGAGCTCGCCGCTGGGCTCCCATTGAAAATGAATGACTTCCGGCCACTTTGACGCTCTCGCCGGTGGTGGTGTGAACGCACAGTAAGTGTATTTAGTATGTATTAGCGTTACTGGACCCACTTTATATTAGGTGGCCTTAACTACTATGTACTAACATTTTAATTAATCATTTGATACATTGCACTTAATGTGTACATGCATGTTTTTACATTGTACTTACATTTTTTAAAATACCTGCATGTAATTACATCTGTAATTAATTTCTGTAGATTCAGTTGTAACTACACTGCTGACCTTCCCTTACACCTAACCCAGGGGTGGCGAACTCCGGTCCTGGAGGGCCACTGTCCTGCAGAGTTCAGCTCCAACCCTGATAAAACTCACCTGCCTTTAGCTTTCTAGTAACCCTTCAGACCATGATTAGCTTGTTCAGGTGTGTTTGATTAGGGATGAAGCAAAACTATGCAGGACAGTGGCCCTCCAGGACCTGACCTAACCCTACCCTTAAAATTACCCTTACCAACACACCTGTCCCTAACTTTACCCTTTTCCCACCTCAATATCAGCAAAGGTGTTTTGCAATACAATATGAACACAGTAAGTACATTGTACTTATTTTTTTATGTAAGTACATAGTAGTTAAGGCCACCTAAGATAAAGTGGGGCCGCGTTACCTGTAGATTTCAGTTTCCGTACAGTCTAATCTTTCGCTTTTGACTACGGGTGAATCTCCAGGTGTCACTGATGATTGTCGTTTGGACCTTTCTGGATCACAATCCGCCATCAAAATGATAAGTTTAATTAGTCCAGCTACGAATAATTAAACTATAAATGATCCGCCACCTGCAGCATCCTCACATGTGATACTACTACTAGCAGGACTCCTTCTTTATGTATAAAGACGTGACATAATGACGCAAAGATGTGCGTACCACACATACTTGTCAACACTCCCGTTTTTGCCGGGAGTCTCCCGTATTTCACACCCATCTACCGCTTTGTTATTTCCCCCAGGAATCTCCCGTAATTTGTATGGACCCGTTATATGAATAATCACATCAATACAGTGAGGAAAATAAGTATTTGAACACCCTGCTATTTTAAGTTCTCCCACTTGGAAATCATGGAGGGGTCTGAAATTGTCATCGTAGGTGCATGTCCACTGTGAGAGACATAATCTAAAAAAAAAAAAAATCCAGAAATCACAATATATGATTTTTTTAACTATTTATTTGTATGATACAGCTGTAAATAAGTATTTGAACACATGTCTATCAGCTAGAATTCTGACCCTAAAAGACCTGTTAGAGGTCGTTAGCTGCATAAAGACACCTGAAGGTTCCCCTGCTTAAACCAGCACATGTCAAGGCCTGTCTTAAGTTTGCCAATGACCATTTGGATGATCCAGAGGAGTCATGGGAGAAAGTCATGTGGTCAGATGAGACCAAAATAGAACTTTTTGGTCATAATTCCACTAAACGTGTTTGGAGGAAGAAGAATGATGAGTACCATCCCAAGAACACCATCCCTACTGTGAAGCATGGGGGTGGTAGCATCATGCTTTGGCTGTGTTTTTCTGCACATGGGACAGGGCGACTGCACTTTATTAAGGAGAGGATGACCGGGGCAATGTATTGCGAGATTTTGGGGAACAACCTCCTTCCCTCAGTTAGAGCATTGAAGATGGGTCGAGGCTGGGTCTTCCAACATGACAATGACCCGAAGCACACAGCCAGGATAACCAAGGAGTGGCTCTGAAAGAAGCATATCAAGGTTCTGGCGTGGCCTAGCCAGTCTCCAGACCTAAACCCAATAGAGAATCTTTGGAGGGAGCTCAAACTCCGTGTTTCTCAGCGACAGGCCAGAAACCTGACTGATCTAGAGAAGATCTGTGTGGAGGAGTGGGCCAAAATCCCTCCCAAACCTGGTGAAAAACTACAGGAAACGTTTGACCTCTGTAATTACAAACAAAGGCTACTGTACCAAATATTAACATTGATTTTCTCAGGTGTTCAAATACTTATTTGCAGCTGTATCATACAAATAAATAGTTAAAAAATCATACATTGTGATTTCTTTGTTTTAGATTATGTCTCTCACAGTGGACATGCACCTACGATGACAATTTCAGACCCCTCCATGATTTCTAAGTGGGAGAACTTGCAAAATAGCAGGGTGTTTAAATACTTATTTTCCTCACTGTATACTATTCCGTTTTTTTCTGTCATCCTTTGGCTAGTGTTACATATTATATGATCACGCTCTTATTCATGCAAATGCTTTTAAACCATTCAAAAGCGACAAGGCAAAGAGAATGCGCAGTCTGTGAAACACACACGATGCACAGAAAGACGCTCGCCAGTATCATGCGCACAGGGAGCGCAGCCCGAATCGAGTTCTCTTTCACGCTTTAACTAACAATAACACACACAATTATGCCAAAATGCCAGTTTTGTTGATTATCCTCATAAGAGAAGTCTTAAATGGGTTAAATAACGTCTTAAATGAACGTAAATAGTTGTGAGGAAATGAGACGCACGTGAGATCTGCTTCATGTGCGACAGTGGAAAATCTTAAAGTGACAGTAACCACTTATGATGACAATGTAATGAACAAAAGTAATTACTCACTGCTCTTTAATACGGATTCATCTATATATAATTTATCATTTGTGTAGTGCAAACTGTTTGATAACTTTTCAATTTCTGTATATTTCCTACTTGTTATAGAGGTAGGAATGGCACAGGTAGCCTACATATGGAATTTATTATGGGTTTATGTTTTTAAATTAACTTAAATTAAAAGTTATATTTTTTGAAGCCTAATAAAAGTTACTGTGTTATTTAATTGAAGTGTCAATGAAATGTTATTACTGCAACTTTTCTCAATTACGGATATGATGAGACAAGCACGAGTGAGTGACGTATGTACGCAATTTCCTGTGAAATCTATCCGATAGGTCAAAACCGTCATGGATTAGTGGGTAGTAGTTAAGGTGCTCTGCTCATATAGGCAATGTGAAATTTAATCTGGCCCCAACTTTTATCCATAATATCCTGTTCTCTCTCAACTATTAATATCAATAAATGTGACAACAAAAAATAAACAGTCACAGATGAAGCTCAGGACATAAGAGCCACTGGCTCATAGGAGGTTAGTGTCCTGATCTCATTCCCCTCTCTTGGCCTTACTTTCCTGTCTACACTCAACTTTCCTATCAAAATAAAAGGCAAAAAGTCCCAAAAATGAAATAAAAAGTGACTAAAACGGTTGTTGCTAGATACTGGAACCTCCATTCTGCAGATTTGCAGCAGCAAAACCAATTCTCATAATAGTTTCTACAGAATCTACAATATAGCAATTACTGACAAAAAAAGAAAAAAAAAAAACGACAAGACAAACATTAGCATGCATTGACAGAATGGACTACAGAGGTGGAAAACTCTGCAAGGACTTTGATCTCCATGCACACATTGGTTACATAAGTTATGTAATCTTAGTCTTGTGATGTCTGGAAACATTGAAAATATTACAGTACGGGTGTGGACGAAGCATTTTCAGTGCCAACTTTTGCAGTTCTTGATTTGAACACAGCCACCCAGGCAGGTTGACTGCTGGAATCAATAAAAAGCTCATTAGCTTTTCCAGTTGACCCCACATTCGATTCATACATAAAGTAACACTCTACAAAAACAACTCTACACCCCTCCCACCTTCCACGGGTGTACAAGTCCCCAAGCAGCACGGGGAAATAAGCTTTGGTAGGATGGAGGCCCAGGAATGATTTCAATTACTGCAAGATGTGGAAGTGGGCTAGCCAAACAGTGAGGCATTGTTCCACAGCACACCACTCTGGTACGTCTCACTATAGTGTTAAGCATTTCCCCATGAAACCTGAAGCGGGTTGATATTCAAAGGGACCTGGATACTGTCCACCCTGCAACTAGAACATCGATCCCCTCTAGCAAGAGTCACCAGGAACTAAATACGTTTCTCAGGTAACGATTGCTACAGTTTGCTACAGTAAGTTGTTCGCATAATAATGTTGCTAAAGTATGCTAAAAATGCAATTATCCACATGAAAGATGATTTGACGTAATTATGGAGACAACAATTATTTTCTACAATCAAAATATACAGCACAAAAGGTGTAACACAAAAGCAGAAAAGAAAAAATATGTCAAATCACATTTAAAAATGTAAAAATGTGAAACTAAGTATATTGATTAAAATACAGAATTAAAGATATTACATAATCAAAATAAAAACTATTTTATAAAACTAATATATAATATTGTATTATATTATTAGAAAGAATACTATCATTTAAGCATGACTTAAGTGTACAAATACTTTTGGCGGTTTGGTGTATGCTCCCTAAAATAACAATCTGACAGTTTACAGACATCTCAGAATCAGTTACATTACATAATCTTGGTATCTCACGTTCCTTACTGTGACTAGATAAGAGCTCAGCGTTATTCAGAGATAGTGTCCCTGCAGGTCCTATAAACTACCACTGACTCATGTCCACTACATCAGAAATGTTCCGACCATAAATGAAGACTCTGCAAAATTTCTGCTCAAAGATATAGCCTTCCTCTCATCAATGAGGCTGACCAAATTACAGCAAAGTCAAAACCGACTCCCTCTTCAGAGCAATCGCTAATGACAAGTATAGAATTAAACAGTCTGCTTCCTGTAAAACAACCTTGGCACCGAGAGGCAGAGGCAGGAAGCTCTGGCGCAGGTATCCAGTTCAGATTGCGCAAGCTCAGCAGGGACACATTAACAATCATGAGATGTGCTGATTTCACTCATTAACTGTGTTATGAAACAGGCTCCTGTCCTGGCCCCGTGGGCACGTCTTCAGCACTGCTGTCAGGGCAAATACAGAGAGCCTTCTGACATGACAGCAATGAAACTAGACGGCATTAAATGCACAGTAGAGGCATGTCCAGACTAATACTAATGTCAAAGTACATCGTATCACTCACTCACCGAACAAATATTATATAACTTTTCACGCAGACTGTCCTTTTCGGAAAAAAAAATCCAAGGCTGCCTACAGAGGCTTTATAGGTGTGCTCCTTATTTTGGCGAAATTCTGAAGCAGCATCACATATATCCTCTCCAAAGAATCCCCGAATGCATTGCAATGAGCTAAATGGGGATGGGGGGAGGGGATAATCCAAGATAATATAAAAATCTTACTTTTTAAAAAGTTATTAGAACTTTTTTTTATTCAGCAAGGACGCATTCAATTAATCAAACGTTACAGTAAAGACATTTAAAATTTATAAAAGGTATAATAAGAAATGTCTCAAACACTAAATCAGCATATTAGAATGATTGAAGGATCATGAGACACTGAAAACTGAGTAAAGGCCTGTTCACACCAAGAACGATAGCTATGAAGATAACTATATTAGCGTCCACACCTACGGATGATATTGTTTCTGTTTATTCTAAGCTGGTGCTTATCTGCCGCTTTAAATGCTCGAGCTTGTCACAGCAGGGTGGATTGATTCTGATTGGCTCATGCTAAACTCTCCAGGAGTCATGACAGTAAAAAAAAGTGTTTGTTTTATTTACATGTAAAAACATTATTTAACATTTAAAAAATATTATTTCAAATATTATTCAAAATATTTTACCCAATATTTGTGTGACTGTGACCTGTGTATTTTCATTCTTAGTAATCACTAGGGGTGTAACGATACATTGTGATATCGACAAATCGCGATATAAAAAAGCGATGATATGTATGATATAGAGTTGTTTTATCCAAGGCTCAACTTACTTACAAGGTATAATTCACCCAAAAATGTTAATTCTGTCATCACGTACTTACCCTCATGTTGTTTCGTTTAACTTCCAAATACAAAAGAAAGATATTTTCTATGAAACCTGAGAGATTTTCTGTCCCTCCATTTAAATTCCAATCCTCTAAAACTTAAAAGATCCAAAAAATGTCATAAAGGATATCGTAAAAAAAAAAACCAATCAAGTGGTTTAATCCAAATCCAAGTCTTCTGAAGAGACACAATTGCTTTAATTTTTGAACAGATTTACAACGACACGCATACTGTAGTAAACAGTCAAAGAATTATCTTAGCAGCATCCTAACATTAGCTTCTATTGTATCAATTATTTGCTTCACTTGAGAACTGCTAATAATCTTATAAGGTTTCCTTTTAGGTTAGTGAGCTCCCTTGCTCTCTATGGTCTACATAGGCAGCTTACTAGGTTTTAGAACAGCGCCAAAGTATTCTTCCTTGTAAAATTCCCAATGAGTAGATTTTGAATAGTGAATCTGAAAGTCTGAAGTCAGATTTCAGGTTGCATATCACTATTAAGACAATTCCAGGAAGAAGGAAATGACAGATGGGAAAAGTAAACAACATGAAAAATTGTATTCATCTAAAACCCTTGTGATTCATTCAACGGTCTCCATTCACACAAACGGGTCTTCAAAACAATGCCTCTGTGTCAAGCCACATATGAACTATCATTCTGGCAATGACATATATCATGTTCAAGGAAACACCAGAAGGCTTCATGTGCTGCGGAGCGCAGCATGTGTCAGTGACGGAGTGTGTGCTCATATGACGTGGCCCACGGGTGCATTTGAATGTCAACAAATGCTTTTCCTGTATCCTCGGAGAAAAGATGGGGGAGGTAAAGAAAAAGACAGAGAAGGAGACAGACTGAGGAAGAATGGGAAGGAAAAGAGAGGAAGAGTGTGCATATGCCCTTGTGCACGCAGCCTTGTGCAGCAACCCCACTGTCACTATCAATCTCTGTCTGCGGCGATGAACGCAGGGTTGTAATAAGTCGGCAAGGACGAGAGTCAGTCGTGCCCCCCCGCCACTTACACAAACATGATGCACGCTGCCTTGACAACCACACCACGACCCGCATGTGCAAGACAAATCGCTTGATGCTTAGTTGAGAGACCCAGAATGCAGCAGTGACGACCCACGCATTCTTAATGAACACTGAGGGAATCGTGCGACTACATTGAAAATCTTCCAGTGCGTGTTGATGTCTATTTGAACAAACTTCTAACCCTAAATATATTTTTTAAAATATGCAACGGACATGAATTATAATGAAATCAAACAGCCTGTTGAGGAGAATTGATCAAACTTGGGATGTGAACAAGATAAAGTGGGTGAAAAAAATCTGTATAGTGACCAAAATATCATATTACAGTTTTAAGGCCTTTACACATGACAAGATAATTCCCTCAGTCCAGACATTGGCGCTATTTTTTGTTCCCAAATAATGTGGGGCGAATAAATGAGTCTCTTCCGAAGGCCCTGATATCCTCAAGGCAAAGTTCTTTTCCGTTCTTCGTTTATGGGTAAAACGAAGTTTGAAATACGTGACCAGCGATATACTGTTATCGAA
The DNA here is from genome assembly GCA_023566225.1 of Romanogobio albipinnatus. Lineage (NCBI taxonomy): Eukaryota > Metazoa > Chordata > Actinopteri > Cypriniformes > Gobionidae > Romanogobio > Romanogobio albipinnatus. Next base: position 23,377,998 of record CM042249.1, on the reverse strand, counting down.
CATCCGTCGCCACCAGTACTGCTGAGAGTGAAGTTTAGATGAATATGTAAATATATAAAATATAAACACAGCAAAATTTAAAAAACAGCAAGCATTTTAGGGTGCTTTCACACTTAGCTCGATTGCCTGGACCGAACCCGAGTTCGATTGCTTCCTCCTCCCCCTCCCCCTGCGTTCATATTATATTATTTGGGTCTGAACCGGGGTACGTTTGCGTCATCAAAGCAGCAGCTGTTTACCCGGTTGCTTAGTAATGACAGCGAGCGTGAAGGCGGTGCATTGCTCACCTCACTTTTATATTTTTTGTTTTTTAACCGTTGGTTTTGTTTACAAAGCTTCAGTACGTAATGGCACTTGCGTCTATCTGCCGCGAATGTACTGCAAATGCTCTAAAGAACACTGAAGGCAAGCAGAAATTAGATATACAGCTCTCTGCTTGCAGTACATCAGTCACGCTTGCCAGGAAAGTGAGTGAAACACACACAAACACATTTTTATCAAATCATACGTCATTATTAGCGGTTCACTTCCGCGATTTAGTACGATTGCATTCACATCAGCAGCGAACCGTACCGGAGTTCACATGAACCGTACCCCAGACCACCCTTTTTAAGCGGACTCCGGTACAGTTCACGGGTGCGCATCATCCAAACGTACCGAACTCTGACGTCAATCGAACACGGGTGCACACCAAAACAGCTAGTGTGAAAGCACCCTTAATAAAACATAAGAAAATGTGGATGTTTGCACAAGACACTCCAGTGAAGTCACAGCATTTATTTATATATCACTTTATATACAAAAAAAAAAGTGATATTAATGAATTTTGTGTAGCTATTTTCCATAAAACAACCAAGCGGCAAACTCCCACAGTTTCTTTTGAAGCCAATTCGGAAGTGACATAAACTGCAATTCATCGGCTGGCCACTAGGTACAGGCTACAGAAGGGAGCAGAATCTCATTGAGCCCCATGTTAAAATGGCCAACTTTACAGCAGAATAAAACATGTTTACAGCCTGGAACAAATTGTGGTTTTGGTCTATACAGCTAATTTTGCCCTTCATGACAACTGTGAGGGGGGTGAATTTTTTTATAACTCTAAATTAGTTACTAAATTAACTTGCAACCTAGGCCTTCAGTAGTGTACTATAAAAAAAAAAGTATAAATGTAAACAAGCCCTTGACAAAATGTAAAACTAAAAGAGTAAAAATGTAAAAAGGTACAAATTTGTAAACCAAACAACAAATACTTTTTATATAGAATAGTGTTGTACCTCAATACCGATACTGAATCGATACCATGGCAAAAAACTGTAAAAGTAATTGAATAATATGACAGAACTTACTATTCATTGTTTTATCATTGTTTTAGGGTTAAAAAAACCTAAAACTCACTTGACCGGCATGTTCCTGCCCTGCCCTGCTTCACACAGAATATTAGGTCCGGCCCTTTAAGAGCTGCACGGACCAAATTCATTGTAACACCCGATTTCTCATTCAACTCTGTATATGTTCACTAAAGACATATCTGACTGCGTTTACCCGAATACTCGCCAGGACGTGCATTTTTACATAATTTTTTACCATTCAAATCAAAGTAAATAATCCGCGAAACTGGCGATGCGATCGGTCTGAGAGAAACTGCTGCACGCGCTTCAGGTCAGAGTCCGGCAGCGCGCGCGAGCACGTCCCAGCTGCGCCGCACTTTTCTGTTGCGTTCTTTTCCCTGAGCTGTTAGTGAACGGCGGAAGCAGAGCTCACACACAAGTCCTCACTCCTGCTGTCACACATCAACACAGATATACTGCACACAAATACTGCTCTTATTAGACTGTTGTCATTTTTTTAAGTACCGGTACTAATACAATTTCATATCACCCAACTTACCCAGTCGACTAAAAATATTGACGCGTCACCCACGTCCCGCCTTTTTGCCCATTTTCTGTTATTTGGGAGTGACGCATGATGACGCCCTGCCAAGATGGCAACGGCCAGCTCGTCCCTACTTTACGCAAAAAAAAAAAAATCCGTATTTTTTTTACAGTTTATGAAAACAACATATATAAATAAATAAAACAACATGATCAACCTAAAAAAAGAAGAAAAAAAAATCTCATAGAATTAGTCTATGTGTATATTCAGTCCACAGAAGTATATATATATATATAGAGAGAGATATAGATATAGTTTGTGCAAAACAGACTTTAGATTTAAGACACAACTCTCTCCAAATGCATGGTGCTTTTGGTCATAACAAAATGCTGTTATTTGGGAAACAGCTGCATAAAAAAAAACAGCATACGACTGAGTAAATAATGACAGAATTTTCATATTTGAATGCATTATTTTATACATCCCACTGTTAGAAAATGCAAATCAATCTACACAGTCCATTAGAAAAGCAGCTGAATAACAGCAAGCAACACAATTAAGGCAAGAAACAATAAAAACAGCTTTTTAAAGATTCCTTTGCTGTTTGACCCTGTGCTGCGGAACAACCCACTGCTGTGCTGAGTGTCTAATGAATGAGTTTCACTCTGCTGGGGGCAGAATTCTCTTTAAAAGCACAGTTACTAAGTCGTTTAGGATGGACTATAGCCATTTTGCCCACTGCGTTTTTTCAAACAGGCTCTGAAAGCTGTAATCATCTTACAGTTTAAATCTGTAGATTAGCAGAGGGGCATATGCTCTCTCTCCCACTAAATGTCCCCCCGTCTCTCCCTCTCTGCTCTATTCCCCTCTCTCTTCATTTTGAACTCGATGTTTGTCTTTTTTTTTAAAGAGGTGTAAATTGCCCTGGGGTCATCTTTAAGGTTTACTGAACTCATAATAGTGAATCACGCTGTGTTCTCTTGGCGAAGAATGATTGCACAGTGTGTGTTTACTGCCAGGTAATTGTCACCATGAGTTTTGCGAGTGACTTTGGAAAATACACAGCAATAAATGTGCCTACGGCATTGCCATATTACGGGCTTATCTGGTCGTATGGTTATTTTATCGCTTATCTACAGGCTTTGAAACGACACCAAAGAGTAAAGCACTCAATGGCGGTGAAGGAAAAGCAATGCATGTCTCCAGACAGTACTCTGAGGATCTGCTGACGCCTCACTTACCATGACTGTGAATGGAGACGATCACAACTGCCATGCTTACAGCCTATGATTTTAAAAATAGAATGTGAAACAGTACAGTATGCAACAATAAACATTTTAAAATACCAGTTTGCTATATGGTTACAAGTAGAGATGCACCGATTGATCGGCCAGACATCGGAATTACTTATAATGATTATCATCATAAATAATAAACTTAATACATTTAATACTTTTTTTTAATGGTTAAAAAAAAAAAAAACATTTACATTGGTACCGAGTACCATAACATTTTTATGGTATTGGTAACGACTATTGGAATTTTGGTACCACGACATCCTAGCTGGCAACATTTATTACCCAAATTACTGAACTATTATTTGGAGAAGTATTGTACTCTTCAGGTTTGTTCATTCATAGGATCTTTTGTACTTTAGTAAAAAAGAGAAAAAGGTCAATTTATAATGTTTTGTTTCATAAAGCAACTGATTTTCAGTTTTTTTTTTTTTCTACTTCTTTCCAGGCACAGAACACTTATTTTTGAGAGTTGTTTTAGTGAGAGAAGATCCTGTTGTAATGTTTAATAATTTATTTTAGAATAAAAAAATTTTTGCTTTGAAGAAAAAGTGGATTTTTGTTTGTATATGTTGTCAATTATAGTTCTTAGAAAGAAAATTGGAATCGGCAAAAATCGGTATCGGCCAAGAAAATTGCAATCGGTGCATCTCTAGTTACAAGAGACAGATTGATACCCATCTAAAAAGATAAAAATATGTCCTAAGAATGTTCCCATTAAGTTATGAAACGTTATTTCTGAATGTTCTCTGAACATAAAATGTTCAAATGTTTTGTCTTTACATTTAATTTAAAAAAATTGTATGGGGTTGTTACTTTTGAACGTTCTCTGCACATCCTGAAAAAAGTACTAACATTTTAAAATGTTTAGACGAATGTCCAACTAAAGCGTTTAAAAAAAAAACTTTCCATGAACAATGTATAGATAATGTTTTTGTGCTAACATTTTGAGAACATCATTAAACACCAGGTAACTTTGACATTCTACTAATGTTACTGAAAGAGCGTTTGTTCATAAGAGAACGTTGTCAGAGCATTACGGAAGAACATTAGCTGGATAATTGGTTTGATGGATATTTTATTAAAAATATTCACACTTTGCTGCTTACCAGTTCTTTAAAAAAAAAAAAAAGCATATACACTAATAAAAATGCTAAAAAAAACTTTCATAGCAGGCATTAAAATAATTGTTATTGGTAAAAAAAAAAAAAAAAAACATTGATAGATCTCTAGTGATGTCTAGTTATCATGTTAAAAAATGTAATACAATTTTGAATGAAAAAATAAATAAAAATACAGTTCAATTAATGAAATATTTATATCATTTCTGGTTCATTTCTCTTTCAAAATTATATATATATATATATATATATATATATATATATATATATATATATATATATATATATATATATATATATATATATATATATATATATACACACAGCATAGTGCACTGTGAAATTGTACATTATGGGATGCATATTTTGGCGCATATAATACTTCATCCAGGTATTCCATACATGCAGAAGATTTGCACACTGTGCACATACAGTACTACTGTATTCCTAGAGGAGTTGCTTGGTATACTGTACATCATCAACTTTCTGCTCACAGTAGCTAATGCATTGTTCTCATTTGTCTTGCCCATCATCGTACAAAGGAAGAAAGATAAAAGAACCCATTTGTTTGAATACAAAGCTGTCCAATGCTTTCAATTACTTAATGAAGGATAACCATTTATTATCTCCTAAAACTGTCTGGACGCATTACACGTGACAAAAGAACTGTCTTAACACAGACTGAAATGACTGAGCACGCCCTCTGAAAATATGTAGACATGAATAAAGTTCAATCCAACTAACAGTGATTTGCAAAATCTATGTTTTCTTTCTGCTCTGCAGTGCAAAGATAAAAAGATCTTATGAATGCATTAATAGGGACTAAAAACTGGTTGCAAAAAATTAGGAATAACGACATTCTATAATTCAAGCACAAAAAAAAAATCTAAATGAAAATGATCAGAGTTATTTTTCTTAAGAATGCATGTCTCGTCAACATTAAAAGTCAACACAGGGGTTTTGGGGTCTCCCAGCTTGCTGCAGACTTGGCTTGATTCAAAAATAGAGCAGTGAATAAGCAAGTGGCGGAGCGCAGCTCTGAGAAACGTGTGGGGAAGATGGACGGCATACCAAGGTATTGATAAGAATGTATCCTAGCAACAAGCCCTAGCGTTTGACTAAAGGGCCTGCCAGTGCTTTAGTATTACACCTCCAGTCTCTGCCAAATGAGCTTTCTCTTTCCTTCTTTCACTCTCTCTCTGCTTTTCTCCACACACACACACACACACACATTAATTCACCATGCATAGACTGCAGTGCAGCTCGTACTAGAAGAGAAAACAGCATTATTCTGGTATTTTCTTATTCAAATATACAAGTTTTGTGTGTGATCTACTTGACGTACACATGACTCACTGTTTGATTGCACATCTTATCCTGAGCAATCACATGATTATCAGGCAAACAGATCACACCCATAATGAAGGTGGAATCTCAAAACACTATTACAAAACACTATTCCTCTACTTGTAAGCCAGTAAGCGTTTCATGCATTGAAAGTAGGGTGGGTGTTTTAAAAATCCACCCGCACACTTTCCAACTGCATACTGAATAGGTAGAGGAATGATTTGAGAAATGTAAAAGATGTTCATCTCTAAAGGTGAGCAGTTCATGTAAAAGGTACATGCAACAACACAAAGAAAGAAAGATTTGTGAGTTTTAAACTATATTTAATTGGTCAATGAGAGACAGGAAGACCTTAAAGGGATTGTTCACCCAAAAATAAAAATTACTCACCCTCAAGCCATCCTAGGTGTAAATGACATTCTTCTTTCAGACGAATACAATCGGCATTATATAAAAAAATGTCCTGGCTAATCCAAGCTTTATAATGGCAGTGAATGGGAGCCCAAAATAAAAATAAAAAAGTGCATCCCTCCATTATAAAAGTAATCCACATGGCTCTGGGGGAGGGTTAATAAAAGCTTTCTGATGTGAAGCGATGCGTTTGTAAAAGTATCCATATTTAACACGTTATAAAGTCAAATATCAAGCTACCGCGAGACCACCTTCCATATTCAACTTATTAAAAAACGTAACTGCCGTGACGTATGATGTCGGCCGTAGCGTAAGCATTTTGAACTGCGAGAGGCGTCTGGCGGAAGCTAGATATTTGACCTTAAAGTTTTAAACATGGATATTTTTCTTACACAAACCCATCGGTTTGCTTCAGATGGCCTTTTTAACCCCCCTGAGCCGTGTGGATTACTTTTATAATGGATGGATACACGTTTTTAGGCTTCGAATTTTGGGCTCTCATTCACTGCCATTATAAAGCCAAGACATTTTTTATATCACTCTGATTTTATTCGTCTGAAAGAAGAAAGTCATATACACCTAGGATGGCTTGAGGGTGAGTAAATTATGGGGTAATTTTAATTTTTGTGTGAACTATCCCTTTAATAATGCCATCAATCATTTTTAAACCATATTTTGTGGTGGAAAAAGCCATTACACTTTATACTGAGGCAAGAGTGATGTTTATGTACTGCTGCCCACAACAAAAACTTGTAACAAGGACAAGTATGGCAATGTATACATGTGCTATTTTCCCTCCCATGAAATGTGAAGTTTCCCCCTAAAGGTTATGAGCTGTAATTCAAACTGGCATGTGAGAACTTACAGTCACTCCGCCACTGAATAATCTTTATAAAACTCACGCTATTTTAACTCTGTTGGATCGTGTTCAGTGGAGGAAATCAGCATTTATTAAAGGTTCCTTGTGGACAGGTGTGCTGCTGATGACAGTGATTTCCAAATACACCTCACCTGGCAGGCTGGCACAACTTCAAAGCTATCTCATAAGACAGACCTGACAGTTTGAGGGCACCGAAAACACACAGGGTGCGTTTCAATCAGCTCCCTAGCTTCCGAGGTCATGAATCAGTATCTTGTACATGAATTCAGGCACAGATAATGACAGTAAAGACTCTGGCTCACCACACATTGGGACACTGATGACTATTTCCAGCGACATGACAATGTCCTCATTGTACAACAACACTTCTGGTATTTCTGAACAACAGCAGAATTGATATCTTTATTGTATTATTTTTTTATGTTGTTTAAAGAACATTGTGATAAATACTTTGCTTTTACATATACATGCAACAGCTAAATTATAAATGTTAGCTAGATTATGTTCATTACCTGTCAAGCGATGTATGTCTGAAATATAATCTGCGTGTTATTATGTGCAAATTGGCTCACTTGATTTAGGTTTCATTCTTCAGAACTTCTGTTAAGGGAACTTTGTGAGCATCTATGCTCCCTGGTTTCACGGTGCATTGTGGGACTTTTTAGGGAGTTTCAGTGCACTGGTAGGATTCTCGATTGAGATAGCCCTTAAAATGGCTGACTCACTGATCAGTGCCCTGACTAGGGTGCATCCACAGTATTTTACAAAGTACATTTAGAAGAGTCCACCAACCTCAAGAATTAAAATTCAGTGTGTAATTCGTCCTATCAATGATACCTCAAATAGTGTGACTTACTGACTTTTCTAAGTGATCAGATTTGTTGCCTGGGTTTGACAGTAAAATGTAAAAAAAAAAAAAAAAAACATAATATCATCCATCCATCCAAAATCATTCTTCTAAATTGGACCAGCATTATTTTTGTATTGTATTACCTATATAATTACCTATATAGTATTGTATTACCTATATAAAAGTACAATACAAGTTTATTTTATATTTTTAGTTCACATTTTAATTTAAGTTAAAGTTTAGTGATTGTTTTAGCATTCTATTTAGCTACATTTTATTTCAGTTTTAGTCATTTTATTCCTTCAACTTTGTAAAAAGTGATCAACTTAAAAAAGTGAGGAAACCCATCGCATTAAAACAATTAGCTAAGTAAATAAACTTAACTGAAAAAAATGTAATTATGTGGAATCGTCTTAATTTTTTCAATTACACATGAAGTTTATTAATAGTTTTAAGGAAGCATGTTTCCTCACTTTTCCTCACATTTCCTCACGTTTTACAGTGTAAACGTTTATTTTTTCTTCTTTCAGTTAACTGCCAAAGCAACCTTTCTGATTTTCATTTATTATTTCGCAATTATTTAGTTTTGGTTTTAGTTAACAATAACAACGCTGACTTGAATCAGTGAGCAACCACCTAAAAAGCCCCCAGAAGACCTTGGCAACAACCTACAACACCCAATTAAGTTTTGCAGTCATGCACCACTCGTTTTCTTCAAAAAAAGTGCAAATGTAGTTTTATGGAATAATGCTTACACTATTAAGTGTTAGCAGTATCGGAAATGCAGAGCTAATGTGAAGTGCATGACTTTGTGACTCACAAAACCCAGGAAATCAAGTATTGAATACTGATTCGCTTCACTTGCTGCCTAACAACGACAATAAACCCATTTGACATTAGAGCAAATACACTGATGTCACCCGACTTCATGTTCTCACAAGTTTGTCTTTACAGAAGAGCGGAATGAAAGATTACACATGTCTCTTAAGTCTTTCATCGGCGAGGGGTTGAGAACAGTTTCAATAGTGGATCGCAGGTGCTTGATTGGAATAAAAAATAAAGTAGGAATGGGGCAGGAAGTAAAGAACAGGAAACAGAGATGCTCCAGAACTAGAAGACGCTCTCATGCTCAAGCAGAATGACGTTATGGCTCTATTCACTTAGTGGTCTTTGAAGGGCTCTTTCCCCTTTGTGTGTTAAACAATACTGTCGGACAGATGGCTCAAGCGAACCAAGGGCATACAACCTCAAACCCCCTCTTGACAGTGGCAGGGGTCCGCCAGCCCCACTCCCCCCCATCTAGAGGACAGCATAGAAGGACAATAGGGAGAAAGATCCATCCAAACACCTTTAATGCGGTTCAAAACGGGATATGTGCTCTGCAATGGTCTGGATATCAACTGTACACGTACATGATATAAAGTATTAGCGAAGAAAAGGAAACAGATTATGATATCAAAACAGACACAAAGGATAGGATGAGTGTGGAAAGAAGCTATAAAGTTAAATTGTTAATGAATGTCAAAAATTAATATGGGTCAAACACAACTAATAAAACTGCAATCCTTCATAATTCAATGATGCATACAATTTAGGTGTGTGCGGGAAGAAAACTAAGTTACATAAGTCACTGGAATACCAAATTATTGGCAGACCAGTATCCAAAGAAAAATAATTCTGCAATAAAAGACTCATCCAACCGGATTCATTCATGCTCGGCTAGTTTCCTCCAGAGGTAGCATGCCAAGACAAGGAACCTGAGTCAACAAGATCAGTGCAATGGAGCTGAAATCTGACCTTCCATTTGACATCAACTTTAGGACCCAGGCTGCTCTCTGGAAAAAACACTGAGCTGTTTCAGAGCTGCCATGGAAAAGTGGTCTCATTAAAAGAGCATCCATTCACATGCATTCTGAGCTATTACAGAGAAAGATGTGCACTAATAATAGTACTTGTACCTAAGAGCAGGGATTTTCAAACTGGAATCCCGCAAGTGAGTCAGAGAAAAACAGTGTTACAAAATAGAAAGATAAAAACATACAAATGAAATAATATAATAATAATATAAAATAAAATATGTTCAAATAACATTACTGTTTTCTAGATATTCGCTGCAAGTCAAAGAAAAACTTAAATGTACAAGATGTAAATACAAATATTTAATAAAATAATAGTTTCAAAACGATAGTTGTAGTTCAATTAAGACATAATTACTTATTAAGTTCTACAAAAAATGAAATGGTTTATAAAGACTGGTAGGAAAACATAAAATAAATCATGATTATTTTATTCAATCGACAGCCATAGTTTTCTTTCTCTTTGGGTTTATGCATCTAAAAGTTAAAGTCCCTGTAAAGGCAATTCTGAGATTTGTTTCAAAACACATTATAAATGTTAGAAATATATTGCTAAAAACACATTACAAAGACTGTGAACTGTGAAGTACTGAATTGTGAAGTTAGACCGTGAAACAGTTTTTCACCATTGCTGTGTTCAGGATTTTTTTGGCGATGACACACTGGAGCCACTGAGCATTTGGCCCCTCCCAACTGTTGATGATGCACTGAAGCCACTAACTGTGCGTTCACACCGGCGCCAGCGAGAGCGTCAAAGTGGCCGGAAGTCATTCATTTTCAATGGGAGCCCGGCGGAGAGCTCCGGCGGAGAGCTCCGGCGAGAGCGGCGCGGCGCGTCTTGGACGATTTGGGCGTCAAGGAGAGTTGAAATCAGGTCAACTTTATGGTAATGAGCTATGACGCGGTTCGGGGGCAACCGGCGGCAACCAATGGGAATATAGAAGTGCTCCGCTTGAGACGCTCTCACCGGCGGCGGTGTGAACGCATAGTAAGAGTCCCCCTCCTTTAAAACAATCCTAACTAGAGCACATTCGCATCAGATCGCCCGCTTGATCGTGAGTTACTTTCAGTACTAGGGATGCACGATATATCGGCAATATCGTTATCGGCCGATAAATGATTATTTTTGATGTTATCGTTATCGGTCCAATAAGAAAATTTGACCGATATAGTCAAGCCGATAGATAATGTATTATTTCCTTCAGCTGAGACAGACACGCTGTCCACCATGATGGGTTTGAATTGCTCTAAATATGATTGGAATCACTTCGAAAAGGAAAATACAGTTATGTGCAACATGTGCAGCACAAGTCTAATATAATCTACATAAAATGATAATGAGAATAGAATACGGCTGTAAAAGAACGTTGTGTTTCAGCACGTTTGTTGAGGGAAGAGCGCGCCCACGGAGTTACACCTTTATGGCAAGCACAGTCAAGTTCGCTTGTGCATTCACAGCCTTCTGTGCCATTGTAATATTATATTTATTATTATTCTGTGTATATAATCTCATATAGGATAGGTTTGGTTGAGTTAACTAACGATGCAATAAAGCAATTCATTGTACCGGTCTTTAGCTTCAGTGCGCACATTTCAAACAGAAATGCACAGCATTAATAACTACTGGGACTGTCCTATACATAACACTGTAATGAGAATATTTTTGTTATAAAACGTTGTGAATTCTCTGGGTTTAGTTGTTGTGTTTCAGCGCGCTGTTGTGGGAAGCGTCCACAATGCATTCTGACCAGCACAGTCAAGTTTGCTTGTGCATTCGCGTCATTTTAAGCATATATAAGTCGTAATATTACGTTTTTGTTGTATAAACATCTGATTAATGTCATATAGGATGCGTTTCATTAAGTCAATAACCCGCAGTGCTTCATTGTACCGGTGATCATCTTCAGTTTCAGCGCGCGCTCTCAAACAGGGGAAGAGCATCCACAGGAGTTATAAGCCTTCACCTATGCGTGATTTTGTGCTAATATAAGTTGTAATATTATATTTATTTTGTATAAATTATCCGATTGTTCTCATATATGATGCTTTTAGTTGTTAATTAACCTTCTAAGCGCTTCAGTTTGCGGTTGTTCGTTCATTCTCTCCAGCTTCAGCGCGCGCTCTCAAACAGCAACATTATTCCTAATAGACTAGACTAATATTAAAGATGTTTACTATTACTGTAATATTAAACATATTTTTTTCAAAAACACAGAAGCGTTATTTTTTATAACTAGCACTTTTATTGTTCTCGTATCATTTCCATCAACAATACAGTTTGATTAAAACCATTTCCTTATTGTCTGTGCGGAGGTTATTTCATGCACTTGCATTCTGATTCTTTATTATGCAGCCTAAGTAATGCTGTCCAATAACTTGTTTGCATTATTTAGGTATATTATTTTTATTTTTTAGGCAATATAATTTTTGGTAACATTTTACAAATAAGGTCTCATTTGTTAATGCATTAACTAACACGAACAAACAGAGAGCAATAACCTTTGTTAATGTTAGTAATAAAATGTTTGTGTTTATTAACAGTCCATTCACATTGCAGACCTAATGTTAACAGACACAACTTTGGGTCTGAATGTTGAGATTAACATGAACTAAGATGAATAAATCCTGTTGAAGTATTGTTCATTCATTGTTGGTTAAATAATACTAACACAAATTAAACCTTATTGTAAAGTGTTAACATTTTTTTTTGTATAAAGTAAGTTGGCCATATGAGTGTAAAATTAATGTGAAAAGGTAAGGAATCTTACACTGGTTCAAATAGGCTACTGTAGTGTATAGGTTTGATTTATGTTGAAGTGTTTGGGACATGGCTTTTAAAGGTGAGCCTTTTGTTTTTGTAATCAGGCTCTCAAAATTTATTAAAATTTGTATTTAGATTTATCGGCCAATATAACGGTTATCGGCTTTCAAACATAAAGAATCATCGGTTATCGGTATCGGCCAAAATGTTCATATCGGTGCATCCCTAGTCAGTACCATTAGTTACTACAGCCTACAACTAAAAAACATAAACGATGCTATCAAGAAGAGGTGGATTAATTTTGTGAACAGCTACCTTGATGAAGAGCTGAGGATCACCACCAACAACAACTGCCTCTGCAGTGATTTTACACTCGATAGTTTTCCAAAATTTAATCGGAGACAACTGGGATATCTCACACTGATAATGAGCTGCAGAATGGGGCCAAACCGACTATCGCCCGCCCAGGCCTTCATCCTCACATTTGTCTGTGGTGTGACAAATTCAGAACACATGTTTAATTTTGACTTTACGGGGACTTTAATCTAATGATGGGTAGAAATAAATCCAGTGTCAATTTAATAGAAAATCTTTTCCATATAATAATTTACGCATTTGTTTACAGTATAAATTTGTCTATGTATAAAAATATATAGCTGCCTAAAAAATGGAGTCCCTTGCAAGGAGAGATATTATATTACATTTCTGGGTCCATTGCATCAAAAAGTTTGAAAATCCCTGTTCACACATATTCACAAAAACAACAAAAAACGCAGTATTAAGCTGCCAGGCCAGTAGTTGGCGATGTCACTTTGTAACAAAAAACTACTGAACACATAATACGTATGGGCATGAAATCATTGTTTTCACAAATTTGCATTTTTGTAGTATAGATGGAGACAATAACGGTATCATTTTCAAAAGTTTGCGTTTCCAGGCCCCCTAAAACGCTGTTGTCGTGTACATGAATGGCCAAAATGCATAAAAAGTTTAATGGTTTTAGTTGAAAACAGTGTCGTGTAAATGGCCTATTAGTGTGTAGTGTATCTGTTTGTGCATGTATAAGATAGATAGATTAATCGATTAAAAAAATTATCATTAGTTTCAGCCCCAATGGGAAACGTTCTTCTCAAGTTGTGCTTGCAAAGTTGGTTCCGATCGATTGGCTTGATCATCAGCATCTCGGGCTCAAACTGATATGGTAAAACCGATATCATTATTATTATTTTTTTAAAGATTTTATTTTTTTGCCATTTTTGCCTTTATTATGACAGGACAGTTATATGACAGGAAGCAAAGTTGGAGAGAGAGAGGGGGACGGAATCGGAAAAGGTCCACGAAGCCGGGACTCGAACTCTGGACGCTAATTCGGCATAGCCCACGAGGCTATTGCCGCCGCAACCGACGACATTATTAACTGTATTTTTACAATTGCTTAAAGACTTGAAAGCTAAAGCTCATGATTACGGTAAGGGGCGCTACCATTTCCTAAACACGCTTGAGGTGTTTGGCCAATCACAACGCATAGGGTCAGCTGGCCAATCAGAGAGCTCTGAGCTGGAAGAAGGGGCTTTATAGAAATCATCGCGTTTCAGATAGACTGGGAATAGAGGAGCTGCAATAATGTACATTATGTCCATTTTTTTTTTTTTACATTAAAGCATGTTTATAATCGATATAAAATAAAAACAAATAGTATTATATGACAACTTTATGTTTCATTCTTACATTTCAGACTCTGTTGGAGCTTGATAGCCAACTGGTCAACATCCAGTTTGATTGTAAAAGAGCAGCTTGAGTATTGAGCTGGTGACATGAGGGTAGATGATTTTATTTGTGAAATATCCCTTTTAAATCCATCAAATATGAGAACAGACCCAAAATCCTCCACACATGTCACATAGTGAATGCATTCCCTTTATGTGGTCAAGAAATCCAAACATACTTCCTCTCAATCATCTCACTCGAGGTGCCCTCCAGTCTCCTGACCCACAATCTCTAAATACAAACAGTGCCGCCCCTATCTTGGTCTACAGGATCAATCAACCAACTGATAATTACTGTTGCTATGGCACTCACCACCTACCCAGTGCTGCCACCCACTCTGTGACCCCCTTTCCATCTACTGCCTTCATATTTTCCACAGGGTAAAAGAGAGGAGGGGACATGAAATGGAGGGAGAGCAAAAAGAGAAGGAACTGAGGCAGTCAGCTATACAAAACCAATTTTTTTCATATGACTGGTTAATTAATTCAATCTGGACGTTCTTCGGATTCGGTGGGCAGAAATTTCAAGCTCATGTAGGCAAGTGTAAATGTATTTATTCAGTAGTGACTTCATTACCTTACATCTGTTCAACACTCTGACAGGGTTAACCAGTTCGCTGACTACAGCTGACGGCTTTTCTACTTTCTGCACATCCAGAATACAACAGAATTCAACAGTTAAACCCTGATACCCCCTCCACCCCTTCAGCAGTATTCACTCAGTAACAATGTGAAACTTCCACTATTGTTGTCACGGAATGTAGTAACTCCGGACAGCCAACTTTTTTAATACGCACAAATGGAAATATCTCAGAAAAGATAACTCACTTGGGAAGGGATGCTCACACAGCATACATAGGATGGGCACAAAAGCTAAACCTTCAAAAGCATTATGGGAAAACAACAAAAATCTACTTTAATATTTTGGAGCACTCAAATTTACACATTTACAATCTGTTTTTTTTCCTTCTTCCGCAGTACACAAAAGGAGATATTTTAGAGGATGTCTTAGTTTCTTTTGTCCATAGAATTAAAAGTAAATTAGGATGCCAAGTTTTAGGATCTCTCTCTCTCTCTCTCTCTCTCTCTCTCTCTCTCTCTCTCTCTCTCTCTCTCTCTCTCTCTCTCTCTCTCTCTCTCTCTCTCTATATATATATATATATATATATATATATATATATATATATATATATATATATATATATATAAATTAGCACCATTAAAGTAACATAAAAGTTGTAAACATGAAAACATGACTCATAAACTATATTCCAAGATTTCTGAAGACATATGACAGTTTTATGTGAGAAACAGACTGAAAGTGTTATTTTTATTTTTATTTACTACAATTTAATATTTTAAATTAGCTTTCAATTAATAATAATGATTTTCCTTGATGAGTTTCAGTTAACAATAACACTGATTCAATAAAAATACATTCAAATACACTTAAATATGGGGTTAAGATGCTTCACACCAAAATTACGAGAACTACATTAAAAGTTATTCATTTTTATGTCTCTTGACCTCACTGACGTCAAGTCTACACAATGCACCTTGACACACCATGTTCAAATGAACTTTAAAAAAAACTATTGTAGAAACACAATGAAGCCTAGGTTTCTATTGAGAGAAAATGCTCTCTCCATCAATGGACTGTCTTTCCTGAATAGTAATTCCGTGAAAGATTATTCAAATACTCCCCATGTTTTTAGTTTCGTTCAACAGACATTTCTTTCCAGGAACAACCAGGTCAGCTTTAAAAATTGGCAATTTGCTAAAGACTGGAGTGACGCAGGAAGTTAGGTGTGATTATATTCATTCATTTTAGAATCGGATAAAGGAGTTTATCGAGAGGATTTTCCACATGTAAAGAGGATCAATGAGGTTCCTCCTAATTCACACTTAGACATGGTCAAAGCTTTATGATCTTTATCATAGCACAAACCATCAAGATGATTAATACGAATCACACCACATCAGTGACCACAAAGCATTGTATAAAAAAACCCCTCTCCTTACATACTAACGTCTTGCTCAATGTACATTACTGGTGTGCATATTGAGACAACAATTGCACTGCTATTTAAAAAAATATGTCAGTGCAAGTTGCTTTCAGTTAAGACAGCTCAAAGGTGCAGTATGTAAGATTGACAGCTAGCAGTTGAAATGTAGCCTAGAAATCTAGACGCACCCTAGCGGCAGCAAATCGAATTTGCAGCCAGGGTAGTCTAGCAACTCTCCGTTGGCTTGCGAGCTGGAAAAAACTAACTCTGGTGAGGCCAATCACATCGTGTATAGAGTCGGTGGGCGGGCTTAACATAATGACGCCAGAGTTGCCACGGTTCCGCGTGCTACTTCTAAACAAAGAAGCTGGCGAACAGCGGTCTTTCGAATCGGCTTTAGCCGCGACTCTGGAAGACTTGGAGTTAAGCTTTTCTTTGAGAAAAGAACAAAGAACGGCACTGAAGTCATTCTTAAGAAAAGAAGATGTGTTCTGAGTCTGAGTATTAAAAACTCCAAATTTTTTAATTGCAATTAATCATGATTAATTACAGAAAAAATGTGATTAATTCGTTTTTTTTAAAGGTCCCGTTCTTCGTGATCCCATTGTTCAAACTTTAGTTAGTGTGTAATGTTGCTGTTAGAGCATAAATAATACCTGTAAAATTATAAAGCTCAAAGTTCAATGCCAAGCGAGATATTTTATTGAACAGAAGTTCCCTTTCAAAGCCTACAGCAAACGGCTGGCTTGGACTACATCCTGGTACTTCCTACATAAATGACGTCGGTAGAACAGTAGAACAGACTAACCTCCGCCCACAAGAATACGTGAAAAAAGGGGGCGTGGTCTTGTTGCTGTCCCACGTGGAGAAGAGGGCGGTCGCGTGGAGAAAAGGAAGTGCTGCGTTTCAGTGTGTTTGTCGCCATGTCGTCGAGACGCTGTTATTTTCATCCCGGAGTCAAATCACCTTTGTTTGGCTTTCCCAGGGACGCTGTAGAGATCATTGAGCGCATAGCCGCATACATCTCCCGTTAAGAGGCGTGACCTTTCCACGTGCGCTAAGCTGCTGTCGAATCACAACACAGGAACCGCTGGCACAATCAGAACTCGTATTTCTGAAGGAGGGACTTCATAGAACAAGGAACTCATCAGCCCATTTTTAGGACAGTGAATACAGCGGTATACAGATAAGTAAATTGTGTTAAAAATACTGTTTTTTTTACACGCGGAACATGAACACATGTTATATTGCACACTGTAAACACAATCAAAGCTTCAAAAACACACGAAGAACGGGACCTTTAAATTATCAATTCACAGCACTAATATTTTGTTGTGACTTGAATTACTTAGAGTGCAGTGTTATGTTGCATCATGCGGTATTTGTCCTGAAAAGTAAATGTGATGTTTACCTCAATAAATTTAAGGTCATTCCTATTTTATGTTTTATGTTCAATTATATTAACATTAAAAACACACTCTTTTTACGACTAAAATAACAGTTAAGGGTAAAAAAACTGTATTCCCAAAAATTAAAACGGAAAAAAAGGAATTAGCAAAAATTAAAACGGAAAAAACTGAATTTGAGAAAAAATAAAACGGAATTTGGGAAAAAATAAAACGGATTTCATAGGGCCCTAGGTAAACTGGCAACGTGCGGTATCAACATTCTGACACAGAACGCACATTTCAGTAATATAATATAAAGTAAAATAACTGACTGTAGAATTGCTTTTCAGAGAAACGAGTACATAAGCATGTTTCCTAAATATCTGCAAACATATGGTATATTTTTATGCTTTAGTAAAGTCAAAAACTTACATACAGTACCTTTAAGCCTTGTCTGTGAAACCAGGCATATATGTAATAATGTAAAAATGAACCCATAATATTTCTTTAAAACACAAAACTAAACACCATTTTCCTCTCAGCCATAATCATTACTAGCACTTCAGAGCTGCTGGTCCCAGGAGACCATTTTGTAAATGTCAGCAAACTGAAGTGGGACAGCCCAATTACAGGCCCATTTAAAACTTGCTCTGGCAAAACCGCCTCACAGGGACTTTGCATGCTTCATAAGATTATTATTTTCTTTATGAGGCAAAGACAAGCGGCAGGCAACAAGCAATAACACGGTAAACTTCAGATTCAGCAGAACCAAAGACCCCCCTCTGACAAGTCTGAGCAGTTGGGGAGGTTCACTCCATCGCTGTTTGTTTTTCAAAGAACAATGCCTTGCACCAACAGCACAAGACGGCCTCAACCAGGACACACACTTGCAGAGTCACTCGCCACTGGGTTTGATGGGAAAAAAAAAAACCCTTAACTAACATTGCTTTGATCTTTACTGTTAGGTAAAGCATGACTAAACAAGAATTGACATGGGGAATTAAAAGGTGCAGCCATGTTATCCTATATTAGGCATTCCCAGGGGAACAATTCAATTATCTCACAGATTGCTTGAGGGAATTCAAGAGTTCCCATCATTGGTAAAGAACTGTGAGCTAACTGAATTTAGAATGTATTGCCAATGAATAATAAAACATTGCTTTTTAATCCAATTCAGGTTGAATCAAACACAAGAAAATAAGCGTCTTTTTTCAAAGGGGTGACCTCCACACTGAAAGCTTCACTCGTAAATTGGGATCTGTTTTATGACAAGCCAGACATCTGTACCTTTGAGTGCCACAGAAGGGCTCTAAAGGCTTGATGGAGGGTCTTGAATGGGGGCAACTGAAGGCCTTTTCACTCCAGCCGTGGGAAGAGTCAGGGAGGAGTGTTATCTGAGCTCTGAAACAGAATCTCGACCCCAGCCACTAAACTATCAGTCCATTGGTGGCCTGCTGGGGGTCCAGAGTCTTTTCAACGCATGCAAGACAGAAGCATTTTTACTTCAAAAGGACAGATACATACCTCAAAGTCAGGTCTCGGGATGGCTTAACCATAAAATGATTCTGAACTATATTTACAAAAAAAAAAAAATAGTGGATTACACTTAAAGGGATAGTTCCCCCAAAAACTATGTTTCACATTTTTACTCACCCAAATGTTTTTCCAAACCTGAATGACATTCTTCTGTGCAATAAAGTCAATGGCAAAACTGTTTTGGTTCTTCAACATTCTTCAAAATATCTTCTTTTTTCTTCCACAGAAGAAAGAAAATCAGACAGGTTTGGAACAATACAAGGGTGAGTACATGATGACATCATTTCCATTTTTAGGTGAACTATTTTAGGAAAAACTTGTTTTGAGGAGAAACAAATAGCATGCATCTTTTGATTTGATTCTATGCATTAAAGAAGTTTCTCTCTGCTTTTTTATTTTTTCTTCTTTCTGTTCGTTTTAATGCAAGCCACGTAAGAAAGAATTGGAACTCCTTCCCATTTGGTCAATGTGGTATGGGGAGCAGGAATGTTCTCCTGGTTGGTTGGCAGTCCAAGTTGGTTGTTTTGAGTTTTGTAAACAAGGAGAGATGCAACCTGTGGCTCAGATTAACTCATCGGGGGGTATGGCCTGGGAAAGAGAACGCCGGACAGCCTAATCTCCCTCCCTGACTGAACACAGGCTTACATACAACACTACTGCAGTTCTGAGAATGCATCACGGTTTGGAAAGGATCACAGGATTTTTTTCAACATATTCTCAAACGGTGTTACTATGTGGCTGCAAAGGTGTTCTGAGCTTTTAAACTTAGTAAATACCAATAATTATTTTAAAAAGGACAAACGTGTTAAATAACCTCTAATCTTCCTCTGATTTAAATCATATGGAAACGCAAGTCACTTCAGCCCGATCTCATGAAAGTGTGTATCTATAGCACAAATTGTATTTATTGTGCAATTTATACGTAAAAATGTGTTTTTGCATCCATATACGCAGTTTTCGCGTGCATATGATGCAAACTTTATGGCGTGTAATACGCACGTAACCCACACTTTTGCCACAGCATGTCATGATGGGAGGAAGTTTGGAGGTGGAGTTATGGCTCAGCAGTATGGTTGCAACGGTATGGCGGTTTATCGCGATATTGACATGGACGATTATCATATCGTGAGCATTTGTTTATACACGGTTTTGGGGTGTGGAATGAAAGCAGATCTCACCTGCGCTACTGCGCATATGCAACTTCATTCCACATGACTGCTTAGACTGCGGATTTGTCCTTGTAGATGGTTATCCAGTTTGCAAAAAATGTGGACAAAGAGTGGCTGCAAAAGGAGGAATTATGTCGAACACATTCTCCCATATTCGTGAACACCATCCATCTATGAAGATAAAGGCAATTTTATTTCCGTGATGCAAGTTGAATCCCGAAATCCAGTCATGAAAATGGAATTGAGGTATCACGCAGATGTCACGTATGCTTGATTTGATAGATGAATGAATAAATCAAAAATATAGCTTTACAATAAATCAGATCGCGATATGCATTTGTCTATAATATACAGCGCTAAAAGACTGCTATATACTGTAAATTTATATTCTGCTTGTTCTGCCTGTCGAATATGTTTGTGAATGAGCAGCACCATTTCGTCAAGTACATACTCAAGTGCGCGTGCACTTGAGAACCGTCATGGTGTTTAAAGCGTCAGCCATCTCACTCACTATATGACGACGTGAACACATGAATATATCCAGAGCTGCTCTGAGAGAACTTAATGAGCATTTTATAATTTTATAAAGAATAATCATCAAATACACTGACTGAATCTCATTGTTGGTTAGTGCAACCTGTCAAAATAAAAGTTCGGCTTAGCTCAAAGAAATAACTGAAATATATATTGTACCATTCAATGTACAATAAAAATAATAATGTGTATATACAGTGAGGAAAATAAGTATTTGAACACCCTGCTATTTTGCAAGTTCTCCCACTTAGAAATCATGGAGGGGTCTGAAATTGTCATCGTAGGTGCATGTCCACTGTGAGAGACATAATCTAAAAAAAAAAATCCAGAAATCACAATGTATGATTTTTTTTACTATTTATTTGTATGATACAGCTGCAAATCAGTATTTGAACACCTGAGAAAATCAATGTTAATATTTGGTACAGTAGCAATTACAGAGGTCAAACGTTTCCTGTAGTTTTTCACCAGGTTTGCACACACTGCAGGAGGGATTTTGGCCTACTCCTCCACACAGATCTTCTCTAGATCAGTCAGGTTTCTGGCCTGTTGCTGAGAAACACAGAGTTTGAGCTCCCTCCAAAGATTCTCTTTTGGGTTTAGGTCTGGAGACTGGCTAGGCCACGCCAGAACCTTGATATGCTTCTTACAGAGCCACTCCTTGGTTATCCTGGCTGTGTGCTTCGGGTCATTGTCATGTTGGAAGACCCAGCCTCGACCCATCTTCAATGCTCTAACTGAGCGAAGGAGGTTGTTCCCCAAAATCTCGCAATACATGGCCCCGGTCATCCTCTCCTTAATACAGTGCAGATGTCCAGTCCCATTTGCAGAAAAACACCCCCAAAGCATGATGCTACCACCCACATGCTTCACAGTAGGGATGGTGTTCTTGGGATGGTACTCATCATTCTTCTTCCTCCAAACACGTTTAGTGGAATTATGACCAAAAAGTTCTATTTTGGTCTCATTTGACCACATGACTTTCTCCCATGACTCCTCTGGATCATCCAAATGGTCATTGTCAAACTTAAGACAGGCCTTGACATGTGCTGGTTTAAGCAGGGGAACCTTCCGTGCCATGCATGATTTCAAACCATGACGTCTTAGTGTATTACCAACAGTAACCTTGGAAACGGTGGTCACAGCTCTTTTCAGGTCATTGACCAGCTCCTCCCGTGTAGTTCTGGGCTGATTTCTCACCTTTCTTAGGATCATTGAGACCCCACAAGGTGAGATCTTGCATGGAGCCCCAGTCCGAGGGAGATTGACAGTCATGTTTAGCTTCTTCCATTTTCTAATGATTGCTCCAACAGTGGACCTTTTTTCACCAAGCTGCTTGGCAATTTCCCCGTAGCCCTTTCCAGCCTTGTGGAGGTGTACAATTTTGTCTCTAGTGTCTTTGGACAGCTCTTTGGTCTTGGCCATGTTAGTAGTTGGATTCTTACTGATTGTATGGGGTGGACAGGTGTCTTTATGCAGTTAATGACCTCAAACAGGTGCATCTAATTTAGGATAATAAATGGAGTGGAGGTGGACATTTTAAAGGCAGACTAACAGGTCTTTGAGGGTCAGAATTCTAGCTGATAGACAGGTGTTCAAATACTTATTTGCAGCTGTATCATACAAATAAATAGTTAAAAAATAATACATTGTGATTTCTGGATTTTTTTTTTTTTTTTGATTATGTCTCTCACAGTGGACATGCCAATACGATGACAATTTCAGACCCCTCCATGATTTCTAAGTGGGAGAACTTGCAAAATAGCAGGGTGTTCAAATAATTATTTTCCTCACTGTATATATATACATACATACATACATACATACACACACACACACACGTTTTCATGCTTACATTTCTTCATCATAACCTGGCCAGAAAAAAAAGCAAAGAAATGCATGCTGCTATGATAATCTCAGGAAAATATTAACAAACATGGCCCTGCACTTTTTGCTCTCCCATTTATGCTGTTCAGGAGGAAGGACAGCTTGGTTTATTCTTTTCTAATCTAAAGAGAAATAGCATTCCTCATTTGTGTTCAAATGGGAGATGTTTTAAATTTCTTGTATATTTTTTCTCCAAAAGGTAGACTCATACTTCCATAAGTTTTTTTTTTTTTTTTTTTTTTTAAAGTTTGATAATAAACCATATGTTCAACCAAAACCTTTTTAATTTATTGAAGGGTCATTGTAGCTGATGATTATAATAATAATAATAAACAGAGCAAAATAATAATGATTGTTTAATACAGTATACCGTAAAATCGTGATATTTTCTGAGACGATTATCATACCGTGAAAATCGCATACAACCCTACTCAGCAGACAAACTAAGGATCACTGAACAATCACATGAAAGCATCCAGGCAGGCGTATAGGTCAAATGGCACTAGACTGCTCACTAGCCAACGACGGCACATGAATAAAAGTGAGCGCAAAAGGTATAATCGCACCCAATAGCATGCAAAAGTATTTAAATAAATAGCAAAAAGGAATCAAATGTTCTGTAACATTGGATATTAAAAATACTATCATTTAAAAAAAAATTACTCACATATCACTTTTGAGAGTCTATAAGCATAAAAGCCACATCTTCAGCTTCCAGCTGACACTATCAGCAGTAAATAACAGGCATTTTTCTGCTACAGTTACGTGCCACACTAGAGGTGAGCTTTTCATAAATCACCTGTCGTGGCGGGAATGAGTTGAGAACCCTACTGTTAGTCTTGAGTGAATCTTACCGATTGAACAGACCTGCTGAGTGAATCACAGCACATAGCTTGTACATTTCAGAGAATTTTTGAAACGTTGTATTAAATTGCATTGTAGCATTCTTCAGTTATGTTGCTTAAGAAATAAGCATTTGCTAAAATTGCTAAATGCGATGCGAATAACACATGTAAAGCTCTTACTGCCTCTGTGTACAACTTACTGAGAGGATTGTGGAAATAAAAGGCGGAACAAAGGGAACCAATATACAAGTAGCTGTGAATTAAAATGAATAAAACAAACTGCACTGGAACATGTGCACTGTGCATCAAAGGATGAAACTAAACTAATACAGGAGTCAAATGTGACGCTACGACATCAGATCATTTGGTATCTGTCTATGCAAATGCAAACCAAAAGTAAACAGTCATAAAGTACAAGACGTAATAGCAGATACACACCCTTTTGGGTCACAGGTTAGAGGCACTAAAGACACAATTAGAAAGAAAATAAATCTCAGTAATACCCTCAGTAAAAAAGATTGCATATTGTTTTATATGCTAAGGTTCAAAAGTTTGGGGTTAGGGTAAAAAAAAACAAAAAAACTTTTATTCAGTCAAAACTGCATTAAATTGCGCAAAAGCGACAGTAAAGACATTTACATAAGACTATTCTTCATCTATTTTGAAAGCTGTTCTTTTGAACTTCCTATTTATCAAAGAACCCGGAAAAATATTAAGCAGCACAATAGTTTTCGACATTGATAATAATTTTAAAAAAAAAGTATTGGTGAGCCTTGGTGAGTGTAAGAGACTTCTATCAAAAACTTTTCAAATTCGTATTGACCCCAAACTTTTGAACAGTAGTGTATATCTTTTTTTCACCACAATAGAGTTTCTCAGACATTTTTAGGAATGAAACGACTGTTGTCTGAATGAGGTGTCTGATGGTCTATTGACAGACCTGATGGCATGTACCAAAGCCACACGGCTAAGACAGCATTAAATCCTCATAAGATCTGACTTCACATGCTGAGGCAATTAGTGCAATAGCATCTGTAGCTCCAGCCTGTTTGGATAAGTTGCTGGCCATGTGTATTAATACTGTCACAACCTGAGGCCATAAGTCCCAGTGATCCTGTGTAGTCTGTGTTTCCCTGGATGTCTCAATGACTGCATTTAGGCTACTCATCTGCATAAAATTATAAGCCAGCATCCTTTTCTTTATTTGGATACTATAGTGCATTGCATAAGTTCAATGTTAAAAGTGCACCAAAAGGTCCCAGAAAACCCCACTTCTACATACTTAAGACTACCAGTATGATACCCATATTTCTGCATATCAAATCTCCATTAAATATATGTTCTTCATGTAAAGGAGCTGCTAAAACACCTACATTTGGGAAAGACATGGGATGCTTTCCACGAAACCCTCAATTTAAAAGCCCAAACTCACCACTGAGCCCATTCGGTATGCTTCTGAGGAGATGGTTGGTTGACAGATCGTCCATAGACCTTCTGATAGAAACGATCTTTCCCTCTGAAGGCTTGTGAATATGACTGTGGTGGTGGTGGTCAGGGCTTCCAGCACTGCCCGCGCTGGAGGTACTGCTCCCATCTCCAACGTCCCTCACAATGGCAGAACTTCCGTTCAGATTGGTCAGACTGGACTGGCTGTCTATGGAGCTCCTGGATCCAGCTCCATTCCTCTCATCGTCCAACATGAGGATGATCTCCTTGAGCTCCACGTTCTCTCTCATCACACTCTCCTGGTTGGTCTCTAGGTCTTTCAGCTTTTGCTGGAATATGCCAACCTCCTTCCACATAACACTGGCAGTGTACCTGCCAAATCTCTGCCATTCCCTGGACAGCTTCTTCCCTTTCTGCCGATCATCGTCCAAGAAACAGCACAGCTCTCTAAGCTCCTGGTTGTCTTCTTGCAGTTTCTGGTTGACCTCCTTCAAGCTCCGTATTTCGTGAAGATGCACTTGTAACCTCCGGTTGACGTCCTTCATCATGTTCCCGTGTTCCACCATTAAGTTCATCTTTTCACTATCCACTTTTCGGAGTCTCCTAAGCAGCTCGTCTCTGCTGCATTTGAGCAGTTCTTCATCGGATACCTTACTTAAATCATCCCTTGGGACGTCTATAATATTTTTTGCCATATTCCTGTCTTTAAAAGTGATCTGACGCGAGAGCTCTGGTCACGATTTCCTAATCATTCCTTCGCGAAAACGTCGCGAGCAATATTACAACTCATAATTAAAATTAATCCAGTTATTCGAGAGAAGAAAGAAGGACTCGCGTAACGAACGAAAACAAAACTCCCGTAAGTGACCCAGAGAAAGTAAACGCTAAGCCGTGTTTTAAATAAATGCCTTCAGTGTCGTCATTTCATACAATTGTTTGAGCTGGAATGCCCTCTTTCTGACACTGGTGCCTAGTGATGAGACTCTGCGGCCGCGGAGACGGACGGATGAATGGCGAGAGAATGCGCCTGTAGATGCGCTTCAGCTCAGCGTTCAGTGACGTCATTAGCATTGCCTGTAGGGCGTCCTATAGGGGGCGCTGGACGGCTCACAAAGTCGAATTGCTTTGAGCTGCATTCACATATCACGTTTTTGTCTTACTACATAGGACTTTGTATAGGTTAAACTGAATATATGTATATATAAATGTATTTTATAAAAGATTTTAAAAGGTATACTGTATAAAATGTAGAGAGAATGAAAGGGAGCATAACACTGCACTCAAAAAAAAAGGTTCTAT
The DNA here is from genome assembly GCA_023566225.1 of Romanogobio albipinnatus. Lineage (NCBI taxonomy): Eukaryota > Metazoa > Chordata > Actinopteri > Cypriniformes > Gobionidae > Romanogobio > Romanogobio albipinnatus. Next base: position 23,351,729 of record CM042249.1, on the reverse strand, counting down.
ATGGCACCAAAAATGGTTCTTGGCTTGTAATCATAGGGGAACCTTTTTAAGTGCTATATAGCACCAATTTTGGTGCTTCAGTGGTTCTACAGCGGTTCTTCAGAGGTTCTTCACCGGTTCTTTGACTAAGGTGCTATATAGCACCGCTATCATATACAGAACATGTTAAGATATGGTGCTATATAGCACCAAAAATGGTTCCCCTATGATTACGACGAAGAACCATTTTTGGTGCTATATAGAACCTTTTTTTTTTAGAGTGTGGGATAACAGACAAAGACTGCACTAAATATGCTTTTAAGAAAGAAAGAAAGAAAGAAAGAAAGAAAGAAAGAAAGAAAGAAAGAAAGAAAGAAAGAAAGAAAGAAAGAAAGAAAGAAAGAAAGAAAGAAAATCACAATAAATGAAAGAATGTTATAGGGTTTCTGAAAAGTTTTAAAAGAGTTGAAAAGCGTTTCACCCAGTTATAGGTATAATCTTGGCAATAATTAATAACCATTAATGATATTTTAGAGTAAGTAACTGCAATACGTTTTAAGAATGAGATTTTCTGAGTTTTAATCAAAAATACATTGAGACCTGGCTAATACTCACAACATGTTTTAAGCCTTTTTTTTCAAGATTTAAGCATTTCAATTAATAGTACAATTCCATCAAATTGAATAATCCTTACATATTATTCAAATTATGAATTAAGAATTTTAAATGAGTAAAAAAAAAAACTATACTTAATTAAATATTTTGTTCAAATCTAAAAAACATTTTCATTTTTCATTTTCACATTTTTTATGAATACAAATCACATCACAAACTATATGGTCCATTCCCTTGTTCCTATTAAGTTCCTATTAAAAATGTTTTATTAAGGTATGATTTTTTTTGGTGTGAACTCACTAATTCATCCAGTAGGGATGCAGAATTGAATTTCATGATATGATTCCTGATTTAATTCAAATGAGCTGCAGAACAAGCTGATCTGGCTGCCAGGCCCATTCAATGCAAGCCAATTACTAGGACTAATGTACGACTATCAATGTAAAAACATTTTTACAGTTTTTTAAGCCAAATGCCATGTAATTTAAAATAAGATCTCTGCGGGCTCTGCCACTATAGAACAACACGGAATATGCAGTCTCCGAAGACCCACAGGCTAAACAGGACCATTATCATAATTGAAACACATTACTGCATCTATAAGACTACAAATATATTAAAAAGTTAAAAGCTTTAAGTATATGAAGCCAACAATGTAGTAAAATGTATTGATTACACCATTGAGATGAGTCAATGACAAATGATTGAACACAAGCAAAAGAGTGAGCATGTTTCAGCCAATAGAGAATCAGTAAAATTATGTTCCCAAAAGAAATTCATAATTTTCATGTGAATGTTGTTCCAAAAATAGCCACCAAGCTTTCTGTGAGCATTCAGATGGGGCTTAATTTCTTTAATAATAACGTTCTAATTTCTGACCTATATTTAAACAATGAAGAATTATAGCATGAACATTCCAGTGGATATTAAACACTAGAGCAACATCGGTAAATTGCCTATTCATATCATGTAATGTGAATGAACGAACAAGAACACTGAACTAGGACTCTTCTTGAGCTGTGATGTGAACACACCGCCATCTAGTGGCTAAAACGACTCAACATTGCTCACAATAGGGTATAAGCTGGAATCACTTAAGGACTGATGTGTGACCTTAGATAAACAAATATAATGGCTGGAACTGACTCAGAGACTACAAAGAGTTTGCAAACCTTAAAAAAAAAAAAACCTCTGCAATGAATAGCCTAAACAGTGGACTCCAACACATAATATTGACACCTCTATTCTTTAAAATGGGAATACTAGCTTATATAGTCTGATTCTCTCTATCATGCTAATACGTTGCACTTGAATTCTATTTTTGTTTCCAAAATGTTTCCAATACAAGGGTTAAAAAGTCATTAACACACACACACACACACACACACACACACACACACACACACACACACACACACACACACACACACACACACACACACACACACACACACACACACACACACACACACACACACACACACACACACACACACCAAACTCCTTGTTATAATAACTCATTGTACACAAGACTGCAACTGCAAATGTTCATTCAGATAAAAAAAAAAAAGAGTAATTAAATAGGCCTACAATTAATTTTCACATGCTGTTTTTATATCTGATTTGTGTATACAGTATACAATCCTGCCATTTGTAAATATGCTTTAATATAGTTTTCTAAATGCATATACTTGCTTGGGTCACATTGACTTAAAACAGAACAAAAATGTTACTATCCTGGATAATAAACGTAATCCCGAGGTTCGCAACAATAGTTTTTACACAAAGGAAGCAAAGCCAGTTTCAACAGAACATGAGATAAAATAAACAGCACAACGTGCTCCAAGTGTTTGAAATATGACTTATAATGTGATTGCATAACAGCAAGAACAGATGGAACAAAGATTATTGTTTAGTTTCCGTACATTCAAAGCCTCACACTTTAAGCCTTATGTTCTGTTGATGTTGACTTTCTTTCTTTTTGGGTTCTGTATAAAATGACGATAATAATAATACTATGATAATAACAATTAATCCATTATTTTCTCTTCAAATTGCTAATTTGTTAATCTGACCTTTATGTGCAGACATACACTTGCACAGATTGTTATGCAAAATAGAAACATTTCAATTTAACTTGAAAACCTACACATGTACAGCTTTACACCAATCAGACATAAGCGCTTCTCTGAGACTAATGCTGCTTTCACGTGCTATCGGAAATTTCCTACATCCCACTTCTGAAGTCGAGCTCATCGCTTTCAAATTTTGATTTGAGATTGCGTTCATGTCCAATTTTTTTAATATTGGAAACTATATGATAATTCCGATAGCATGTGAAGGCAACCCTATAGCTGTAGTACATTGAAGTTCAACAGCAGTAAAAACTGCAGTTATATTGTACTTCATTATACTGCAAATCTACACTGTAAACCCTAAATGCTCAAAATAATTAGACTGAGTAGAGCCAACTCAACAACAAATTAGTTAAAACAAGTGAACTTTTATGAGTATTTGGAACTTTCTTTTTCTTTTGAGTTCTCAAAACTGACACATTTTAAGTAATCTGAATTGTTAAAGTTTAAAGTTAAATGTAGGCTATGAGTTAGCTTACTCAAATATTTAAAGTGCAGAGCAATTACAATGTATGATAACAATAAAAATCTGCAAGTTTCTGCTTACTTCAACTAAAACTTTAAATTTAAAAACGTAACTGATCTTCAGTGTACAGTTGTACTTTATTTATCTATTTTTTTGTACTGGAGTTTTACTCCGGTTGAACTTCAATGTACTGCAGTTATACTGTATCTATACTTCATTATATTGCAAATATAGCTACAATTGTTCTTAATTTTACTGCCTACTAGGTTTACTAGTTGTACTTCAGTGTAATGCAGCTCTTTTTTGTAAGGGCAGCATTAGGACTTGTGAAACATATGAAATTCTCCTTAAACAAAAAAACAAACAAACAAACAAACAAAAAAGCCAAAAGCAAAAGCCATGTTAACATAAAGCTATTAAGAGGGGCGTAAATATGGAGTCAGATTAGACTCATTAATAATTCACGCAAAAAACAAGATGCACACATTTGTAACCAATTTCACATGAATGAAACAAATTCACGTGCATAAAAAACAATTCACGTGCGCAAAATAAAATTATATATTCATAAAATACATTTCACAAATGCAAAACACAATTCGTAGATTTACAAATGTGCACAAAAACTTTTGAATGTTTAAAATTTACACATTCATCCTGTAATGCCAATGTGCAAATTGTCATTCACGTGTGTGCCTTGGATGTGTGTGTGTGTGTTTTTGAGACTTTCCTGGCAGCGCAATCCTCCCTACACAGAGGAGTCGTACTCTTTAGCCAATCAGATTTAAGCTCATCAATCGGCCAATCATAACCGCTACTAAATGTTTATTTTCACACAGAGATCAGTTGAAGTGATAGTTTCTTAAAGCTACACTGTGTAACTTTTTTAGTTTATTCTTAGCTAAAAACACTTAGTTCTTTCAAAAATATAAGTGCTCATTAATGTATATTTACTTATTTCAAGTTATAAAGTATTCTCGTAAGTTTATAATATGCCATTGAAAATACATACGGGTAAGGGGTTCGAATGGGGGTCGCCATGTTGCCCCTCCATCTTGAAAGTACATTAGCCAAAGAGGGACATACCCGTAAATTCAAGCTTCGAGCTTTCGCGTTTTAACACTCGATGGCACCGTGTCTGGATTGAACTGGAAGCCATGTTAATCTTGGACTAAAACGGCCACCGTAGGAGTTAAAACGAAATCGGAATTGGGAGGAACAGAACCTAATATTAACTGGATGGTCATATACCTTTTCACCGCTAGATGGGGGAAAATATCACACAGTGTAGCTTTAACTGCTAAGTTCTTAGTTTCAGTAAACACAGAAATGAACCGATCAAACTTCACATCATATCTCTGCTGCTTAGCCATGATCTCTACCTGCGGTCGAACGCTGATGACGTAACATTCAGATGGGGCCGCCCTCACGCGGTTATGATTGGCCGAATGATGAGCTTAGATCAGATTGGCTAAAGAGTACGACTCCTCTGTGTAGGGAGGATTGCGCTGCCAGGAAAGTCTCAAAAACACACACACATCCAAGCAGGCCCGTCGCAAGGGGGGTGCGAGGCCCTGTGCGAACGTGATGTGCGAGGCCCATGGGTATATTAACGGGGGTATACTGTTTCTATAGTGATGTGTTATTAGTTGTTTATGTGGATATTTAAGGGGGAAAATAAAATAAATTCAGTTTAACAGCATTAGGTTCAAGAAGTAAAACTGTAGGCTACCTGAACTGCGCAGTGCGCACATTTTGACGTTTAAATGTTGTAAATTATGAATGGGTCAAACGCGTTTGCAAAACGGCCTGAATCCACTTGAATGAGTTTGGACTGCTCTCTCACTGAATCATCAGAAGCCATTTCTCAGTCAGTAAAATAGACAGTACTGAGAGAACAACCAGCTCTGTTGTTCAGTTGTTTTCCTCTGTGAATATGCGCTAAATGGATGTTTGACTATTTAATTGCTTATTGCAGTTTTCATATTTAAAAACGTTTAAAACGTCTAGAGATAGAGTAGCCTATAGGCTTTACTCGTTCTGCGGCACTGATGCTCCGAAAGGTGCGTAATAGTTAGGCTATATGGTTATTTAACTTTATAGTGTTAAATAAAAAACCTTTTGTGCGTACGTCAGCTGAAATGCAGGCGTCCTGCTTTCTCCGTCCATGCAATAAATGCACATCCTTCAATGAGCGCGCGTTTCTATAGCCTATCTACTTGAACTTCTTAGGTAGCGAAATATCTATGGTTTAACCCATTTCAGAGGCAGCCAAAATCACATTTGAATGGACTGATTAAAGCTCTCTACTAACTTGAGGTGCGATGCCCGCTGACTGACATGTATATGCGCATGAATCGCTGTCACGCGCAAAGAGAAATATTGTAGCCTATAGTTACTGCATAGCCCAATACATTTTTAACAAGCAGAATAATACAGCATTATGAAACATTTTTAGCTGTGTCTTTTTTAACTATTATAGTATTTTGAAGGACAAAAACATAAACTTTAACTGTCGGCTTTTACATCAAGCCAGCTGTCACTTTACTTTGCGAGGCCCTGGTGAGGCGCGAGGCCCTGTGCGGTCGCACACTTGGCACAGCCCTTGCGACGGTACTGCATCCAAGGCAATTCACACACGTGAATGACGATTTGCACATTCGCATTACAGGATGAATGTGTAAATTTTAAACATTCAAAAGTTTTTGTGCACAGTTGTAAATCTACGAATTGTGTTTTGCATTTGTGAAATGTATTTTATGAATATATAATTTTATTTTGCGCACGTGAATTGTTTTTTGTGCACGTGAATTCATGGGCGTCGGAACCATTGTATGTGGGTGGGACAAGACCCACCCACTTTTTACGATCAATGATATTGGACCCACTCACTTTTATCGTCTCTAACATTCAGCACGTCTGTTTTATCTACCCCTAATCGATAAACACTTATTACTAAACACGTTAGACGCTTTATTTCCACTTTTCTAATATTTTCGTAATTTTTATTGAAAATAAATGCCTTTCCGATCTGATATGTGATGGGAAAAGGGAGAAGATTGAGCTCGGCGAAAGGCGGACTCGAACCGCGGGTCGATTTGTGTCAAAACTAGATACCATGCGTCTTACCCCTACAATACTGCCGTAGATGCAATGATGTAGCGATTTCCGTCATTTTGTCTTTCCGAACTACTTATTGGCATCTACTCCAGAAAAAAAAATTCTGAGGACACACCCACATTTTTTTTTGCTTCCGACGCCCATGCGTGAATTTGGTTTCACGCATGTGAAATTCAAGATGTGTGCATCTTGTTTTTTGCGTGAATTATTAATGAGTCTAATCTGACTCCATACGTAAAGGGTTAAACTAAAAACTAAACCTTATGAGCCTTTTTATCGTTGCTATGGGTAACTGCAGCATAACATTACTCATGAATTACAGTCGGAGAACTGCTGTTTGGACCCGTGTGTGTCTCACAACTGCTCAGAATGTAAGACGCGTCTATAACTCAAACAAGGAGATGGGTGATAGAGGTCCAACCGCTTTGGGAATCGCTACACAGTAAATAAGACGTGAATTTGTTTGGGAATGGTTGATGATTAAATTCAGGGCAAAGTGCACGACTAGCCTACATAAGTCAGTGAGGACACACGTCGAGTATCCTCGCCATTGCATAACTTTTACTTCCATGTATCTGAAGTTGGGCACCAGGATTTGAGCGCTATGTGGTACTTTTGCGATGTTCTCGGACGTGTATGGCAATCGCCGTTTATTTTGTTTCATTTGTTTGCGTTTTGGGTCGCACCTGCGTTCCTGCATCCACAGTGTTTGGATTTTAAACCCCCCTTTCAGCCTCAACAAGAGCTACAGTTCTGTCAAACGTACAAATACTTCGGCTGCTGTGACTATGCCAGGGACCAAGAGCTGATGGCAAAATACTATCGGATAATGGATAACTTCGATTATTATGGATATGCGAACTGTGCCGCGTACGTTCAGGATCTGATTTGTCAGGTAAGTTTGGTTGACCGCACGAATTATGAAACGATATTTTGTGTTTAGGTTATTGCTTTGTAAATGTAGCCTACTCGAACCATCGTTTGCTTGCCTCTCAACACGTAGCCTACCGCAATTTGCAGCCATAAATTGTAAACGATGATGTCCAACTGTCTGCCAGTGTTGCCAATGATTTGAAACACGGTTGGTTGGTGAGGGGCCAAATGACGTCACTAAAGGAATCTCCTTTTTTGCCAATATTAACTGAACCTAGCAAATAGTTTAAATAGACACATACACGCACACACTTAATGAACACACAGAGCTCATGGCTTAAACAAAACAACATAAAACATTCACAATAAAAAGTAATTCATAGGCTACTTAAAAAACCCGCAAACACGTTTGAGATAATGAAGTCAATAGCAGTCTGACACTTCAAAAGAATAGGATTTACTTGAAATAGAAATTATATAGGCCTATAGGATAACATCATAAATGTCACTTTTGATCATTTTAATGCATCCCTGCTGAATAAAAGTATTACTTTCTTCAAAACTCCCTGGCAATGGCTAGCCACCAGCCAGAATACCCTTGCAGAAGAAAGTTACACATCTAGAGGTCACAAAAAAACGTAAGGGATTGCTTTTTTCCCCCAGTGCAGCGCTGGCCACTGTAAACACTACATTTGAGGTTTAAGTGGTTGTGGTTTCACAGTGTTGAATGTGGGAAAGCAGACATGACTATTCAAATGCATTGCTTGCGGCTGGCCCGATTCAGTTACATCTCCCACTTTTCCTGTTTCTGTTCTTCAGGAATGCTCTCCATATGCTGCTCATCTTTTTGATGCCGAAGACCCCAGTACACCTTTACGGACCATACCTGGACTCTGCCCCGACTATTGCTCTCAATTCCATTCCAAGTGCAGATCCTTTCTTACCTTGTTGTCTGGTGATCCACGTCTTCCAGAACTCGAGCATGACCAGCGCAGGCTTTGTCAGTACCTAGAGCTTGATGACCCAGATTACTGCTATCCTCATCTGCTGAGCAATGAGCGCTTGAGCAAAAATCTGGGCCGCACTGCAGCTGACTCTGAGGGCTGCTTGCAGCTGTGTTTGGAGGAGGTAGCCAATGGACTCAGAAATCCTCTTGCCATGGTTCACGCCAATGATGGCACGCACAGGTTTTTCGTTGCTGAACAAGTTGGCCTGGTCTGGGTATACCTTCCAGATCGATCGAAGCTTGAAATGCCATTTCTAAACATTACAAAGACTGTGTTGACATCTCCATGGGAAGGTGATGAAAGAGGATTTTTGGGACTCACTTTTCACCCCTACTTTAAATACAATGGGAAGCTGTATGTATACTACTCTGTTGAGGTGGGCTTTGATGAGAGAATACGTATCAGTGAGTTCCGTATCTCTTCAACAGATATGAACGTGGTTGACCACGGTTCAGAGAGGTGAGCTGCTGTTTTTCTTTGACCAAACACTCTTAGGGTGTGTTCACACTTTGCACATTTGGTTCGATTAAAACAAACCCTGGTGCGATAGCTCTGTTAGTGCGGTTCATTTGAAACAAGCGGACCGAGACCGCTGAAAAGATGGGTCTCTGTCTACTTCCAAGAGAACTCTGGTGCAGTTCGAATTATATATATAAACGCAAAACAGAACCGCGTCTCCTCGCAGCAGATCGTTTGCGTGTGTGACAGAGGGATTCCTGCCACTGTTTTGACTACTTTACACATTTTATAAGCTCTTCACAAGTTCTCAACTGGTCAAAATAATACCATCATACACACATACAATGAGCGCATTTATCCCAATCACACAGTATTGTTTTGGATGTTCGGTAAGTTCCATCTCAAAATAGGCAATACAGTTGCAAGAAAAAGTATGTGAACCCCAGAGAGCACCTTCAAATGTCTTATTGAACTCCCTGAGCACCCTGGACTTCTTTGCCTTTTCAAGTATAGCCACGTTTCCACCGCAGGAACTTTCCCCAGGAACTAGGAAATTTGGGGTGGTACTCGGTGTGTTTCGACCGCTGGAACCAGGGTCTAAATGAAGTTCCGGGTAAATATCTCCCCCTCCAAACAGCCCTGCTCGCGAGGTAGTACTTTTTCAAAGTTCGGGAACTTTTGGGGGTGGGACTTGGCCGCTGAACATGCTGATTGGTTGATTCCACGCAGCATTTTATTTCAACCAGCATTTATAAAAGTCTTTTGCGAGGTTCGTTCTGCGTTCAGTAAATATCAGTCTTCTGTCCGATGGCGCGTGTTCGTCTCAGCCATCTCACGGTCAGTGTCCATAATAGCTGATAATAACATACGTTGTCTTATTTTAAATCTACACTCTAAAAAAAAAAGTTCTATATGGCACCAAAAATGGTTCTTGGCTCGTAATCATAGGGAAACCTTTTTTAGTGCTATATAGCACCAATTTTGGTGCTTCAGTGGTTCTACAGCAGTTCTTCAGAGGTGCTATATAGCACCTTAGTCAAAGAACCGGTGCTAAAAAAACTAAAAAAGGAACCATTTTTGGTGCCATATAGAACCTTTTTTTTTAGAGTGTAGCGTTACAAGCTTTCAGAATACGTTTAGTATCAGTGCTCGTCTCTTTTCCGCAGTGTTGTTAATTACCTCTTTAGTAAACCAATACATAACTAGCAAAAGCAGAGCTGCTTGCATCTCCTCCATACTTGTTATTGTTGCAGACAGTGTCGCACAAAAATGATTACTGTCCGTCAGTGACTGGGAGGAACAGTCATGCGCAGTCCCACGTCTCTGGGCTAATTTGCCTAATCTTCACGGTACTTTAGACCGTAGTGGAAACGCAGACAGTAGCAGATCTGGGGGAAAAAAGTTCCTGTAAAAAGAGTTCCTGGTACAGATTGTTCCGGGTAATTTCGGTGGTAATGTGAACCACTTGCAGAATCTGTGAAAATATGAATAATTTTAACTAAATAAGAGAGATCATACAAAATGCTTGTTATTTTTTTATTTAGTGCTGTCCTGAATAAGATATTTTACATAAAAAATGTTTACATATAGTCCACAAGACAAAAAATAGCTACATTTATTAAAATAACCCCTTTCAAAAGTTTATGAGCCATTAATTCTCCAACTGTGTTTTTTTATTTTGTTGTGATGGTTGTTCATGAGTCTCTTGTTTGTCTTGAGCAGTTAAACTGCCCAATGTTCTTCAGAAAACCAGGGTTGGGGGTGAAAACTTATTGAATTTGAAGATCAAGATAAATTGAACTTAATTTGTCTTCTGGGAGACATGCAAGGATCCACTATTGCTTCTGAAGGGCAGTACTAATCAAAATATATATATATATATATATATATATATATATATATATATATATATATATATATATATATATATATATATATATATATATATATATATATATATATATATATATTTAAACAAAATAAGAAAAATTTGACATCTTCATCCTGTTCAAAAGTTTTCACCCCCCACCCATCTCTTAAAGGGATAGTTCGCCCATAATTTAATCACCCTCAAGTCATCCTAGGTGTGTATGACATTCTTCTTTCAGACGAATAAAATCTGAGGTATATTACAAAAGTCCAGGCTAATCCAAGCATTAGAATTAGATTTATATTTGCTCTGTTTTTGAAGTCCATAAAAAGTGCCTCAAATAACGTGCTCCACACGACTCTGGGGTGTTAATAAAGGCCTTCTAAAGCGAATCGATGCGTTTGTGTAAGAAAAATATCCATATTTAAAACTTTATCAAGTAAACTTTCGGCCGACGCCTTCCCTGTTCAATTTATGGAAAAATTGTTAAAAGTTCCCCTGCCGATCGAAAGACTAACGCGACCAGGTACGCTCGTCATGACGTCACGTAACGCATCTTGAGTTTCACTGTCAACATTCAACACTTTTCCAAGGAAATCCATTGGCTGGAACTCTACTTGATAAAGTTTTAAAAATGAATATTTTTCTTACATAAACGCATCAATTTGCTTCAGAAGGCCTTATTAACACCCCGGAGCCGCGTGGAGCACGTTATTTGACGGACAGATGCATTTTATATGGACTTCAAAAACAGAGCAACTATGAATCCAATTCTAATGCTTGGATTAGCCTGGACTTTTGTAATATACCGCAGATTTTATTCGTCTGAAAGAAGAATGTCATATACACCTAGGATGACTTGAAGGTGAGTAAATGATGGGCTAATTTTAATTTTTGGGTGAACTATCCCTTTAATGCGTTGTTTTCTCCTGGTGCATCAGTGAATGTTTCAACCTTTTTTAATAGTTTGAGTCCCTCGATTGTCCTCAGTGTGAAAAGTCTTAAAATCATACAGTCACTGCTGGAGAGGGTTCAAATATGCAAAAGATGCTGGAAAACTGAAGCATGTGTAGGACCTGGAGGATTTTTCTGAAGAACATTGGGCAGTTTAACTGCTCAAGACAAACAAGGGACTCAAGAACAACCATCACAAAACAAAAAAACATCTGTGGGTAAACCAGGGAACGACACACAGTATTGAGAATCAATGGTTCATAAACTTTTGAACAGGGTTATTTTAATAAATTCAGCTTTTTTTGTGTTGTGGACTATATGTAAAACATTTTTTTTAATGTAAAATATTTTATTCAGGACAGCACAAAACAAAAAGAAGCATTTTGTACGTCTTTTATTTTGTTAAAATTATTCACATTTTCCCAGATTCTGCAAGTGGTTCACATACTTTTTTTTGCAACTGTAGGTCATAAAACCCGACGAATTAGGTTGTGAATGTATCTCTATGCCTTAAGGTTCAGTATCTTTAGGTTTGGGGATAAAAAGGCCAATCTGAATGCTAAGCAGACCAGAACTAAATGTTTTGGGGTTGTATGGTCTGAACCAAGCGAACCGAACTACAAGTGTGAATTCACCTTTTCACACTTGACATGGTTTGATTAAAACAAACCCTGGTTCGATTGCTCTGTTATTGCAGTTAATTTGAATAATTGTGAACACTGCCATCCGAACCCTGGTGCACACCAAAAAAAGCGGACCGAGGCTGCTGAAAAGAAAGTCTCTGTCCGCATTGAAATTAACTCTGGTTCGAATGAAATATGAACGCAACCTGGAACAAAGACATGTAAAACAAACCAAAAACATAATGTCACAAAATGAGACCCTAAAAATGACAGAATGCACACGCATACCTGTTTTTTCTCGTAATAGTCCGCTCTTCATGAGTTGTCATATGCAGTCATATGTACGCACATACAGTGAGCACCTTTATCCCAGCACACAGCATTGTTTTGGATGTTTGGCAAGTTCCGTTGCAAAATATACGTCATAAAAGCTGTTTTTTTTGTTTTGTTGTATCTTTAGGTTAGGTGTTATGACATTGTGAATGCTAGGTGAACCAGGACTAAATGCATTCTTTTCTCATTTTGGTGTGAACACATCCTTAAAAATAAAGGTTCCAAAAGGGGTTTTTAGTTTCAGTGCAATAGAAGAACTATTTTGGGTTCCTCAAAGAACCTTTCTGTAAACAGTTCTTAAAATAACCCATTTTTTTATTATTGTGAAGAATATTTTAATAATCTGAAGAAAATGTTTCCCATTTAAAGTACCTTTTGAGCAATGGAAAGGATCAATGGTTGTTAAAGGTTCTTCATGGAACCATCAATGCCAATATATAACCTTTATTTTTAGAGTGTATGCTTTCAATAATTTCAATTGAGTTTAGACCGGACAATACTCCACATATCTTCATGTCCCCTCAGAATCATTTTAGAGATCGACGAACCTGCTTCTAATCACAATGGTGGGCAGCTTCTCTTCGCCGATGACGGATACTTATACATCTTCACCGGGGATGGTGGAATGGCAGGAGATCCATTTGGGAAATTCGGAAATGCACAGAACAAGTAAGTTTAGTCTGGGACTCGACTCTGATAGTGCTTGAATATTTTTGTACAATAAGCTAAATTTAGTTTGGTACAAGAAGGACAGATTGGTTATGATCATTTTCCATCTCTTATCTGGATGTTACTGCTAGATCTGCCCTTTTGGGAAAGGTTCTACGCATTGATGTAGATGACAACGAAAGGGGGCCGCTGTATAGAATCCCACTGGACAATCCGTTCGTACATGAACCCAGCGCTCGTCCAGAGGTGTATGCCTACGGAGTGAGGAACATGTGGAGATGCTCAGTAGACAGAGGAGATCCAAACACCAAGGAAGGAAAAGGACGGATTTTCTGTGGGGATGTGGGCCAGAATAAGTATGAGGAAGTAGACATTGTGGAGAAGGGCCGGAATTATGGCTGGAGAGCAAAAGAGGGCTTCTCTTGTTACGACAAAAAACTCTGTGCCAACAGCTCCTTAGGTGGGAATATTTTGAATGAATTTTTAGTTGATGGATGGATGAATTTGTGTCCTTTTCAAACCATAAAGTCTTTTACGCTATATACTCTTTTACTTCTAGATGATGTTCTTCCGATTTATGCATATCCACACAAAATAGGTAAATCGGTCACAGGTGGATATGTTTACAGAGGCTGTGAAAATCCAAATTTAAATGGCTTGTACATATTTGGAGACTTCATGAGTGGGTAAGTAATGATTTTTTAATAGGATTTTTTTTAAAATACTTTCATTCAGAAAGAACGCATTAATCATCAAAGAATCCTGAAAAAGATGGTTTCCACAAAAATATTAAGCAGCACAGCTGTTTTCAGCATTGATAATGACAAGAAATATTTATTGAGCACCAAATCAGCATATTAGAATGATTTCTGAAGGATCATGTGACACTGAAGACTGGCATAATGATGCTGCAAAAGCTTTTCCATCACATATTCATATATATATATATATATATATATATATATATATATATATATATATATATATATATATATATATATATATATATATAATATATATATATATATATATGTATATATGTATGTATGAATATGTGATGGAAAAGCTTTTGCAGCATCATTATGCCAGTCTTCAGTGTATATATACACTGATATATACACTGTAAAAAATATTGTTGGTTTAACTTAAAAAAGTAAGTAACCTTGTTGCCTTAAAAATTTTGTTCATTGAAATTAAAAATTTGAGTTAATGCAATGAAGGAAATTGGTTTAATAAATAGAAACTCAAAATATTATTGTATCTGAACCACATACATTTCAAAAATATGTTGTGATAAATCATGAAAATAGCACAATTTGGCATGTTTCACTGCATTATTATAAATTAAACACAATTACGTAATATGCTTACAAAATCTTTTAATAATATTTGAATAAAGGGTGATGTCGATTCTCAAAAATGATCATTGTATTAACTCAAATTTTTAATTTCAACGAACTCAATTTGAATTTCCAGACGCCTGATGAGTTTAAAGGAAAACGGAAACACACACAGTTGGAAATACAGTGAGATTTGCATGGGTGTGGGTCTGACTTGTTCATTTCCAGGGCTCATCAACAATTACTATCCCTACATCATTTCGTTTGCAGAGGATGAAGCAGGTATGTACAAGAAAGACTATGTTCCTTTTACACACTTTAACCCCCCCCCCCCCCCCCCCCTTAAAATGCATGTTTGAGCTGTTTTAACTGAAAGCAAACTTGCTAAAAAATGACAGTGACACTGTTTTGTCTCAAGATGCACACCAGAAGTGTTTATAAAAGCAACTTAAATAAATATCCTAATTAACCCAAGGTCTAATCTTGGTTTAATCTAAAACCTGTCTGTGAAACCAGGGGCACGTTCAAAGCTCAAACCGGTGCGCAACGTTTTGCTACGGTTTCCGGTTGAACGTCATGTTTCCTGGAAATTGTGTGCAACATGTTTGAGATGCGTTTTATCTCGTTTGGTGGGTGTGTCAAAAATGTCAGCCCAATCAGCAGCAACATGTATATAAACCACGCGGTATTAAAGAGACCGCTCACACAATGGGTCCAAGTAAAGTTGTTTACAAATGTGTCCGCTGCAGCTCAGTATGTATACGCAACAATTGAATATATTAGAAGACATGATTGTCGTAAATATATATATATATATCAACATGATGATGTATTTATTTATATTTTTTGCTTCATTGCAAGGCAAATTTCATATATGGTAATTAAGTGCTTTACATAAAAATGAGAAAGAAAATACAAGCTATTAAAAAAGTAAGAACTAGAAATAAAATAAAATTAAATAAGAATTGATTACCAGGAGATAAAAAAGTTCATTAAATGGGATTGGGATGTTGTCTTTTATTCTGGACGGCAAGGGCAGTGATTGCATGTAGATTTTGCAGTATTAACGATTTCATCAGGCTCTGAAAATTCCTCAAAAAGAACACAAAGAATGGCCTTCTCAGCTGCCATAGTTGCAACTCTTGCGTCAACAGAACAGGGTGTTCAACGCAGCACCGTTACCGTTTAAAAAACCTTTTGCAACGTTTTGTCGGGGCTGAACGCAGCCCAGGCCTATATGCTGCATAAATTAGTTGCTAACGTTTCCTAGTGGACAAACCTATTTAGAGTTTTATATTAATGTACTCAGTATTTCAGGTGACTTAACTTGTGTTCTCTGTGACCAGGTGAACTCTATTTCATGTCCACCGAAATACCAAGTGCAACATCTCCTACAGGCGTTGTGTACAAGATTGTTGACCCCTCAAGGTATTCTCATAATGTCATAATGTAGTTTCAGGTGTGCAAAGATCAGCTTGTGTTGCCTCTTAACAGACTTTACTCCCAAAATGTTGTGTTGGCAGCAATACGTGCTGCAGTAATCTATTTATCTCTCCTGTTCTCTCTCTCTCTCTGATGTAGAGTAAATAAAAACTGCACTACAGTAATTTTGTTTACAGTAAACTTGTCCCTCCCTTTCTTTAAAAAGAAACAAAAATCAGGGTTACAGTGAGACACTTATAATGGCAGTAAATAGGGCCAATCCATAAATGATAAAACACTCACTGTTTTAAAAGTATGGCCACAAGATGTAAACAGTATGCATGTTAACATGATTTTAGTGTCAATTGATTTAGTAACCTATTCTGTGTAAAGCTATATCCACTTTTACAACTATGACAACATGACGTCTAAAACAATGACGAGAAGGACTTTACAGCTCAAATAATACTCAAGTTTTAACAGAATACAATCAAATTTAAAGCTTCACATTTTGGCTTATAAATCCTCCAGAAATTGGCCCTCGTTTGCTTCCATTATATGTGTCTCACCTAGATTTTTGCTTCTGTTAAAGAAAACGAGAGACAAGATGAAATTAATGCTGTTGATCTCAACTTGTATTGAACCCAGAATATTCATTAACACTTTAACATGCTCTGTCTGCTTTATTACAGACGTGCACCTCCAGGAAAATGTCATTATAAGCCCCTTTCGGTTCGTGTGAAGAGCAATCTTATACCATTCAAGCCAAAGGAAAGTAAGTTTGCTTCCTTTATTAGAGATCTAGAAATGTTGTTAATCTAAAACTGTTTTTACCATCAGATTTTGCTTCTTTTAACCCAATGTGCAATAGAGTACCACAATAGAGTAAGCCACCCAGAAGTTAGCATCACCTTGGTTCCCTCAAAATGGCAGAAAATAAGATCAGCGACCAACAAAAGTTTATGATTCTTACTAGATTTGTTCGTCATGAAATTCCCCCTAAATGCAATTGTAAGAAGTAAAAATTTAAGTTATGCTCTGAATGAACTACACCATGTACGCACAATTTTAATGTCACCACTAAGCTTCCGACAACTCTTTCCATCTTTATTTAATGCTTACAATTTGGAAAGTTTGAGTTATTATAGTTTTCAAGATTATGAGTATAAAAACAATGAGGCTTTGGAAGCAGACTAGTAAGTAGAAAAGTTTCCCTGTTCGTTGTGATGTTTGAAGCCCCTGTCCTATTTAGCCACTTTTTCAAGATTTGTTTTAATGTTGAGTCAAGTAAAACGGGAACATATCTTGAGCTCGAGACCTTATTTGAGACATTTAATCAAAAACCAATAAAAAACAACAACAACATTGACTTCAGGACCAGAGTGAAAATAAAAATTAAAGATAAAAAAGGTTTTAGGAGCAGCTGATTTTTGTATTAATTCCCTCTTTTTTCCAGCATTGATAGGAGTCCATGTTCCAACCAAGCCTCCCAGACTCTCAAATGCAGGGGAACCTCCTGACGATGGCTCAATGGGCTGGTTTCAAGAGCTGGACATCTTAAATGAGCAGCATGGGCAGATCACCACCACACCATTCACCCCAACTACACCCAAGCCCCTCAGGACATCCAGACAGCGGAAGGGTAGACGCAGGAAGGACAAGCACAAGAACGGAGCGGTGAGATTAGTTGGGGATGAAGAGGGTCGGAGGGATCGGGGAAGGGTGGAAATATACGCGAACGGGGAATGGGGGACCGTTTGTGATGATCTCTGGAACACCAAGAATGCCGTTGTGGTCTGCCGGCAGCTCGGGTTCCGCCATGCACTTAAGGCTGCCAAGACCGCTGAGTTTGGGGAAGGGACGAGTCTGAAGATTATTTTGGATGATGTGCAGTGTGAGGGGACTGAGGAAACTCTCTTGGATTGTCAGCACGCTGGGATTGGCTCACACAACTGTGCCCACTATGAAGATGCAGGAGTGATATGTGGAAATTCAGATTCAGCCTAGAATAATCTGAAACATTTCAGAAACAACCTTTTTGTTATTAGTTGTAGCACATACCTCATCTTTTCCAACTGCAAGCGAGAAGACATATTGACTATAATACAGTTTTTCTCAGTCGCTTTTGTGCATTTCTCAAATCATCCTTAAAGGGTTAGTTCACCCAAAAATTCTGTCATTAATTACCCGTGAATAAAAGCCTAAATTCAATCGTTCATCATATAAAGAGATCAAGTCTCTTCATAAAATTTGGACTACTATAACCACTTGATTCATATGGATTCGTTTTTCTAGAATTCTACCTCTGTTTTGCCTCCACCCTTCCATCATGCATCTTTACCCGTTTACTGTTTGTTTCTTTGTTGTGTTTTCATTGTGAGAAATTGTAACACTGTGTTGTCCTCTGTCTATGCTTGCTAAATTAAAGCTTCATGAGATGCACCTCTGAGGGATTTTACAGAACTGGTTGATCATTAGTTGATCTACTGCTTTTACATTATCTTCATTAGTGAAGTTCAAGATTCATCTGTACATTTGCACAAAAAAGGTCTAAAAGAAATGTATAGAAAATATGCTTGACAGATTATGACAACTAGTTCAACTATTTTGCATTTACTGACTTATGCAATGACACGACTAGATGTTTTGGGAGATAAGAACAGAGAGTAGGCCTATAATATATTATGATCAACGTGAAATGATGTAGGAAACAGCAGACAATTTTACAAAATCAATTGCATGAACGTACCAAAGCATTGGCAATTCATAAAAAAAAAAATATATATATATATATAAATTGCTTTATGATGTGCACAAGTGACTAGATGATGTGGAGGTTGAACAAGTGGTTTTGAGAATTTCTGTTGCGATCTGAGAAATGTAGCTACCAAAGGGGCTGAGAAAAACTGTAAAATGTGATATTTTAGTTAAGTTTAAATCATAACAAAACATTGATGTTGATTTTTATGCTCAAATTAGACCTGTGGATGTTTTACATCAAGTTTACATCATTAGATCACCCCAATTCACCCTACATAACTTTTGTAACAGTTCATTTAGTGTCACATAAATAAATGTGTAATGGTAAAATTGTTGTGATTATTTTAAACCAAACACAAGAAACAAAATCAGCATGTAATGTCTTAAAATGTCTTTGGACGTGGCTAGGCTACGCTTGTTATTTTGATGTAAGCGTACCCTGGAGTAGCCTACAAATACCATGATATATGAATGGTAGCCTACTCATTTGTATAATATTTCAGAGTATGATACTATCTATCTGGTGCTGCTGTCACTTGACAACTTCACAGAATAGGAAACACAACAACAACAATTGGCAAACTAGACGTTTTTTTTTTGTTTTTTTTTTACTATAGAGATACAGCTGGTTATTTTTTTTTCTCTAAACAATAACTTTTCACTGTAAAATAGTTGTTAGCTAGTAACGTAATTGTTTGAGTAGCAAATAGGTTATTTTACACCGTTGCTAGAATACGTTTGCTACACATTTAAAGCTAAATACGAGATTAAAATATATAGATGTGTAATTAAATACAAGAATATCTTCGAAGAATATTACGTTTTCATCGTACTGGTATACTATAATATGTCTTAACTATTTGCGTAGTAACAACGCTTCATCTTGTACACATATATTTATTAGCCATTAGCCAGTTAGCTTACAACATCTTGGCTCCATAGCTCAGTGGTTAGAGCACTGGTCTTGTAAACCAGGGGTCGCGAGTTCGATCCTCGCTGGGGCCTACATCCTTTTCTCTAGCTTTTACAATCACGTAAAGTTTTTATTGTGAACAATGTGTAGAGAAATAGTCTAGTATAAGCATAACAGAATCAATCGAAGCTAAATGTTAGCAAAGGACGAATGTGTGTTTAAAGTGACTTGGAATGCTAGAGTGAGTAAAAGTTAATATTATTTTCAACGTTTTAAATAGGCTACATTTTCTAAAAACATGATCATCCAAAAAACTAAATAAAGTGTGTTATCCAAGTGGGTAGATGACATTGTTCTCATTTCAATGATGTCTTTGTGTGTTGAATTCCAGCTCTGCTTTGAACGAGGTCATTGATATGCTGAGCATTCAATCACGTAGGTAGTGCCAGCCATCTCTGCCAGCTTCCCTTCCAAAATTGGCATCCCTCTGAACAGTAATTTAGCTTCTGCCTCCAGAAACACATCATTTACAAAGCAGGTCTTCCTGTTAAATAGAGCAGCAATAGAGAGATGGATGCCATTTTATCTCATGAGATCAGAAGTCTCATCATTTTATTTGTATTAATAATTGGACTACATGAGCTGTCAAAAGAGTTTTAGTTTTCACACTTAACACATAAGGCATACAAACTGATAAATCATTACATAGGCTATATTACTTTTAAGTGTCTAAAGTTCCATATTCCGGTATCTGTATACATACAGAAGGTTCCAGTCACCATATAATTGTGGTTATTGTATCATCCCTTAAGTAATAATGCACAAAAGATTAGTTTTGCCAACAACCATATGAGGCTTTTTATTCAAATCAGTACTAGATCTACGGTTTATTTCAAATAAATTAAATGTGGGGCTAGAGTGACACCTACTGGCATTGTAAGTTAATTGATTTTGGAAAATACATTTGTGTAGTAAGTGTAGACATGTCATGCCAATAGATGGCAGTGTTGGGCTGCCACAATTATTCAGTGGCAGATTTTTTAAAAAGTACCTTTTGTTTCGAATGCAATCAACTAATATGCACAGTTCAGCAACACTCGATTTTACTACTAAGAGCGTTTGAACATATTTTTATGTTTTTTTTAAGTAGATACAAATAATTCGAACAATTCCTGTTTAGTACTGTATATATTACACTGTTCTTTTTTTTTATCAACGAGTGAGTGTAATATATGGGAGAGCACCTGTCACATATTACAGGAATCTGCCATTAATGGTCATGGAATTAAATATTAATAATTGTCTGCCACCCATATGGTGCTTCTACTCATCTCTCCCCTTGTCAAGAACATTAAAAGTGTGCATTTCAAAAATCCTGTCATTATGTTTAAAATGGTATTTATTTTCCTTGTGAATCGCATTGGATCAAACGACATCTGAAGCGGAAAACTTCATGACTGAAAACTGAGCCGCCTTCTGTGTGGAATACATTTTCCAGATGATGACACAATGATTAATATATGATGCAAAAATCAACAAATGTTGAAAGGTTTGACTACTGCCTCCCCTATAAAGGATGGACCATGTGGATATAGGATGTAAGTGGTTTTAAGCCATTTCAAATCAGAACAACCATGTCACCCCAACATTTCATATCTCACATTAGTCTTCCTGTTAATTATGGCCAATTAATGGGACACAAGTGAGTGTTCTCCTCTAGCAAGCTTTAAGTGGAGCGCTGAACCCGAACAAATCCCATTTCCTGTCATATTTCCCTCTTGTCTTATGAAAAGATTGGTCATCTCCGCCCCACAGAGGCGCTGGAGCATTTCTCACTCTTGTGTGTCACTGCTCATCACGTCATCACATGTAGGCCAACTAAAGAAGTATTGTCCTTCTCAGAATAAGTATGAATTTGCTAACTAACACAAACATAGGCTACATTATATACTAATAAGAAATGTTTGAACTCCAAATCAGCATATTAGAATGATTTCTGAAGGATCATGTGACACTGAAGACTCGAGTATGATGCTGAAAATTCAGCTTTGTCACAGGAATAAATTACATTTTATGTAAAAAAAATAAAACTGATATTTTTGATATAGGTTTTTGATCAAATGCAGCCTTGGTAAGCATAAGTCTCACAGACCCCATACTTTTGACTGGTAATATATATCATCATTATAAAACTTTTCAAAAAGTATTTGGACACTTTCTGGTTGTCAGACATTAGTGGATCATGTCAAACTTAAATGTGACAAACTACACCTGTGGTATGTCCAAATTGTTCGCATAGTTTGTCACATTTAAGTTTGACATGATCCACTAATGTCTGACAACCAGAAAGTGTCCAAATACTTTTTGAAAAGTTTTATAATGATGATATATATTACCAGTCAAAAGTATGGGGATTAGTTTATCTTCAGTTTTATTTAACAATTCTTGCCGTCTTTAAACTAGATTCAGTGGTTTACCAAACAATAAAACACAGATCTGATGAAGGTCCATTGTTGTCATGCCTAACGGTTTTCCATTTAGAAGTGTGTGTGTATGGCTGCAGGTCTTGTCTGTTAATAGGACTGGGGTGACTGACACGAACGGGTCAGTGAGTGGGACTAGAGGTCTGTGCCTGGCTCCAGACTGGCAGGCGATCCTACATACAGCTGTTTACTCACAGCTTGAGGCCTTCCTGAGGACCTGCCCCCTCTAGAGACCCTGAGTTAGGAAGCTTGTTTCTGCCAAGGAATAAAACATGAAAAGGGTAATAGCGACTTTTTCCCTCAGAATTGCATGATATAAAATCATAATTACATGTTATACATTGAGAATTGCAAGATAAACAGATATAAGCACATTTAAACTCAGAAAAAAGTCAGAATTGTGTGACAAACTCGACAACTCACAATAAACTCGCAACATTTTTTTCACCCTCAGAACTGGACTTTATAATTCGCAATTGCGACTTTATATCTCACAATTCTGACTTTATATCTCACAATTGTGAGAAAAAAAAAAGTCAGAATTGAAAGATTTAAACTGAGACAAACTCGACAACTCGCAATAAACTCGCAACGTTTTTTTTCCCCCCAGAACTGGACTTTATAATTCGCAATTGCGACTTTATTTATCACAATTCTGACTTTATATCTCATAATTGAATCGCGAGATATAAAAACACAATTGTGAGAAAAAAAAGTCAGAATTGAAAGATTTAAACTGAGACAAACTCGACAACTCGCAGTAAACTCGCAACGTATAACTCGCAGTAAACTAGCGAGATATAAACACACAATTGTGAGAGAGAAAAGAATTGCGAGAAAAAAATCTGAATTGAAAGATTTCAACTGAAAATACAAGAAAAAAGTCAGAATTGAAAGATTTAAACTGAAATTATGAGAAAAAAGTCAGAATTGCCAGATTTAAACTCGAATGACAAGAAAAAAAAGTGTATATCTCGCAATTCTGACTTTAACTAGCAACTTTAAGTTCATATCCCGCAATTCTGACTTTATAACTCACAATTGCGAGTTTCATCTCGCAATTCTTACTTTTTTCTCAGAATTGTTAGCTATAAAGTCAGAATTGCGTAATAAGAAGTCACAATTACGTGTTATAAAATCAGAATTGCAAGATAAACAGATATAAACTCGCAATTGTAATAAAAAAGCCAGAATCAGATATAAACTCGCAAATGCAAAAAGAGTCAATTCTGTTACCATTCAAGTTACCAGCAGGTTAACATTGCATAGCTGGCAAAGATACAGGCTGCCTTTAAACGAATAAAGTTTGATAAATGCATTTGCAATAATCCACAATGATCTTAAAATGTTATATTCAACTGTTCACCTTAAGGAAAGCTGTATTACTATAGCTCATCCTAGCAACCACCCAGAACAGCCTATCATTGTGTAGATGAGTTTGGAATGAGTAAGCAAAATCCACCCAAAATCTAGTTTGCACTGCTTTCTGGATGACTGAAAAGCCTTCTTCCCAGTTCTCAAAAGCTACACACACACTTTTTGAGTGGTCAGATTCATGTCTGAAGAACCACGGATCAAGGTTTGCCCTTTGGAGGCTGTAAAAGCTAGCTAAACACAGAAAAAATAAACAGTCATAAGGACCTCGGAGCTCAGCAGATGTGGCGCCGCACGTAGAAAGCCAGCAGCAAACATTTGGTTAACTCTCCTATTGAACAATGAAAGATCTGGCTTTACAGCCATCCGCAGCAATCATATCATTCTATTGTCTGCATGGTCAGGTGAGTTATCTTCTACTATTGTGCTCTGTGAATGAGAATAGCTAAATTACCCTCCTCAAGTGATAACATCTCTTAGGTATAGGTTTTATGAAGACCCAAATGTGCAGCACACAATAGACTGACCCCAAGAGGTTAAGTTCCAGCCGCTCAGATAGTGAAATTCTCTCTAATACAACAGGTTAAGAGCTGAAAACAGACATGTTCCTAATTCTGAGTATGTGATTTTTGTGTAGTCCACTCGTAGTATACATATAAATGTACTTAAAATATACTTAAAGTAGCTACATTTAAATGTATATTTCAAGTATAACAAATAAATACCAGCCAGAGGGTGGCAGGGACTTGCCAAGGGAAAGACACCTGCTCACTGAGGAGGCTTACGGTGGAAATACACGTGTGGGGGTCGCCGGAGGGGAACCATGCACGCGGGGCACCTGGCCGGACACGAGGGTCTGGGCTCGCTAGAGGGCAGACTTACTGGTGTCGGTGTCAACAGTGCTGGAGGGACTCAGGGCTTTCAGGAAGCTCATCTGAGAAAAATATTGCGGTATCCAGTCCGTGGAGTGGAATGGCGAGCAAGCGAAGACACCTGAGCCTGGTCCATTACCGGCCGCTAGTAGAGGCGAGTACATAGTCGGACACTGGCTCCACTCGGAGATTGTAGAATCTGGCGAATGTGTTTGGTGTCGCCCAGCCTGCAGCTCTGCAGATGTCTGTTAGCGAGGCGCCATGCGCTAGAGCCCAAGAGGAGGCCACACTCCAGGTGGAAGCCAATGCGGTCAGAAGAGCTGTCTTCATAGACAAGAATTTAATATCAACTGACCTCTGCAGAGCATTTAAGACTACTGAGAGGTCCCAAGAGGGTACGAGGGGAGAGCGAGGAGGATGTAGTCTCCTGGCTCCCCTCAGGAACCTGATGACCAGATCGTGCTGACTTAACTTTTTGTCCCCCAAGAGATCGTGGTGGGCAGATATTGTGGCCACATAAACTTTAAGGGTGGAGGGAGACAGCCTTCGCTCCAACCCCTCTTGGACCCGATCGGGCATTTCCAGGGGTCTTCTTGGCGGGAAGAACACCAGGTGATGAAGAGGTTCCACTTCAAAGCATAGGCATGCCGCGTGGACTGTGCCCTAGCGGAAGTGATGGTAGCCACCACCGCAGGTGGTAGGGTACTCAAACCTGCCGCGTCCCGTCCAGGAGCCACACGTGGAGCTTCCAAAGTTCGGAACGCGGGTGCCAGAGGGTGCCCCATCTCTGAGTGAGGAGCTCCTTCCTCAGAGGGATAGGCCAGGGAGGGGCTGTCGCAAGGAGTAGCAGTTCTGAGAACCAGGTCTGGCATGACCTGCTCCTTGTCCTCCCTGATCTTGCACAGGACTCGTACGAGAAGGCTCACTGGGGGGAACACATATTTGCGTTCGCGAGTTGAGACATACGGCGGGAGCATAGACCACCCTGGTGGTTGATGTATGCTACTGTGACCGTGTTTTCTGTCCAGACTAGTACATGTTGACCCTTCAGCAACGTTCGGGAGCGGTGCAGGGCGAACCGTACTGCCAGCAACTCTGTTGATACAACAACATGCCTGGAAACTCGTTCTAAGGGCACACCAGCCCGTAGAAAACTGAGGTTCGACCACGGGGTGAGCGTCTGTAAGCAGGCCCGAGTGACTAGGACCCGGAGCGTGCCAGACCGCCATGCCCATCTCGGGACTCGATCGCGAAGCCAGTGCTAAAGCAATCTCATATGTAGCAGTCCGAGCGGCTGCAGATGCCATATGCCCCAGGAGTCTCTGAAATAGTTTCAGTGGAACCGCACTCTTGCTCTCGATTTGACGGAGAAAAGTCAGCAGAGACTGCGCGCGCTCGCTCGCTCGTAGGCTGTGCGCACATGGCGACCGAGTCGATATCCATACCGTGAAAAAAAATCTTCTGCACGGAGCAAAGTTTGCTCTTCTCCCAGTTGACCCGAAGGCCCAGACGGGCTAAGTGCTGGAGCACTAGGTCTCTGTGTTCGCAAACCTGCGCTCGAGAGTGACTCATTATGAGCCAGTCATCGAGGAAGTTCAGGATGCGAACCCCGTGCTGCCTGAGTGGCGCAAGGGCTGCCTCGACAGTCTTCGTGAAGACGCAAGGGGACAGAGCTAGCCCGAATGGGAGGACCGCGTACTGATATGCCCGCCCCTCGAAAACAAACCGTAGGAACGGTCTGTGTCGAGGTAGGAAGGAGACATGGAAGTAGGTGTCCTTCAGGTCGACCGCTGCAAACCAATCTACTGGACGAACGCATTTGAGAAGGCGTTCGCCGCCAACATCCTGAACGAAAGCCTGTGAAGGGATTGGTTCAAGACGGGCAGATCCAGGATTGGCCATAACCCACCGGTTTTCTAGGGTACAATGAAGTAAGGGCTGAGAAGCCGGACTTCATTTCGGCTGAAGGGACAGGCTCGATCGCACCCTTCGCCAGTAGGGTGGCAACCTCCGCACGCATGACTGGGGTATTAGGCCCCATCATGGCGGGCGGACTCCCCAGAAGCGGGGAGGAGCCTGCGCAAACTTAATCGCGTAGCCGAGCCTGATGGTCTGAGGAGGCGGGCCCGCTCAACGTCCTCCACATCACCAGGTAAGGCTAGGTGTTTCTCCCGGACCACAGCTGTGTCCAACCCAGGGAACGTGTGGCCACCTTCACTGCCCGGGTGGGTGAGATCAGTGGCAGCACGCAACTCATCGAAGAGCCCTGGCTCCACCCTTGTGCATGTGCAAAGGGGCGGCGGCCTGCCCCGTAGCTCTGCAGGACCACGCCACCGAAGTAGACGAGCCCACGAGCCCCCCGGGGGCCACGTAGGATATCCACGCCACGTCGAAGCCCTCCGTGGACACCGTATTGCGCAACAGTGTTCAACAGTGGGGGGACCCCAGTGTACCCTTGGCCGTGGCCCCATCAAGGGCAGAGAAGGCGGAGGAGGCCACCGAACAGTCACGGGAAGCACGGGGACTTCCTCCACGCGTGATCTCCTCATGCATCTCGGGAGCGAAAGGCATTG
>CM042249.1:22324889-22719889 GCA_023566225.1 Romanogobio albipinnatus | reverse complement strand
AGTGGTTCAACCTTAATTTTATGAAACGACAAGAATACAAACAAAAATAATGATTTATTCAATAATTTTGTTCTAGCCTGTGTCAGTCTGCTACACAATTTACATTGGTCAGCTCCATCACACGCATGCGTTGTGGTGCTTACATGAACAGCATCGGCTGCCGTTGTTACGAGATTTTGGGTTTCTGAAATTTTCAGTTTCAGTGGGCGAAGCCTACATGAATATTCATGAGTTTCCCGGACATGCGTGTGGAACTGAGACTTTTAGTTCACGCTCCTCCTTGTATCTCAGCAGGTTTATTGTTTAAAGAAAAGGTAAACAGTTTCAATGTTGCACGAATTTATGCCTAAACTTCAGTTGTTTATTGCGTTTACGACGCAATATATATTAATAATAATAATGTATATATATATATATATATATATATATATATATATATATATATATATATATATATATATATATATATATATATACAGTGAGGAAAATAAGTATTTGAACACCCTGCTATTTTGCAAGTTCTCCCACTTGGAAATCATGGAGGGGTCTGAAATTGTCATCGTAGGTGCATGTCCACTGTGAGAGACATAATCTAAAAAAAAAAAAATCCAGAAATCACAATATATGATTTTTTTACTATTTCTTTGTATGATACAGCTGCAAATAAGTATTTGAACACCTGTCTATCAGCTAGAATTCTGACCCTCAAAGACCTGTTAGTCTGCCTTTAAAATGTCCACCTCCACTCCATTTATTATCCTAAATTAGATGCACCTGTTTGAGGTCGTTAGCTGCATAAAGACACCTGTCCACCCCATACAATCAGTAAGAATCCAACTACTAACATGGCCAAGACCAAAGAGCTGTCCAAAGACACTAGAGACAAAATTGTACACCTCCACAAGGCTGGAAAGGGCTTCGGGGAAATTGCCAAGCAGCTTGGTGAAAAAAGGTCCACTGTTGGAGCAATCATTAGAAATTGAAAGAAGTTAAACATGACTGTCAATCTCCCTCAGACTGGGGCTCCATGCAAGATCTCACCTCGTGGGGTCTCAGTGATCCTAAGAAAGGTGAGAAATCAGCCCAGAACTACACGGGAGGAGCTGGTCAATGATCTGAAAAGAGCTGGGACCACCGTTTCCAAGGTTACTGTTGGTAATACACTAAGACGTCATGGTTTGAAATCATGCATGGCACGGAAGGTTCCCCTGCTTAAACCAGCACATGTCAAGGCCCGTCTTAAGTTTGCCAATGACCATTTGGATGATCCAGAGGAGTCATGGGAGAAAGTCATGTGGTCAGATGAGACCAAAATAGAACTTTTTGGTCATAATTCCACTAAACGTGTTTGGAGGAAGAAGAATGATGAGTACCATCCCAAGAACACCATCCCTACTGTGAAGCATGGGGGTGGTAGCATCATGCTTTGGGGGTGTTTTTCTGCACATGATAATAAGAATTATTATATATACAGTGAGGAAAATAAGTATTTGAACACCCTGCTATTTTTAGAAACTGATCGTTAAACCGCGCCATCACAGACTATGAAAAGGGTCTATAGTTTGGCTCATGAAAAGGGCAAGTTAACACATCATCTTCACAGTATATGTCACAAAAAATATTATGTCCACAGATACAATTAAATGCAGGTTTATTTCAGTTGTTGCGGGCAGTGACATTCAACAAATGATAACTGATAAAAGACACCATCTCAAAGTACAAAGGAAAAGCACAACGAAATGAAATCAATGTATACAACTAGTTGAAGTGTGCTTATCCTAACATTACACGAAGTGAATGACTGCATTCAGTCAGGGACGACTGCACAAAACGTGCAAATAATAAAAAACAACAACAACATTATAAACTGTTCTGAAACGATAAATAGTTGTAGTTTAGGCATAAACTTGCGATTAAACTATTTATCTTTTTTGAGATAATCAATTAAACCTACTGAGTAACAAACGAGAACTAAAATTCTCAGTTCCACGCGCATGCCCATTGAAACCGAAAATCTCAGAAACCAAAAATCTTGTAACACTGTAGAACCCGAAAGCGTAGGAGAGAAATTGTTGAATAATATTGTTATTTTTGTTTGTTTTTGTGCAACAAAAAGTATTCTCTACGCTTCATATAATTAAGGTTGAACCACTGGAATCACATGGACTATGTTTTTACTACCTTTCTGGACCTTGAAAGTGTTAATTAAATTACTGTCTATGGAGGGGCCTGAGAGCTCTCTGATTTCATCAAAAATATCTTCATTTGTGTTCCGAAGAGGAACGAAGGTCTTACGGGTTTGGAACGACATGAGATTGAATAAATAATGACAGAATTTTCATTTTTGCGTGAACTATCCCTTTAACCCCTTGCGTAGCTATTACATGCCAAAAAAGAGCATATCATATTCACACGATCATATGCACACGAAAACATGCGTATCATATGAAACCTCATTTTTGGGTAGAAATTACATGGCAAACATCAATTTGTGCTATTCTATCTGAGCTGTATGATGTTTTTGACATTGCAGTAAATAGTACAAAAATATTTCATAAATTATTAAAATATATATATATATTTATCAGCAAATAACTCAGCTCTACTTGGGGGTTAATCAAATTGCTCAGACTCTAAGCTTTCAGATTACACCTATTTTGTGTTGATCAAAGAAGTAGTTTGGAAAAATATGATTATTACATTTTTTGGCGGTAGAGAGGGATTACTCAAAATGGTTGGCATTAAAAAGCGAAGTTTCTAAGCTTTAAAACGATACCTGTTTTGTGTTATTCATTTCAGTGGTTACTTAGTAATTTGATTATGATTATGAGTGACGGCACACTTCGGGTTTAAAGGGTTAAAAAAAATCTTACTGACCTCAAACTTTTGAATTGTTGTGTACTCTGGTAAGCACACCATGATAAACATACATACATACATTTATTCTTTTATTTTATTTTAGGATAGTTTATTTTATTTTATTTTAGTCTAAATTGTCCTATAAAGAACAAGATGTTCTCCTGTCGAATACACCAAAACATTAATAAACAACAGGAAAACATAGCAGGCCACATCATCACAGCGGTGCCTCCTATTAGAATCAACAGTTGCTCATGACAGAATGATGTCTGTGGGCCCTGAATACACCAGGCATCTGGCACTCACTCCAACGAGCCGCATGGATGTCATCCATTATTGAGATATTTAAAAAAAAAATCAATACGTTAAACCTCTAATTAGACCCAAATTAATAATGATAATTTAGTGTGTCAATTACAAACTGTGCGGAAGCCAAATGAAGCTCATAAATAGCATGCTAATGAGGCATCATGCAGTCAGGGCCCTCTTAGCATGTTTAGAGCTGATAATTGTATCGGACCCTTTGATTCTTCCTATACTGTCAACAATGTGATATCAACAGGAGTGTGAGGAAGATGTCTGCTCACACCTTGTGTACTGTGAAAAGTGAGATTGATAATAGCATTTTACAGGTTATTTTCTTCTTTTTTTTCTCTGTGTGGGCTGCTACAGTTCAAACCAGTTCATCCTCATTGCTCTGTGACAAAGGTTGGCATAATGCTTGAATGAAATTACTTTTCAAATGCTTCCCGCTGTATCTCCAAACCTAAATTCATGGGTGATATGACTGGAAATCTGCTGTATGATTATCAATTATCTAACTGTCCACAGAACTTAAAGTGATGTGCACACTTTCCATTTTATCTCATCAATCAACATCAGATACTGAATCCTTATCTGCTTTGACTATCATGCCACTAAGTTAGAAAGTGCCTCTCAAAAACTTTTGGATATTAGGCTACTTAAAGTTTTCCCCAGCATACTCTGAGCTATTTTCTTAGTTTACGGATTGAACAAAGCTCAAACTTTTAAAGTTTCACCCAATGATTTTTATGACATTTCTGAGAGGGGGAAAAAAGAAAAAGAGAAAACAATGAAAAAGAGGCAGGGATGCATGAAGGAGAAAATATGGCTGTCTTCGGCACTTACAGAGATGCTGAAAGATGACATTTGACATAATTTTCTCATCAGATGTGAGAGTGCTTGCCGGTTAAGTTTTTGTAGTAGTAGTAAGTGAAATTACTTGGCTTTTAAGTAGTCACCAAATAACAAACATAAGCCATTAAATAACTTTTATACATCTAATTCTTAGTTTCAATACATATAAATTATTTATATGACCAGGGAGTTTTGTGACACTATGACACACTGTTTATTAGTACCTATAAAGCACATATTAATGCCTTATTCTGCATGAACATTTTCTACATCCCTTAATCCACCCAATACCCAAACTAAACAACTACATATTAACTAATAATAAGCAGTAATTAGGAGTTTATTGAGGCAGAAGTCATAGTTAATAGTTAAAAGTGAGAATTTGACATAATCTAAAGTGTTACCCATATTTATTATTATTATCAATGTTGAAAACAGTAGTGCTGATTAATAGGTTTGTGGAAACTTTTTTAAAGTTTTTTTTTCAGGATTCTTTGATAAATAGAAAGTTAAAAAGAACAGCATTTCTTTAACATAGAAATATTTTTACTGTCACTTTGAATCAATTGAATACAATTTTTTGACTGTACTAAAGCATAAAAATACCATAATGTTTGCAGATATTTAGGAAACATGCTCACATACTCGTTTCTCTGAAAAGCAATTCTACAAGCCAGTTATTTTACTTTGAAATGTGTGTTCCGTTTCGGAAGGTCTGTTTTTGTTTTGGTCTGTGCGCTACCGCACGTTGCCAATCTACCCAATAGTATTTCGACACCACAGGTTGTCTGTTGGTGGAAAACCCAGCATATTGCAACCATGGAAGCCAGCAAACAAACTGGGTCAGAGATCGCAGATTCTAACCGACCTAAAAAAGCCTTGGCACCCAGCTAAAAATCTCTATGAATGTGAGCATATTAAAACGCAATATCAACTCATCATAATTCAACTCTTCAATTTACAGTCTGAAGAGGAGGGGGCGGGGCAAACAATATTTTGAATTTGGACCATTCTTACATACTGCACCTTTAAGTTGCTGACAAATATATGAATGTTATATCAAAGTCTAAAAAACACTGCGTTAAAAATGTTGAACAGCTTTTGTATCATGATGATGATGATGAGCGAATGTCCCTATGCAGAATGAAAGATTTTGATAACTTTTTTGCCTTATTTATATTTGTTTTCTTTGTGTGGAATAAAAAAAAAAAAGCATGTACAATATTAGTAACTGTAGTTGGACATGGAAACATGTTTATGTTGAGGCAGTAACAATCATGCCTGTGAGTTGTGCATATGTCTCTGTATGGGGCTAGCGAGTGGCGGTTAGCGTGTAAGTTGTGGTTGATAGCAGATTAGGATAGTCTGTCAGGCCAGTGCTATGCGTGACGGCAACTGTGCTGCTGTCAGGGGTGTCTGGGTGAGAGATTGCAGAGCGGCATAATTAGCAGACTAGCCTGCTGAGTGTTGGATGCTGCCGGGCTCCGTCCTCGCTGTGGCTTGTCTCCAGTTTGACAAAGGTTTGAGCTCTCATCTTCCTCTCCTTCTCGAACACTCAGGTTCGTATTTATGGAGGAAAGCAGATGGGAAGTACACACTCTCACGCTGTCCAAACCCTCCTATGATTGTAAAGATCTTAAAGCATGACGTGGCAGCTCTGTTCAAAAGCAGCAGTTTAGAAAGACACGGCGGTACCACAGGGAATTTCCTGGCTTTAAACAGCCGAACATCAGAGAACCGACAAATCTGCGATCGTTCGCCGGGTTTAAACCCTGATCATGTGTTCATTTTGAGAACTGGTGTTCATGATATTGATTCTTTGGACGGTTCCCTTCTGATTTTCATTTACATGCAGTTTTCATCCAATTAGAGATGCATAACATTTTAAAGCATAGAAATGAAACTGTTTGTGTGATCTTGGAAGTCAACTAAAGGTGTAATGACACTCCCCATAATAAGATTTTCCACCGACTGGGATCGTCATTTCTTTCACACCAGGATACTAAACACT
This sequence comes from Romanogobio albipinnatus, assembly GCA_023566225.1. Lineage (NCBI taxonomy): Eukaryota > Metazoa > Chordata > Actinopteri > Cypriniformes > Gobionidae > Romanogobio > Romanogobio albipinnatus. The sequence continues at coordinate 22,713,861 of CM042249.1, read as the reverse complement.
TATTAGAATCTAACAGATAGGCAGCATAAAAAAAACGTCCTTGCTCACCTTGATTACACCATAAGCTTGGAAAGCAAAGTGCCTTTTACCCATAGTGCCTCTTAGTGGAGCATGTTAAAATAAAATAAAAGTTTTTAGAAGGGGTTTTTTGTCTTGTTTTTCAACAAAAAAGCCCTTAAAATCCTCAAACAAAATAAACCTTTTTTACATTTTTCTTTTTCCATTGGAAAGCTGTTTTTGTTTGAAGTGTAAATCTTACTGCTTTATGCTTCAAATAAATCTTGTTTTAAGAATATAATGTTTAAAGGATTAGTTCACTTCAAAGTGAATATTTCCTGATATTTGACTCACCCCCATCTCATCCAAGATGTTCATGTCTTTCTTTCTTCAGTCGAAAAGAAATTACGTTTTTTGAGAAAAACATTCCAGGATTTTTCTCCACGTCATAGACTTCAATGGCAAACAAAATGTTGACGGTTCAAATCAATGCAGGTTCAAAGGGCTTTGAAGGGCTTCAGAGGTTCTGCACAATCCCAGACGAGTCATTTAAAAAAACCTAAACCTTTTTAACTTAAAATGCTCATCTTTGCACTGCTCTGCAACGTGCCAAGGATTAAGCAATCGCGTCGAAAAGGTCACGGTAGATGTAGGCGGAGGTACCGCCCCAAGCGAACGTGCAAGGACTAATACAAACGCCCTTTACCAAAAAAAATCTTCAACGTACATTAGTGAAAGTACATTAGCCAGAGAGGGACATACCCGTAAATTCAAGCTTCGCCTTTCGCGTTTAACACTGTAACGAGTAGGAAAATAGTGTGGCCCCTTTAAGAGCGTTCGCCCCGGTTGGAGCGCCTGAGTTCTGTGTGTGTGTGTGTGTGTGTGCACTGCGCCTCAAGCTCCCACGTGTGCGGATTATTTTCTGTCTTCTGTTGCTAACATTCATTTTTTTTTTTTTTGGGTAATGCTGTGGACGGAAGTGGAGTTTGTGCCGGACTCTTGTGGGGGGTTCCGCGGGGAATAAAGTGCGGTCTGTTTGATGTCAATCGCCTCCGTGTTTGCATCGACTCCAGTTGCGTTGAGTGAGCTATCCGTATTTTTCACCCGGACACACGCGTTACAACTCGATGGCGAATGTGAAGAGGGGGATTGCTGGATCGAACTGGAAGCCATGTTAATCTTGGACTAAATCGGCCACCGTAGGAGTTAAAACGAAATCGGAATTGGGAGGAAAAGAAACTAATATTTACTGGATGGTCATATACCTTTTCACCGCTAGATGGGGGAAAATATCACACAGTGTAGCTTTAAAAAAAACATAAAAAATCTTACAGATGCTAAAGTTTTGAACAGTAGTATGTGTTGTCTTGTTATCTTATTTATCTTGTCAAGTAAATCTATCTTGTTTCAGGATGTTTAGTGATTTTAAATGAAAAAATGAGAAAATGTTTCTCACTTTACTATTATTTATGTAGTTTTTAAAATGCATAGTTTTATACACAATATTCCTAATACATGAAACAAGACATCTAAAAACATTTCAGCCTATGCTTCATATATTTAGCCCCAAGTCACGTCAGCCAGGGCATGCTGAAGTCTCAGCATGTCTGCATCCGCAAAATGATTTCGATGTGTCAGACCCCAATGATGCAAAATCACGAAACAAGATTTTATTTACCTAAACGTCTTCCCCACATAATCAGAAATATCAGTTTCATTTGCGACGCTTACCGACCACAGCTATTTCCAGAGTGGGTTTTTTCACTCATTTTCAGCTTTCCAGGGCTGTCTGCCTTTTCAGGATGAGATACTCACCAAGGGAAGGACACGGCTCTTCTCTCAGTCATACTGAATTCACTCTGCGTTCGATGAGGACGGTACCCTGAGGCAACAAAAAGAAAAAAACACACCAAAGACCAGCCAGCTGAAGCGGGAACATGCATAGGAATACCAAGCAGTCATTACAGTCATCACAAACTTTACTTTATTTAGCTCCTAACGAAGCGCTCCGGTAGTGCTGCTGTGAGACCCACTGAGAAGTGTGTCTAAAAATCTTGGGAGACATGGGCAAAAAAGCAAGGGCCTGTATGTGGCAAGTGGTGTTTTTTTCTTTCTGATGCAATTCTATGATTTATTTTTTGTTTGTGTGTGTGATGTGCAATTTGCTAAGAGGCGGTATGAGCACATAAGGACCCTGAGGTAGAGGAACGAGGCTCCTCGGGGTGAGCTGGAAGGTTTCGACATGTTACTGGACAGATTAAGTGGGTGTGTGGGGAAAAGGTGCTCTAAAGGAAGCACGCCTGATTTATGGATGGCTTTGGGTTCAGCAGTAATTGGACAGATTGAATTTATCAATATTTTAACACGCACTAATTTACACCAATTTAATTTGCCAAAATATGATGTCTCATTCAGATAATTATCTTTGTTTAAGAATGAAATGCATTTTATTACTGCTTTATTTTGTTAAAGATGAAGAGGAAAAAAGATACCTTCCACAAATTGGTTTATGTACTACTCAGAACCTAAACTAGCATTAAGAGCCAGTTTATAGCTTTAAATATGCTAATCTAAAGTGTTTTTACTGATGCAATGTCAAAGTGCTAAATGTCTCACAAGACTTTTTAATGTTGCACAGAGGCCTCTAAATGTTTTTTAATTTACATGCACTTTTAAGCAACAATAAAAAGTATTTGTAAACTCATTATATTTATTGCTTTAAAGGGATAGTTCACCCAAAACAGTTATGGGGCACCATTGATTTCCATAGTATTTTTTTCCATACTATTTCCATAGTCAGTGGTGCCCACAACTGTTTGGTTACAAACATTCATCAAAATGTCTTCCTTTGTGTCCAGGAGAACAAATAAATGTATACAGGTTTAGAACAACTTGAGGTTGAGTAAATGATTTTCTTTTTTGGTGAACTATCCCTTTAACCCTCATACTTCCTTCGCACTTTGTAACAAATCCTTCCCTCGCAGGTCAAAATGACCAAAAGCCCTAAAATTATACTTTCCATAAGTCCAGAAAACTTACTTCATTTAAAATCCCTGAGTTTGTCACACCACAGACAAATGTGTTATTAACCCCCCAGCCAAATTTGAATCGTAAAAAAACCCGCCAAGTAAATAAAATAGCTTATCAAAATCTTGAAAAAATAAGCAGCATTCTCTTCTCTCAACGCTGGGGGCATGTCCGCTGTCGACGCTGAAATCACGCCCACTCGCGGTAAAGCTGCCGTAAGCACACGACACTCGCATACTGCTCACGATGGCACCAGTCGGCGGGACGGGAGGATAAAGGCCAGGGTGAGAGATAATCGTTTCGGCCCCATTCTGCAGCAGATTATCAGTGAATCCAAGTTGTCTGGATCCAGTGCGTCATCAACAGTTATGATAGTGTTGGGGGAGGGGCCAAATGCTCAGTGGCTCCAGTGCGTTCCATTGAGCCATTGTTTTAGCCCCGCCCACAAAATCCTGAACACAGCAATGGTGAAAAACTGTTCAACGGTCCAACTCCACAATTCAGTACTTCACAGTTCACAGTCTTTGTAACGTGTTTCAGCAATACATTGCTAACATTTATAATGTGTTTAAAAATCAAATCTCAGAATTGCCTTTACAGGGACTTTAATTTTAATAATATTTTTTCAATTTTTTAATGCTATTTTTTTTTTAAATTTTTAAACTTTTAAAAATTTTAACTTTTAAGTAACTTTTAAATTACTAGATTGTATCAAATCAAAATAATAAACAAATTAACATTTAACATTCTTCAGATTCTTTCAACTTAAATTCGAAATAACTCACATTTTATGCATAACCACCCTCAACCTATTTTTCTCTTGTGGAAAAATAATAATGTTACGTGATATTTCATGACGCTCGCCACGAGATGGCCGTATAGGTTTATATGGAGCTTATGAGCTTATGAGCTGTTCCGCTGGGTCCTAAAGTCAGTTCTTGAGTTTATTTCTTCAGTATGCTTTCAGATACACATTATAAAATAATTTTTGTTCTAGCATTTTTGTTTTTAATTTTAAGCTATTTAAATGTTTTCTGTGTACTGAAGCATTCCTCGCATCCATTCATTCCTATGATGGTCAAATTGACCCGCAAGAGAAGGATTTGTTACTTTTTTAAATAAATAAAAAATTGTGTGTATTTGTGGTTCAAGTGTGACAAAAGTCCAAGGACACATTAAACTGATTGAACTGCCAACGGAGAGTTGCTAGACTACCCTGGCTGCAAATTAGATTCTAGATTTCTAGACTACCAAATCAGCATATTAGAATGATTTCTGAATGATCATGTGACACTGAAGACTGGAGTACTGATGCTGAAAATTCAGCTTTGCCATCAACAGAAAAATTACATTTTAAATATTTTAAAATAGTAAACAATTATTTTACATTGTAGTAATATTTCACAATTTTCCTGTTTTTACTGTATCTTGGATTAAATAAAAGCAGCCTTGTTTAAGCATAAGAGACTTACAAAAATACTAACAAGTTTTACCACTCCCAAAATTTAAATTTTCATTATTTTAAATATCTACCACTAATAAACCCCGGTAGACTGGTTCACCAAACCTATACTTGTAAACGATTCACTATCTAGAAACACATTTCAGCACAAAAAAAAAGAAAAAATTTTGAAGAATAAAAATATCGGAAACGAGAGAGGCCTAGATCACTTTCACCATCAATAATATGATTTAATCCAGTCATGCTATCTACATTGATATTAAACCGCATATATTTGGGTCACGTTATTTTATCTCCTGGTATCTGGTTGTGTAACATCTGTTAAATAATCAGTCATTTCTTCTGTTTAAAATCAATTTAAAGCCAGCAGTGCCATCTTAAATCATGGGCATAGCCTTAACGCTGAATTTGTTGTAAAATGATTGTAAAATGTAATATTGTAAAATGAGCGCTTCATTTTAGCAGACCCTCCTATAATGATGTTTCAGCCAAGCTCATGATCCAGGTCTCCTAATACAGCTCCAGGCAGCTTAGCAGATGCCACAGAGAGCTAAACACACTCATCTGTGCCCGATTGTGACTGCTGATCCCAAAGCTGTCGACCAAGATGGTGCATGTCCTCCAGGTGGCTCCAGAGAAGGACCGCTAACACACATCTCATTTAAGTTGCTGGAGTTGGTGAGCGACTTTTACGCATGTCATTATGATAACCAGCAGCAGCAGCAGCATACGTTTGTTTTCAAAGAAAAAGTTTTGTATCATACACATCGTTTAGAAATGCACCAACCGATTCAAACACGTCTCGAATTATTAATCTGAGGGCAGATGATGATCGTATGGGCTCAGGTTTGTTGATGATGAATTTATTGTGCAAAATGGCAGATATTTTGCTCTCTCATCAGAAGCATGGAGGCCACTCACCCGAGAGATGCCTCAGGCAAGGCAGAACTAGCTCTGAGGACCTAGTTTGGAATTTAATGAAACGCAAAAGACACGGCAGATGAAGAAAAGCAGTCCTTTTGATAAATGAGTACCTTTCCAGCACAGAGGGCTTTTGCCTTCATCTATCGTTTCCCTGCACCCATCTGTGGAATGAATATGAACTGATTATCGTCATGGAGAATTTAAAACTAAACGGTTCTTCATTTACAAAGCCCCAAATGTTTAGAGAGTCTTTCACCAGAGTAATATCAATGGAAAGCTGATTTGCTGTTGTGGTTTGTAATTCCAATGGCGTTATTTGCTGTCTGTGAATAGCAGTGGTGGTTAAAGATTCGAAACAGTCAGAGAGCTTTCGAAATAATCCATTCTGAAAGCAATGTTCTCACATTTGATTGCCTGTTAAAGGGACATATCATTGCTCTTTTGAGGGCGATATAGACTTGGCTAACTTTTAGGCTGGGAAAACAGGCTGTTTAGAAGTTGTCATGGTATTGATGTCACAACCAAGCGTATTTTGACATATTACCATCCGCATTTACATATCAATGCCCTGATCCGTCTACTTTTAAAAGCATAAAAACACTGGATGGAAACGGCAAGATGCACATTTTGGAATATTGCATAAAAACAAAAACCCTGGATGGAAACGTCAGGATGCCAATAAATTCAAAAAATGTACATAAAAAATCCGATAAGAAAACCCTGGATGGAAATGGCAAAATGCGCATAAAAAATCCTATAAGAAAACGTGCATATATGATGGAAACACATTTACCGAATAAATTAATTGATGCGCATCAAAAAAGTTGTGATTTTGCGATGGGACAGCATAACTGGACCAACCAGAGGACCAAGCTTGCAACTTTGAATGGGAACATAGCTTATGTTTCCATCCACCTATTTTTATGCGCATTTTGGGATATTGCATAAGAAAAAACGCTGGATAGAAACGCATAAAAACGTATGTGCGCAATTGAGATGGATCCAATTTTTATCCGATAAGAAGACATGCACATAAACTACTATGGAAACACATTTACCGAATAAATCCCAGAAAGCTCATCAACAGTGGATGTAATTGGATAACTGGAGTTATCCAGCAGACCAATTTCATTGCACTGCATCTCAAATGTTGGTTTGATCATTCTGAAATGCCTGAGCCAATGTCTGTCATCAAAATGATTTGGTTTAAATTCCCTCCCAGAAGCATCTCAAATAATTGCGTTCCCAAAAACAAGGCATCCGAAAGCAAGATAACACGATGACAGCGTTTATTGACTTTCATTTGCACACTCAGAGACCCAAGTCATTTATGATGCATGAAAAAAGAGCCTTAGTGGCAATCTTTTATTACAGATATTTTGCGCCAATTCTCAGGAAGTGACCATTTTGTTCTCTAGAACACATGGGATGAAAACGGTGCTTTATTTGCAAATGTGATATTCCAATTTTGCGCTAAATCTAAATCTGCAACTTTGAATGGAAACAGCTGGTGTGATCTGTGGTAGCCAATCATAACAGAGAGTGCATTTAACAGTCTATATAAACGTTATATTATAGACTTTTTTAATTAAAATTACCTCACCTAAATGTTTGTTTTCTCAGTGTATTTGTGTTTTTTTTCTCCAATAAGTATTTACAAGGTGACACTGGTGACACTCTTTTTCTTTTAGTCATGAAATGTATTCAGTTATGTGCTGAATTGTATTTATATTGTTAGGAAGATACTTACAGACATTTGAAAGCATACAGCTTGAACGGTGCTATGAGGTCATTTGCATTGCACAATAGCCTACCCTACATACAAAGGAGTGAGGAAGTTTCCAAGAACTAAAAATGGAAACGGAAAAAAAAATGCAGTCAGGTTAAATTTTGTTATTCACGCTTGCAGTGCAGACACAATGTGGTAATGTGAAGCACATTCGCATTCGCGCGTCGGTAGCACTGATTCACTCACACTGTTTTTGAAATTGCCGTCTGACAAAGATTTCAAATTATTGATTTGATCTTTTCGTCTGTGTGGATTACTTTACTCATATTGCTATAGTGAATGAATGTTGAAATTTCCCACATTGTAAGCTTAGAGCTTACAGGAAAGAGTCAAATTATGCACAATACCCACAATCCTGCACCAAAATTCAGTGGGAGAGTTTGCATTGTGCTCTTTTCCTAAATTTTGAGGTCAGAAATTAAACCAGAGGATTAAGTTGATGTTTCCTCATCGTAGACTCAATTTGTATATGCTGCGACGTAAGAAATTCTTGTTGTGACTAGCATGCAGTATTCTTCGAAACCCATTAACAACTTGTTTTAGCAGGTTCATTTTGGGCACACAAATGTTACCAATTAATGTCTATTTTAATGCAAAAATATGCACAGTTTCATCATTCATTATCACAATTTATTGTTTTCCTTTCCCCTCACATAAGCTAGGGTTTACTAAGCGAATCAGAGGTATGAAGCTCCATTTTACGAGGCAGGGACAGATCCAGTCAGTCATCCGTGCCTTTTGGACTGCTCTGTTTCAGATGGAAGGATATCCCAGAAAAATCAGGCGGGGGGGGGGGAGAGGAGATTTTGTTCCAAAACATCGTCCATCATTTTGACTCTCTTGTGGCATAGGCTTTGTGTGTTTACTGTATGCTAGTTTGTGTGTGTGTGGTAGACTTCTGAAATGAGGAAGCTAAGTTCCCTCTCTGGGTTTTATATCTTATATATATCTTATATATCTTATATATATATATATATATATCTTCATATTAATAGGCAATTTATATTTAAATCAAATTTATTTTAAGTCTCATTAAGTGTATGCAATTTCAATTTGTTTTGTGTTGCTTCAAAGATAATACAGTAATCAGTGCAATAATATAGCTGTTGTCCGGTTATTAATTTTAAATATTTTGTATCTGTATTAAAATAAATTTTTTAATTTCAATACTATTTTTCATTTTATATTTGTATTATTTTATTTTGATACCACTAACTATTCAGTTGTTAACATTAAATATCAAATATTCTTATTAAAATATTAATAACATTAATATAAATATAAAATATTAATATAATAATACAGAATGTATAACATTAACAACTGAACGATAGTTGGTGGTATTAATAAAAATACCATTAAATTAAAAAATTGATTTTGATTTGGAAGTGATGTCATAGTGAGTGATTTGTTTACTTTGTAAAATTAGTCCATATCAACCTTCAGGCTGATTTGCAAACCAGTTGGAAAATGAGAGGGATACGTGCGTGATCACAGTGACAGCCTAATCAGCCAATCACAGTGACAGAGAGGCACTGCTGCTTCAGCAACTCTACAAGACCAGATAGTTTCATGTAATATTTTGTACTGTCAAATCTGTTTTGGAGGGAGCATTACCTACTTTGCCTTCTTATAGCGAAACTGCTTTAGATATTTAATAGTCTTTTTTTCTACTTTAATTCCCACATCTGTCTGTCATTGCTTCTTTCACACCCTGCATCTCTTAATTTGCTCTTCATCCGTAATGTGCAAGTTCATCTCCATCTGAGACAGCAGCCATGTGTGTTCTGTGCGGATTTGTATCGCCATCCCCATTTTTCCACACTTCACCGCCCAGACACACACATACGTGCTCACAAACCACACATCCTCTTCATCCCATTCTGTTTGCTTTGTTTCACCTGTACCGATCTCTCTTGCGCACTCTCTCTCCCACCCTCCCTCCAGCTCAGTCTCTCTCTCTCTCTCTCTCTCTCTCTCTCTCTCTCTCTCTCTCTCTCGTGCGCTTTCGTTCGCTCTCCCTCCCTCTCATACTCTCATTGCTTAGCAGAGCTGCTGAAAGTGCGTCAAGGCTCTGCCCAAATACAGACAGGCTGAGCAATCCTAATCTCAGGAGGAAGAAAATCAGAAGAGTGTGTGTGTGAGAGCGAGCGAGCTGTGTTTCAGCCCAAGTCTTTGTATTGCAACACCTTTGGCGCCCAGGAGCGGACAGTGCTGGAAATAGAAGAAGAATCTGTTTCATACTAGAGTTTATCCTTTTGAAGAAAGCAAGAAGAAAAAAAAGTATTTTCTTCCTCTTCTTCCTTTGTGTGGGATGGACAGTGAATGAGTGGCAGGGTCGGGTCATGACCCTCTTTTCCGCTGGGTAATAGTCGCCTCTTCAGGTCTTGTGAGTGACTGATGCAGCTCTGAAAGGAGCGGACCCCACCGCATACGCTCCTTCCCATCCGTTTGCTCAGCAGCTGTAAAGGGGCTCTCGTCCTAAGTGAGTGCATTTCCACAAGGGCCGGCTGCGGGTGCTGGACGAGGAGTTTGGAACTCCTAGCATGGGGTTTTCTGCATCATGAGAGAACTCTCCTCTCTCAGTTCTTTGCGCCTAGTGTCTAAGAGCGAGTCGGGTGTGCGTCATGCGTCCCAGCAGAGCGGCAGCGTTGTCGTTTCATGGTGGTCGAGGGGGACCCCTATCTCGGCTTGGATGGACCCCCTGGATGTGGTCTCTGACGTTGGGATGTATTGCCGGTTCGGTGTGGAGTTCCTCGCCCAGCTCGGATAGTTCGGTGGCCGCCGCCGGACCCCCAGGGGTGGCTACCTCGTACACCCATCCGGACCACCCGTTCCACAATGCCCGGCACCACGCTTCGCCCATTTCCATATACCGCTCTCCGGCGTTCCTTAGGAGCGGCCACGGTGAGTCCCCGCAAGCTAGTTTTGTGGTACTCCTAAAGAGTTGTACTTTATGAGACTTTTGTTTGTTCAAGACTCTGACTTGATCTCTTTCTTGCTAACCTCAATCGTTAATTGTGACGGGGGGATTTCGTTTATTGAAGGGAAGATTGTGTCAGCTCTAAATGGTGGTTATCGGGCTTTGTATCTGTGCTCGCAGTTTAATTAAAGCAAAGAAGATCAGTGCATCAGTGGGGCTATAATAAGTCTGGCTTTAGATTGGGTTTTTGGAACAAGGGGATCTGATAAGCGTTGAGCTATTTTGTGGTTATGGAGAGCGGAGTTCTGTCTCCCAAGGCACACAGGCAATTACCCTATTAAAGTCTAAACCGAGCCGATGAAACTGTGCTATGATTGCTCTTTTGCAGTGGTTCAGTGTCAACAATCCTTTCCCGATGTACCTAGGGTAAAGTAAGAATGCCTGAGCAGTGGCTTTAGAGACACACAAAAGTTGGCAGGTGTATTTTAATGTGCGCAAAGGGAAGAGGACAGAGGCGCTTTGCTAGATGAAAGCAGAACTTTGAGCGAGAACCTGTAGATGTGCGTCTTTTGAAGTGATGCAGATTAAGACATAAAGCACTGACCTCTTTTCACCTCCCATTTTCCCATTTCCCTGCAATCGAATTATTTGACTGAGGCCGATATTGGTTGTTTTGTGTTATTCAAATGTCATGAAGGGTGCATGCACTTGGAAAAATGTACTCACAATATTCCGGAGGGCAATGCACCGATTAATTTCTAGCTCTCTCGGTACATGGCAATTGGGAATAGCAGTCTTAATTCAGCCTTAAAGCCGTTAGCTTGTTAGGGGGAAAAAAACACTTGATTGCAGTAATGCATTTATTTGGACTGTAGCAGAGTTTTCTCACCTTAGCGGCTTTGTACTTACAAATCACATTTATTCTGCTCACGCAGTGCGTTTTGCTTTACCCTCAGACTTTATTTTTAGACGGATATCTCTTGTAAGCCGTGTGTGGGTGTACGAGGAGTTCATCAGGCAAATTTACAATCCTTCTGTCTAATTAAATCAATAGATGCAAGTGTTCATTTTCCAGTCAGAGCTAATTTACATGGGGGACAACAAGAAGGGATTTTTTAAGTGATACTTAATAAACAGTAAGGATATAGTTTGTTTTTTCTCCCTGACGGACTGAGCTGGCCAGACCATAGATTTTTTTATGCGGGGGATTTTTTAATTATTATTAAAAACAATAAATCTGCTAATTCGATTTGTTTTATTTCCTCATAAGCAATAATATTTATGTGTGATATATAAACAAATCTGACTCAATTATTATTGTTATTAACTACAATGCATATAATGATGCTAACAATAGTTTATTATTAGTAATATGCACTTTTTGGTTATCCACACATTTGGTTATTAAATAAATACATAGTGTTGGATGAGCTAGCTTTACTTATGTTGTTATTTATTTATATCGTTTATTTATTTACAAATGTATTCCCTCATTCTCACTGCATTCCCGACATTAGTGTTGATGAAATCGCTGTGGTTTGGTCAGTGTGAAAATCCTGGTCGAACGTAGCACTCGAAGACTCTCCCTCCACTCTCAATGAGGGCCCCTGGGGCATGATGCCGCGTTAGATATAGATGAAAAGCGCTCCGGCACGCTCTCTCATTCCCTATGTTTACACATGTAAGCAGAATCTCTGGATTAAGTTTCTACATCATTAGCTCTGCTATTATTTATTTATAATTTGTTTTACGTATTCGTTGGGCACCTTGCTCTGCTGAATTCATAGCAAGTCACACAGCCTGCAGGGTTGCTCGGCGGTTAGATTTCTATTTGCTTGGACATATAGCCTGCAGTCGTGAGGTCCAAGTTGAAGCCACTCCGGCTGTCAGAGGCCGTCTGGAGAGTTGTATACTGTATAGAGGAGATGTGCACTGTAATGACAGAGGAAAGAAGCATCCAGGTGAAGACTCTTAGAGGAAGCACTGCTAAGCCAGCACACTCTCTCTCCAAAGCCTCACAACGACGAGATGAGAACATGACAGGCAGAACAGAGTGGATTTTCCCCCAGTTGTTTACCATGATAGTGTGTGTACTTGTGATAGCGTAGCTGTGTGTGTATATGCATGTATGACGTGAACAGGCCTGAAATTGTGCACTAATGCATTTGTAAATATTCAAAGAAGTACTGTAAAGCATCACAGAACTAATATTTGTAGAAGGTATTGCTGGTGATAGGATTGAGTTAGGCTTTATCTAGGGCTGAACGATTAATTGCATTTGCGATAATATCGCGATATGATAAAACACGATTTCCTAACCGCAAAGGCTGTGATTACAGTCTGGTCATGTGACACACGAGAGTAAAGTCTGCAGAAGAAGAAGCAACTTGGCACTTTACGCATATCATATGCCTGGTCTAAAAGGGAAAAAAACTGTTTGTGTTTGATCTATCTAATATTGTGTTGTTCATACTATAGGCTACTATCATCTCTCCAATGATTCTGGATCGATTCTGAGCTTAGATTTTAACTGCAGGAGCGCGGTGGCGCTGCGTGTGTTTTAAAAACACCCGTATTCTGATTGCTTCCATTATATCTCTCTCTCTCTCCATAAAATAATATTTCATAACGTTCCGAAAGGTTGACGGCGCTTACAGTGTGTGTTCGCGCCCGCCGGTATTTTCCTTAAAAATGCTCAACGAAGGCTTCATTCATGTCGTTAGGAATGCAGTGTGCTTGTATATTAAAAATAAGAAACTCACTGACAGAAGGCTTTCCATTTCAAATGCTCACGCGGCGCTTTGTGAAGAGTGCTCGCGAGCACGCGTCTGTGTGCGTCTCAAAATGCTTTCATGACGCAAAATGAATGTAAACACCATCAGTAATGTCTTAATGAATTAAACAGACAAGGCAAAAACATCTTATATTTCAAAAGAGATCTGTGCATTAGTGTGAATGCAGGTCTCCCGCTGTCTATGATGATGTCATCATTAATAATCAAACAACAGTAAAGCTGAGAAAGAGAAAAATCACTCACAGTTCAGACACTCTTAAATACTGAAAGTGCTCTTTGTTCATTGCTTGTAATATGTTTCTTTGTTCCTCTTTATGATTTACTAGCTTATGTTTTGCAGCTATATTAGTTTATATATTTAAATTTTTTTAACATGCAATTGTTTTAATTAAAATGTTATAATGTGTAGTTATTTTAAAAAGCTTATAATTACATATATCATAATAAAAAAACATTTTAAGTTTTTAATAAATTAATAAGATTAATATTAATAAGGACAAAGTTCAAGAGTTGTTTTGGAATCGGATCGTGACTCCCAGAATCGGAATCGGATTGTGAGGTACCAATTAAAGATTTTCACCATTACTATACAATGATGTATTGTTGAATAATACAGCAGTTAAAGAGTTAAAAAAATAATTGCATATTAAATCGCATTCGCAATATTGGTTAAAAAAAATCGCAATTAGATTTATTTCCAAAATCATCGTTCAGCCCTAGCTTTATCTAATGGCAAACATGATACGTTCATGCTTGTGGATTATGGGCGTGCACAAACTATTTTCACACAGCTTTAAATTTAGTGTACGCTTACATGACAATGAGCTACTAAAAATGGAAAAGTTTTTCCTTTGCTTTTTTTTTGTACAGACACGTACATTGTCCATGCCAGGCCAGTAGTGGGCAATGTCACTTTGTAAAGAAACACCTATACACATGCGCCTGCATCACTGTTTTCACAAATTAATGTTTTTGTAGTTTACATGGAGACAATAGTTTACGTGCATTTTGTAACCTGTTTTCAAATGCTTGTGCTTTCAGTCCCTTCAAAACGCTTGTGTAAATGAACGGCCATAACCCATACAAAGTTTTACGGTTTTAGTTGAAAACGCTGTTGTGTAAACGGAACCTCAGATAGTTTCATTGTTCAAAATCACAGTTGCCACCAAATATTTCGAATTTGTCATTGACTATGACGAATGGGTTTGGCTCGACTATGCTCAGATTTTGAATAAAAAAGTGGAAATTTATATCAAAATTAATAAAAAATTATTTAGATTTTTTTCTCACTTTTACTTTTAAATAAAGTTTGATGTACTGCTTTCACGCCAAATCAACCAAAATCTGATGTCAAACAGATTTGGTCCTCACCAAAATCACTCTTTAAGGGGTAATTTCCCCCCAAAATCAAGCGTAGCTTCAGTTCTGGCAGGTCACGTTAGTCAAGCTCGCATCAGCTGACTGTCAGCTGATCACGTCTACCTATAGGGATACGACGTCTATCACAGCATAAATATATAAGCTCCTTCAGTACTATCAGCAGCTATCGCGTTATTATCTCCGGAGCTAATTACCCTCCTCCATCCCCAGCTCCTCCGCTCATCAGTCAGTATTTGGTATTCTGATTCCCCTTGTATCAGACTAAATTCCCGAATGATGTTTTACATTTTAAAATTGACATTAATGATATATGCAATACATTGTTGTTTCTGTTCTGTTTACCCTAAGAGGGTTTATCGCTGCTCTCTCTGCTCTCATCTAGGGCCGGCGATAAAACGATAACGTTAATTATCACAAAATAATTTTCCTTGAGTTGTGGGTGACTTACAACAAGCTGTTACCAAACTATGATCACTAAAACATCGGACTTGTGGAAAAATACATTGGTATCATATTTTTTTGTCTTTGGTGATTTATTAATAACACATCGCCTGTATTAAAAAAGAAGTACAATAATTTCATCCAATGTTTAAAGTGAATAAAATAGACTTGACAGCCTGTAACTCTTAACTGAGAGACCGGATAGTTGCATCTAAGTGCAAACAAAACTCACGTAGGCGATCTGATGTTTCACATGGGGTTTTATTGTCAGCGTCATTCCCACGCACACATGCGACGCTTGCTCCAACCCAGTCTCATATAAAAACGTACCCTGACTACGTTGGTCCAAAGTGCAAAACGTAGAGGGGTTACAATAATGGCCCTTGAATTGTATGACTGTTACATTTTTTTGCCTATTCTTTTCCTATTCTTTTGCAACCCAGTCTCATATTGCTCACAGCTCGCGCTCCATGTACGGACTGCCCACAGCCCAATCATCAGTGAGTGCGTTCCGCCTTAAAGGAGCAGTACCTAATTCTACTCGTTACAAGCCCTTACTGGAACTTTGTACTCTCGTTGCAGTTGTTTGTGTGTGTGTGTGTGTGTGTGTGTGTGTGTCTGTCTGTGAGTTGCGCGGTGGACCAATCCAGTAGTGGTTTTACTACTTAAACAATTATTTTAATTCAGTGTAAATAATTATATTATAGATATATTATAAAGTGTAGAGTAAAACAAAATGCTGACCACATTTAAGATTTTTCTTTTATTTATTCATTTTATTTATATTGTCATTGTCATTTAATTATAAGGTTTGGCATGCTGACCAGAAAGATTTTTTTTATTCTATTTTTGTTTATTAACAAACATTATCTTTTAAAGCACTTTAACTTTTCATTTGCAGTTAGCAGAGCCAAATGTTATATCATTACAGTTCTAGATTTTACTATAGATATTTATTTTATAGATTCTATTTATATTCTACTCTACCTCAGTTTTTAAAATTGTTCACCTGTTTGGGAAGTGTTTGTCATGTTTTGACAATAAAGGATAGTAAAACCACTATTAACTGTCTGTTTTCTACATCTTTCACTCAGGAGCAAAAATATGTCTTTAAACTTTAAAGAAATAAAGATTTGACATTTATCGTGATAATTATCGATATCGACTGATATGGAAAATTATATTGTGATGATTTTTTTGGCCAATATCGCCCAGCCCTACTCTCATCCATGCTAGGCTACATGGATGCGCAGGGAGTTGTTGCCCAGAACAGAACCGTACCGCCAATCCAAACTGTATGCAAACTGTATGCTAATAGTCAATAATCTTTGTCGATAGTGGTCTTGACATTATTTACTTACATGTTGTTTAAAACATGTAGAACTTTTTCTTCAATGGAAAACAAAAAAGATAAATTAAAAAATATATATGTTCTTGTACATATAATCAAAGTTGTCCTATTTGGTTTTGGAACCCATTGACTTTCAATGTATGAAAAAAAATAATATTTTTTAAAATAATCATTTCATAATTTCTCCTCTTCCGCAGAAGAAAGTATTTTGGGCTAAATTTTGAGCTTAATTGTCCCTTTTAAATCTACATTTATTAGTAATTTTTTGCTTCTTTATTATTTCCAATTGCTTTTGGGCATTATTGAATATAATTTCAATAAACATACAGTTGTGTTATGCAAAAGTATGAATAAACTCCGATCTTTTGCAGGAAGACAAATAATACCGCCAGTCCAACAAATGATATGCTACCATGACAGCTGTTCAGCTCAGTGTCTCTGGATGTTTTAAAACACATTGTTAGCGGTTGAAGTTTAATTAATTAACATCCAGTCACTCTTATACAGACACATTTAACTTCACTCCTCTTATTGTGCTTGACAGAAACTTTCAATCATAATTGCAATAATTGCGGGTCATTACAATCCTGATAAAAGGGGAAGTTTAACACACCTATTGTCAATTCTCTAGAATTCCCATTCAGTTCCAGCTCTTTAATCTGAAAAGCGACTGTGTAAACCCATTCTCTTCGCAAATTATCTCCTTTTATCACTCTTCAGAAAGTCCTGCTCTTTTTAAAATTCCCACACTATACATTTTGATTAACTGCCCAGCATTCAAGTTGAATGGCAGGAGCTATCAAACACTTCATAACGGACATAATTGACTTTCAAGAGGAACAAGAAGAACATAACCGTTCCATTTATGTACTTGTTCTTCCATCTCCTGCCACGCACGGCTCGGCACGCGACCGTCGGGCGCCTGTCTACTTGGCTCCGTGTCCATTTTCTGTGCTGCGGTGGCATGTGAGGCTTTTGCCACCAGGTTAATCGTGTTAAGGCAGAACAGGTTGTGTCGCTGGAGTCGGGTGCCAGGTTTGGCAGCGTAAACACAGGCAACTCCTCTTTACGTGAAGACCCTGGGACTGAGTCTGCTGGGGGGTTGCGCTACATTACGAAAGAGTCTCTCTGCTAACTGAAATGTGGATCAAAGGAAAGTTTAGACCTGTATCCTCGGGACAAGGATTAATGGAAACAGCAAGCATGGGGAGGAGTGTAAGATAACAGGATTTCACAAGGCCTGTGATGGGAAGACAGTGTTTTGGAGAGAAGGGAATCATTTGAGTGTGTGTGCGAGAGAGAATTGGAAGGCAGAAAAGGGGAAGAAAAATTGGGATTGGAGTTATGAGACCTGCCATGATTTGCACATGAGAATTTCTCTGTGTATCTGCCAAAATTGTCTTTGCGTGCGCTGAAGCCGTCATGCATTTTTTTATAGATTGGCTTTTATAGCTGCTGTGTCTTAGTCCAATTAGGTCTAATTTTGTTAAACGCCATACATTTGAGTTATAAATATTCTATCAAATATATGACTCATCTTCATCTTTTTAGATATCCTGAACTGTTATCCCAATTAAAGGTTTGGATTTTTTTCTATGGTTAAATACTTTTTTCCTATCCTTTTTCCAATAAATTTTTCCTGTTGCTTTTAATACAAATTATCACTTTATTCTTATATGTTATACATATATCAAATATGACTTGCATTGGATGTGACTTCATGTGACTTCATTGGATCTTTTTAGATTGTGATATATCTAGACATGTGCCGGTATATGGTAATACGATATACCGCAATAATGAACATGCACAATATTGTTATTGTGGGCACTTCAAAATAACGTGAATAATTATTTATTTCGAATTATTCTGATTTTTAGAATGCATATTAAGAATACTTTACCCATCAACCGTTTAAAATGAACAACACGTCAAAGAGAAACTCGCACTGATGTAAACAAACAGCACATGGCGGAACGAGTGAAGGAGATGCGCTGAAGTGCACATTCACTCTCTGACAGCAGAGGGCACTGACGGAACTGTAGAAATGCAGCCGTTTCCCTGGTAACCCTCGTAAACAAAACGATACGGTGCTCATCGTATACATATCTATGGTGCTCATCACATAACCTAATACTTAATACTTAAAGACTTAAAGTCCCTGTAAAGTCAAAACTAAACATGTGTTCTGAGTTTCTCACACCACAGATAAATGTGTTATTAACCACCCAGCCAAATTTGAATCATAAAAAAATCTAAAACCTGAAAAAATGAGCAGCATTCTCTGCTCTCAAACGCTGGGGGTGTGTCCGCTGTCGGCGCCGAAACCACGCCCACTCGCGGGAAAGCGGCAGTAGCACACAAGACAACACTCACTGATCACGAGCGTCTATGATCACGACGCACCAGATGTCGGTGGGACGGGAGGATGACGGCCTGGGCGGGGGATAGTCGGTTCTGCAGCGGATTATCAGTGAATCCCAGTTGTCTCCGGTGAAAGTTTGTAAAACGATCCGGTGTAAAGTCACTGCAGAGGTAGGTGTCGTGATGATCCTCAGCTCTCTCCATCAAGGGTGCTGTTCACAAAATTAATCCACCTCTTCATCGTTTTTGTTTTGTAAGCTGTTATGCAAGTTGTTGACTATAGTAACTAACAGTACTAACAGTAACTCGCGATCGAACTGATGCAAATGTGCTCTAGTTATGATCGTGTTAGGGGAGGAGTCAGGCTCGGTGCGTCATCGAGCCACCGTTTTAGCCCCGCCCAGAAAATCCTGAACACAGCAACGGTGAAAAACTGTTTAACGGTCTAACTTCTGAATTCAGTACTTCATAGTTCACAGTCTTTGTAATGTGTTTCAGCAATACATTTCTAACATTTATAATGTGTTTAGAAACAAATCTCAGAATTGCCTTTACAGGGACTTTAAGGCTATTTGTGGCAAGCAGCGAGGCTGCGGGACCGTGAGAGCGGGACGAGGCAGCGGACATTATGTTTGATGAGGAGTGACGGGAGTATAAAGGAGGAGCGACGACAGTGAAGGATGAGAGAGGATCAGGCATGTAATTTAGTCTAGATTAAAATATAAAATGTTTAAGTTTGAAAATTAATAGTGTAGTGTTTTTTTGCAACGAATTTCAGTATTGTGATAATACCGTATACCTTGATAAAATCTTCAGCAATTAACCGCAACATGAAAATTTGATACCAGCACATGCCTAGATATATCCCATATACATTCTCTTATCCCAATTTACATAAACCTTTAATTAGGCTGTTATGATTCCTTGAAAAGTTTATTATATTATATTATAAGCTATTATATTAGATGTATTATTTTTATTATTTTAAATGATTACATAAATTAAGAATGTGTTGCTTTTAAAATAAATTATTGCCTTATTCTTACTGAAATGTAACTTTTAAACATACACTAAATATTATATGATCAATAAGTCATGATAACGTATGTTTTTATATTATTTTACTTCATCAAAATAAGTTAAGCAATTTTCAGCTTTTTTGTAAAAAAAAATTGTCAATTTTTTATTATTTGAAATTATTTATACAGCCAAATAATTTTACTTCAAAATTTAAGACAGCAACTTTCTTTTAAATATTTATTTTCTTTTATACAGTTTACTAATTATGTCTTTGGCACTGTCCAAACAAATCAACAGGGGCTATCTCTTATATATGTATATATACACACATTCAACCAATGGTGTGAGTTTGGGGCGGGGCTATCTTTTTGTCTGACCAATAAAAGATGGGGAACAGGAAAGTGTTGAAAAATCCTGTGTGAAATCAGACACCAGTGGTACAAAAAGCACACATTTTGAATATGGCCAATCAGAGATCTTCCTCTGAATACAAAAAAAAAAAAGTGTAGTAGAAGTGTGTGATTCTCTGCCTGTTCTCGTATTGCGCTCATCTACTCAGCAAAAAGGCCAAACACTATGCTTGCAGTCAAATGATACCAGAGCCCTATAATAGCAGAGTGCATCTCTGCATCAAAGTTCTGTCTTTCTGGAGGTGGCAAATCAGTCTAAAGCTCTTATTTCCCACCTGTACCGTGGTGTCAGCGGATCAGTGGCTCGCTTCATTCAGCACAGATTGGATGAATTCAATCTGACATACTGTGGTAAACCAGAACATCAGTGAATCCTGAAAGGAAATGCTGCATTCGGCCTATACTGCCACGTAACACACAGAGACAATCATCCAGTTAATCTGCTTAGAGGGAAATTGTCTATGCGATGCACAACTGTTTTCACTGCATTGTAGCTGTTTAGAACAGACAGAGAGTTACCATATTATAAATCATGCTGTGATACTAAACGTGTCATAAATCTAAATCCAAATTTTTGTATGATTTTGGAGAGCCTGATTACAAAAACGAAAAAGTCTCACAACTAAAAGCCATGTCCCAAGCACTTCAACATAAATCAAACACAAACAGTACAGTAGCCTAGTTTGACGGTTTAAAATTATTTACCTTTTTGAAGCGATTCCAATCATATTTCCATTGCACATCTGAGGCGTCTCAGCTGAAGGAAATAATTAATTATTTATCGGCTTTACGTTATCGGACAAATTGTCTTATCGGCCCGATAACGATAACAGTAAAAATGAACATATATCGGCGATACCGATATGGTGTCCGATACATTTTGCATCCCTAGAATACATATATATCAGTAATATTTTTTTTTTAACGTTTTTGAAAGAAACTCTCTTATATGTTGTTCACTAAGGTTGTATTTATTTGATCAAAAATACAGTAAAAATGGTTATATTGTCAAATGTTATTACAATTATTATTATTATTATTTTTATTCCTGTGAGGACAAAGCTGATTTTTCAGCATCATTACTCCAGTCTTTAGTGTCATGTGATTTGCTGCTTAAACATTTCTTATCATTATCAATGTTGAAAACAGTTGAAAACAGAAACCTTTTTTCAGTATTCTTTCGTGAAAATAAATGCATTTAGAAAAAGCATTTATTTGAAATACAAATCTTTTGTAACATTATAAACGTTTTTACTGTTACCTTTGGTATATAAAACACATGATGCAAACAGTACCTGCAATTTAATGTCACTATGAGCAGGTGCAATTCCTCTTTAGTGAATTCCTCAGCACATATATCTCGTATTTTTCACCAGCTGAAAAAAAAAATCAAATCCTGTTCGTCCCTTACGCAGCTACTCGAGAGAATAGGCAGGGGTGGAAAGTATTAACTGTGTTTACCCGAATGAGAAGAATCCTCAATCACAGCAACGAAGAAGCCTTTCAATGCGAGATAATGTTCAGCACAATGGAGGTGACTGTGTCCGCACAAAACCTCTCATTCTGCAGCCACTGCCAGGGAATTAATCCCATTATGAATGAACAAATTCCTTCTCAGAGATCTCACAAAATAAATAATGAAATAAAATCTATTGGCTCTACGGAAATCTGTAATGCAAATTCCGGAGTTGGAGTATAAATGGAAAGATTAAAAATGCCATTCTGCTGAAGAAAGCTGAACTAGCTAATATTGTTGTATGGAATAATCTACGGCCCTGGGTGGTACATGCAGGATTGCCTGTTTAAAGATCAGATCAGTTTTACAGCTTGTTTTCAAGTTCTACATTACACATTAGCAAATATTTGAGAACTCCTGCTGGTTGCAATCCAGAAAGGCACAATAACATTTGAACCCCCTCTTCCTGTGGTTTGTCCAGAAAGCAATTAAGATACCCAAAGTCAGTTTTTGTAAGCTCTCGTTCGTCAGGCAGATTTTTCTTTCCACAGCACTACAAATGGGAAAGCACCTGGAAAAGCGCAGACGGTGCTGACGAGAGAACAGGATCGTCTTGATTGTAATTGCGACTGTACAATCAGCATTAAACAGCTCTCCTCTGCAATCGCGCACTTTGCTGTTACACATGCATGCATCTAATTCAGGGCTGTGCAACATCAAATTAGTCCTTGTGCAGCAAAACAAACATTGAATGTCACTTTCTGGTCTCCGGGGGTGGCGGGATTGTTGCATTCATGCTAAACACATCATGCGTTGCTTTTACAAGGGCACAAGTCACCTCAAGAACAGCCAACAGTGCTTGGAGAAGGTTAAGTGTCAGGGTTTCCCCAATACACAGGAAATGGCAGGTGTCTAACACTTACTTTTTGAAGAACTATTCATGTCAGTGCTAATTATGAGCTGACACACTCACCGTCTTAACGAGCCCTTCGAGCCACTGAGAAATGCTAATGCTATCAGTTGCAGCCAAGGCTAGTCACCCGCTGACACAGCAGTTCCCCATTAACACACACACTAGGCATGGTTTCCTGCTGTGAAGTGAGACACATGGGCTTTTCAATTGTACCATGACAAAGATAGAGACCTCAGGTTACCCTCTTGCATGGTCTTGTTAAAACCTCATTCCAAAGAAAATGTGATGATGCTGCATTTTAGGTTCGCTCTGTTAACGTGTACGGAATAATTGATGACGGGCTGTTGAATTATTCGAAAAATAACCCATTACACCTCGGGTATGCATTATTTTTCTAATAATTCATACTATGTAGTCAATTATTTTGCTTGTACTACGTTTACCACACCTCAAAACATTGTTTAGATCATGTATGTTTGTTCCTAAAAATGCTCTTCTTGTGCAAAAATGTCATTTTAGATCTTGTAACAGAGGTTTGAGCCATAGACTAGTGACGCGTGTATGAATTACCAGTCTGTCTCTTAACAGTGTTCGTCAGCAGGGTCTCTGCTAATAGCGAAACTGTACGCTCCAAGAAGAGTGCCGTTATTACATCGCTAGTGAGAAATGTCTTGTAGCTTTTAAGTTGTTCAAAGATTTGACTGATAATAATCCTCAGAGCCACACTGACAACACGCTTCACATGTGTGTGCGTTTGAGTGGGAGAGAGAGCAGGAGAAAGCCCTTTTCCTACATAATAAAGTGTAATTTTGTGGCAAAAAAACAATATAATTTGTTGTTCTTATCCTATTGTTTACTATATTTATTTGCTTGGTTAGTGTCATTGTGGGTTTTGGTTCTTATGCTATTTAGGCTATAAAGACCTTTGAAATAACTGAAATTATTTGGCGAAGTGATATGGAACTGTAATGCGGTCAAGACCTGCCTGGAACTACTTTAGCTGCAATAATTGCACACCATAGAACGTTCATCAACCAATCAGATTCAAGCATTCAGATACCCCGTAGTATACATGTAAGATATTTATTGGAGAAATGTAACAATTTTGATCCCACAAAAAAAATTCTGGTAGTTTTTTTATACACATTTTTTTTAATCTGTTCTGAATATGTCTCTTTAATTACATATTGTAGCATAATATTTGTAATATAATAGAATTTGCATTTCAAGTATGATGTTGAAATGATTTGTGGTTCAGTGAAACTACAATAAGTCACTCATAAAAAAAAGCCTGGCCCATAAGCATAATTTCTTCACAAATTGCACTACACTGGTTGCGTTTCAGGCTTGCTGGTGTGCAGTCAGTGTAGATATTGCAATAAGAAAATGTCTGTTTATGGTTTTAGTATTATTTTGCATGCAATGCATAGACTTATTCTTTTATCACAGTGAGATTCAGACTGTAGGCAAACAAAGAACAAAAATACGATATTGATATTGATATGATTGGCCATCATTTTGACATTGACGAGTGCTGTTATTAGACCGCTTAGGCAGACCAGCCTAAAAATGTAACTTAATTTTGGCCATTTCCAATTATTAGGTGGGATTTGTCCCCCTCATTGCCTATGGTGGTTACGGCCCTGGCAGAATCTGCAAACTGGCCAAAATGATACAAATTTTTCTTGTAATTTTAACTTTTTTACTAATCTATATATATTCGATTTAAATTGGCACTTTTTAATATTCAAATCAGAATGCAAATTGTTTGTGGTATCATGAAAATCATTCAGTGTTGTTTCCTTACCCTAATAATACCAAAGGCTTATTTGCTTTCATCTAATGATGCGTAAATTCTCAAATAGTTGCAATTTTGAGCTTTGAGATCTTAATGGGCTTAATTAAAATTGCTTCAAAGTCTGGAATTCAGCGCCTGAGAAAAGCCACATCTCCAGTTTCCATCCCTGGCTTTCTTTGTATCTTATTTAGCCTCGTCTTCTCTCTTAGCCTCTCTTTCTCTGTCACAGGCACCAGACGCAGATGCTCCACTTATGTAGGTTATTGCTGGCTTTGTAACAGAATTCCAATAAATCTATGGCTGTGCTATTTTCAGAGCTGCTAATGTTCACCGTGGCCGGCGTACTGTTAACTTCCTCACCCTCCAGACTCCGGTGCGGTTGGATGTCTCACTTCTGGTTTCTTTCTACTGGAATATCAAAGACTGGATTTTATACATCAGAAATAATATGAATGCATAAATATTAGATCCTGGATTGTAGTTGAAGACTGAAGGTCAATCACAATGTAAAATGGAACTATTGAAATGTAACATCAAAAATGGATTGTAACGCATGCATGATTAAGTAAAAAGAATTTGTATGGAGGACTGCAAGCACTTATCTATCAGAACTCACCTTGACAGCACACATAATGACCAGCGTCTCATCGTAGCCGTCCAAGAGGGACCTATGATTACAATCTAAGAAACTGCAGGGCTTCATAATCACATGTCCATCAAGCCGACCACACTGCACACAGACACTGCCGGGCTTGATAGTACATTGCCAGTCTAATTCGGCTTTGAAAATTAATGTCTGTAGGTGCCGACCATCACGCCATTATCAGCTTTTGCTCGAAAACGACAGCTGAAGACATGCAGACATTGCAGAGTGCACCTACACCATCAGAATAAATAAATAAATAAGATCTTCATGCACTGTTGTGCTTCTGAAATGATTGGGCTCCAGATTTCCAGCGTACACAGATTAAATGGGCACGTATTCATCCATTTAGGCCTTGCCCTGTGCATTTCAGCCGAGTTGAGGACGCCGTTGCGTCTGAGATCACAGGATGCGCTGTTGCATTAGAATGGAGCTCCATGCCGCTGATGAATGCCCGCGTGCAGAGGGCAAATTAATTACCAGCCAATAGCTCTGCTCCACCACATAATATAGTACTTCCTGTCTGCTCGAGGGAGCTGGTAAGAGCTTAGACACCTAATCATAGCGGCTCATCTCTAACACGCACGTTGTCAGACGAGAGGAGTTTCGCATACTTCAGCTTTTAATTTCATACTGACTCACCCTCAGAGTGCTGAGTACATCTGTAAGACAGGCGAGTCATACAGGACTTGCAGACTGTGTCGATGGATTTCATACTGATTTTCAAGGATTTGAAATGTTTAGTTTGTTGCTCCCAAAGTTTTTCATGCCGTTTTGGACCATGACGGCAAGTGTTGGGTGCAACGTATTGCGTATTTAGATCGATTGTGGAAGTAACAAATAAAGTCACACCCTCCTTTTTGTTATAATACAGCAGTTATTTATTAAGCATCACGCATAACTTTTCTATTTATTTAATTGATTTAATTTTATGCTTTTAAGACCCTCCAAAGAGTAGAGTAAAATAAAATCTTAATACTTTGCTTACTTTTTCAAATTAAAAACAAATTATTTTTTGTTAATTTCTTTTGATTTTATTAATTTTTATGCTTTTAAGAGCCCACCAAAAGAAGCAACACATTATTTTCTGAACGTACACCTATTTCTTTTTTTTAAATAAGTAATATGGGACCCACTTTATATTAGGTGGCCTTAACTACTATGTACTAACATTTTAATTAATCATTTGATACAATGCACTTATTGTCATGTTTTTACATTGTACAAATGTAACTACAGAAATTAATTACTGACGTAATTACATGCAGGTATTTTAAAAAATACCTTCATGTAATTACGTCTGTAATTAATTTCTGTAGTTACATTTGTAATTACACAGTTGACACTTCCCTTACACCAAACCCTACCCTTAACTTACCCATACCACCACACATGTCCCTAACCCTACCCGTATCCCACCTCAACATCAGCAAAGGTATTTTGCAATACAATTTGAACACAGTAAGTACATTGTACTTTTTTTTTTTGATGTAAGTACATAGTACTTAAGGCCACCTAATATAAAGTGGGGCCGTAATGGGTATTACTTGTATTTATTAATTTAATTTTTTTTAAGACACAGATATATATTTTTAATTTAGACCACTTTTTAAATAAGTAAAATTACTTGGTAACACTTTATTTTACAGTGTTGTAAAATTGTTACATATGTTACTTACCATAGTAATAACAGTAAATTATGCATAATTACAAAAACTAATCCTCAACCTAACCCTATAGTAAGTACAGTTAATTAATATTACTTAGTACTTAAATATATAATTACATTGTAACAATGACACCGTAAAATAAAGTGTAACCAATTACTTTAGTTACTTTAGCTTTCAATTTTTTTAAGATGTAATTCATTTCACACTTTCACATTTAGTAAAAAATGCAATACGTTATGAATTCAGTATTTATTAAAAAAAGTAATATGCATTACTTTTCTTATTTAATTTATTCTGACTTAACTTATTTAATTTTACTTTTGATTTTATTTAAATTTGCATTTATTTTATATTGAATTGACTTATATTTTACTCCATTTATTTACTGACAAATACAATTGAAAGTCTCTCCCTTTCTTTCTTTTTCTCTCCCTTTTCTATACAGAACAATTCTGTATAGTGTGTGTGATGGCATGTGTACAGTGCAAGCGTGCGGCATGATGCGACTTGACTAAACTAGAACACTTCTGTTCTAATCAACGAAGCTGTCCACACAGCAAGCGGTGTAACGTCCATACTGGGGTATAGTTGTTGTATGCACACTACAACTACAAGACATACCACTTTGAAATGCTTGCGAACCAGTGCGACTGCTTTATAGAAGAAAGAGACCCTTAGGCTGATTCTGAGGAAAAGTAATGCAAAAGTAGCTAGCGAGTTTTGTGCCATGAAAAGTAGAAATGTTACATAATTAGTTACCTTGTGCAATGAAATGACATTTTACTTTTAAACTTAATGTTCCCCAGCAGTGTTTGTGGTCCCCAAGCACATTTTATATTGCCAGTATCAGATGCTGTTTATCATCTACAAGACTTGTCACAGATGAGCACAGTAGTCCGTCAAACACATTAGTTCTGTGTACATAAGGCAGACAGAAAAAAGAAAAAAGTCTCAGAAGGCAGTGGCTTCCTTGGTTGGTGCTGTGGATGAGAAGAGAGCTGGCAGTCCCAGCATGCTTCAGCCCACTCTGTTGTCTACTGCATCACTTCCTCCATTTAGCCAAGAGCCATTTTCCTTCCCAACATGGACTGCTACTGCTCAGAGCCCAGAAAATACCTTTTCTCCTTCAGGTCTTTTCACAAGACATCAAAAGGAGTCAGTGTCACCCTTTATGTGCTGGGGACATACTATCTTACTCTCACTCTCTAAACAAGTAAACTGAGTCTTCACCATATAGCCTATAGTCTGTGGGCAGTAAGATGAAAGAAATTAATACTTTTATGCATTCAATTGATTCAAAATTCAGTAAAGACATTTTATACATTTTCTATTTTTCTTTTGCAACCCATTCTCAGTCCCAACGCATCAAAATCTGAAACATGTTCAAGTGCCTTCTGCGTCACAATGAAGATGCTAAAGGTACCCCTAGGCATCACTATATCGACGTCAGGGTAATCCATTAATTTCAGCCCAATGCATCAGATCAAGACGCATTTAATCCTTTGCATTTGTAAAAGCAGATATGATTTTATGAATATTTATAGGCTACTTTAATATTTTGGAGCAACTAACCCAACTCCTACCCTAAACCTACCCACTTCTAAAAAATATAAAACACGTAACAGGCAAATAAAAGTACAGTCACGGGAATTTATTGCAAAAACTGACCTATAAAAGTATTAACTCATGTTGCATTCCAAGTCTACTGAAGTCAAACGATACTTTATGTAAAGAAAAGAGTTGATCTTAATGTTTTAATCGCTGAGATGATGATCCCGCCGCTCTGTGAACGCACTCAGTCATAATCTCATTCACATGACTCTTGAGCACGACACAATCGGTCACGAGACACACAAGAGCCAATGACATTTTACAATCAAAGCTGACGTAATGACGCATATGGTCACGAGACACACGAGAGCGAATGCCATTTTACATTGAATCTGACGGAACGTTTCTTTGGGCGGCAATTTTTGAAATGGGAATGTGTGCATGATCTTCAGCGAATGGAGACGCTGATCGCTTTTGGGGGATTTTCTTCACACAAATCAATCGCTTGGCCTCGGAACACTTAGAATATTTGTACTTTTTAATAAATTATGCATGCAGTCGGATCTGCCTGATTGTTTTATCCTGTGTTTTATATCATATAACACTCAAATGGGTAGGTTTAGAGATGGGATGGGGTTGGGTTACATGTTCAAATGTGTCTAAATAGCGTAAATAAAATAAATGTAAATAAAACTATACTGGCTGATTAAATTGAGAATCATACTCCAACATGTCATAATGGCAAACCAAATCATTTCACCATGACGATAACATTCCCTTGCCCAACACGTCTGTGTATGACGCCAAAGGTTTCCTGTAAGTACCCTGTGCGTCGAAAATATGGCGCCTAGGGGTACCTTTTATCTTCTTCATTGTGGAAGGCACTTGTCCATGCTTCAGATTTTGATGCCTTGGGAGTGAGAATGTGTTGTCTATTGAATCTTCAGTTCGGTTTCCACAAAAATATTATGCCGCACAACTGTTTCCAACATTGATGATAATAAGAAATGTTTCTTGAGCACCAAATCAGCCGATTAGAATGTCTTCTGAAGGATCATGTGACACTGAAGACCAGTGGTGTCATTTCACCAAAAGCCAAGGCATGGCAAACTCTGATGACGTCAGCCAATCTTACCCCCTCGACGTGACAGTCCCACTTTCCAGTAGGCTACTTCACAACTTTTTCCAGCACTTCAAAGCTCAAAAGTCTGAAGTTTTGCGATGTAGGAAACACTTGATGAAAAAATTGGAAACTAAAATCTAAAAAGAAATTAAATTACCGTTATAGCCAGAAGAATAGTGACCAGCAATCACTGTTAAAATATTTGAAATTCTACTTTTGTGTATTTTTGTCAATTTTTGTACTGAAGTAGGCAATGTCTCAAATTGTGAATTAAATTAGCGAGTAAAGAGTGCTTGATCACTGAAGCTGTCAGTCAGTTTGCGAAAACTCATCGAGTGTGAAGGCTCCCGGTTTAATCAATCAATCTGTCAAAACTGCACAATGAATCTTTTATTTACATTGTGTCTCCACTTTGTTTATTATAATAAGAGGATTTGTGCATGCACAGAACTTGCGCTACATATAAACTGATACATAGGCTATACTAGATACATGTATACTGAGCAGATTCTCACTACCGGTAATTTAAACACCTTTGATTGGTCATTATTTTCTAAATAAATCCCTGTGATTGGCTACAATACTCAACACTGCAACATTACGTTGACACATTGGCAGCGCATTGTCATCACAGGAATAAATTACATTTGAAAATATATTTAAAAAATTTTAAAAGCTATTTTAGCTATGCTTGTTTGGAATTTTTTTTTATGCAATAATAATTGATATATTCATTATTTATAAGGAGGAACACCAAAATGTTAATTTTCACTGATGATATTGAGGATATTACTCCCCCCGAAACTCTCTTTTAAGAGTCCTCCACAAGAGTTGGGTACTGGTAAAACAATTATTTTAATATAATTTTTGATGTTGCTTGTAAATTGTTTATTTTGTGATGAATAGACAGACATTTTTAATGACCATCAATAAAGATGCAGAGGCTCTCTGTGCTGAGTTAATCAGCCAACCCAAAACTTTCAAGATTATTAGCGAACAACAACTTCAGTCTATTTCTCCTACAAAAGATATGGTCACTATAAACTCACTATATAGCAAGAGCTGTGCAAAATTCTTCAAAAATAAATGTGTTTTTTGTATTTCACTGAACAGCAATGTACAGGTTTGGAACATACGTTTGCATGAACCATTTCTTTAAATGCCAGCTGAATGTCATCTGACAGGAAATTGTACAGTATAGCAATAGGCCTATATCGCAGGCAGATGTGCAAACACTTGAAAAAATAAATTTTCCAGCTCAAAACACACACAGAATAAACGTCTCACTGATGTGCGTGTGTGATATTCGACACAATGTTTTGTTTTTCCAATATTGAATGTTCAGAACCGCAAACTTCTGAATAGCTATTCAAATTTATGTGGCGAAAATACTTATCCGTCTAATTATCAGCATTCCCTCAAAACAGCGTGGATAGTAGTAGAGAGTCTAAGCCAGCTAATTGCATGCAAATGTGGGATGTCTCCTACCTGTGAAAAGCAGAGCTCAAATCATCACCAGAATAGTACAGGTCATTATTTTCCAGCCACCAGCACTGTTCGCAGATGCATGTCAGTACTGGTCGAGACTGTGGTGAACGGAGATGTGATGGAAAGTCTGTATGTCAGTTTGAGAAGCTGCTCATGAGGAATATAAAACAAATGGCATAATCAAACCTCATTCTGATTTCTGATGAAACAAGAGAAATTCCTCCACCGATTACTCAGCGAGCACATCTCTGTGTACGTGACTGTGCGAGACAGAGAGAAACAAAACGAGAGAGTATTAGTGTTTCTTGGAAGGTGTGAAGTTTTAATGGAATCCTCCTCTCGTTATAGCATGTTAATGGCTTTCTTCCTCTCACTTAAACAGGCTTCCTTATTGTGAGCTCTACTGGTTTTGCTCTTCATATTGAAATTGTGACTTTGCTTAATGGATGTATTCACATGCATAAGTGCGCTGCGTCGTCTATGAGGGAATGTCTCTTCCATTTCCATAAATTACATGCAGAAGTCTGGGGATGGATGTAATTTTGCCTGACAGACAACCTCTCATGAGCTCTGCTTTTTTTTGTGAAAGAGCACAGTGACTTCAAATTGATTTTCCTTGTTTCTCTCCCGTTGAATCTGCGGCTCTCCTGCTAGTCTCCTCCGAGTTCGTTTTATTAGGAAATATGTAGTGACTTCATATGCAATTTTATTCGAACCTATACAAAACAGAATGAAAACATGCAAATATATTTTGATATTTTGAAGCTCGAACACGTTAATAATCCACTCTGTGCTTTATTTAATTGTGCCGCAGTGATGGAATTGACTCAAACAGATCGAGAGAGAACATTGAAGTCTTGTTTTGTTTTAGAGCTGTCATTTATTTCTTATGTTACATTGTGAAATGACTTCTTAATGTATGACTGTCTGGTTTCATTTTGTCAAGGACGGTGTAGAACTTGTAACTCAATTCAGAATAACCTTGCAGACGCCATTACATAATGTGGTTTTCTCTAAATACACACTCGTCTCTCAATAAAATCACAATTCCGACATTATGGGATTATCCGACTACACATCTTATCATGAATATCTGATTTTCTGTATTTTAATCGACTGAGCGGGTTGGAGGTTTGCACGGCGTGTTCACTGGTCGTCGGTTAAAAGGAATCTGCTGGGAATTCCAGCGAAAGGTCATCTAAGCGGAGTTTAGATCAGGATTGCCACACAGCACGGCGTGAGCCAATCAGTGCAGGGTGTGACACGGATATATAGAGCATATTCTGTAATGAGAGAAGCAGGCCAGTTCTTCAAAGTCAGAAAGAACAAAGGTCCAGGAGTAGTCTGGGTAAATGTTAGACGTTTATAGAAGTCAGGGAAAATGAGCTGGTGCAGAATTGTGAGAGCAGGTGCCAATTTTTTCTAGGATCAGTATGGAATCATATGGCATAGAAATGACAGTTGACCTGTCAGAATGTCACCATGTAGAGCGGGATTCAACAATGTGAGGACATTAATTGAAACCTGGAAATGAACACACACACCAAATTCAACACATTTGTGATGTAAAATGAAAAATATTTAAGATTTTAAAGTACACTATTGATCAAACCTACCGGTTTGGCACCAAAGGCTGCATTTACATTATACGGTCAAAAATACAGTGAAAACAGTAACATTGTGAAATATTATTATAATTTACATTTACATTTATGCATTTGGCAGACGCTTTTATCCAAAGCGACTTACAGTGCCCTTATTACAGGGACAATCCCCCTGGAGCAACATGGTGTGAAGTGCCTTGCTCAAGGACACACTGGTGGTGACCGCTGGGATCAAACCAGCAACCTTCTGCGTATCAGTTCAGTGGTTTAACCCACTGGACCACCATCTCCAACTAATTTAAAATAGTTGTTTTCTATTTGAATATATGGCCCCACTTTATATTAGGTGGCCTTAACTACTACGTACTTACCTCAAAAAATAAGTACAATGTACTTACTGTGTTCAAATTGTATTACAAAACACCTTTGCTGATGTTGAGGTGGGATACGGGTAGGGTTAGGGACAGGTGTGGTGGTATGGGTAAGTTAAGGGTAGGGTTTGGTGTAAGGGAAGTGTCAACTGTGTAATTACAAATGTAACTACAGAAATTAATTACAGATGTAATTACATGCAGGTATTTTTTTAAATGTAAGTACAATGTAAAAACATGTATGTACATATGGTGCATTGTATCAAATGATTAATTAAAATGTTAGTACATAGTAGTTAAGGCATGTGATCCTTCAGAAATCATTCTATATGCTGATTTGATGGTCAAGAAACATTTTATTATTATTATTATCAATGATGAAAACAGTGGCAAATACCATGTTTAAACTAACAGATTTGAAATAGAAATATTTTATATCAATATAATGGTCTTTACTGTCACTTTTGATCAGTTGAATGCATCCTTTCTTAATAAGTGTTCATTTCTGAGGCGCTAACCAAATATTTTTTTTAACTGTGTATAGACGGTCAGATGTTCCTGCTTCTATTGAACTTTTGTACTCAAACTGTTATACTATAGATAATACATTTGCAACAGTATTGAAATAATTTCCCCTTGCGATGTCAGACTTTTGCATCCCATTGGATGTCAAGTATGCTTTTGTGGCTAGTGTTTTGTACATCTTTGCAGCTCCTCCAAACGTTTCATGCAAAATCTTGTAAAGGTTTCCATGTATAATTTATGAAGATATTATTGAAAATGTAGGATTTTCTGGTTCCATAACTTAGGAAATTGTTATAGTAGAGGGTGTACTCAACCTTGTAGAAACTCAATTAGTTTCTTTATGGTCAGAGTCGAGGGCTCCCCATGATTCTGAACCTGAAATGGAGTATTGCATTTTTAAAGAGTACAAAATTAGTCTGCTCCTCAAACTGTATATAGGTTTGCATCGGTAGCTCCGGGCCTCGGCGTACAGCTTAAATCGCTGAAAAAATATAATATAGGGCTGGAAACAAATAGGTAGCCTGGCACATTTAACTGCGAAACACATGGTTCAAGGTATGTTTTTTTGCATAATGGCTTTCGTTGCTTTAGGGAGACCAGTATTGCTTCACATTTCTCACCTTGACATCGGTATTGTCCCACGGCATAGGAAATGCGTAGGGAGTCGGTGTGCGAAGGGGGGAGTCGGGGCCCCCATGTCTCCCATTCCTACACTGACAAATTAAAAAGGTTACATTAGATTTTTATCATCAAAGAGAATTAAGTTCTGTAAATGGAAGCTTAAAATGCCTCCTGGGCTTTCTTTCAGAACTATTTTAATCCGTGTTCGGCTCTGTTGAAACAGGCCGGCACTGAGACTTGTATGAGTGACGGGGGACAGGTTTCTATCTCTCTCTTTCTTTTACAGCCTGTTCCCCATTTGCGCACAATAAAATGGCTTCCAGAAGGCTTTTTTAAGTGTCACATATTGTGAATATGGTACAAATTGATTTCTTTATGCAGTTGAAAAAAACCCATAAATGCATCAAGATTCTTTCTCAGCCTCATAATTGTGCACATTGCCACGAAGTATGAAGGGGGGCCATCATTTTCACTAATGCAGCAGTATTGCCAACCATTGTGAGTTATCAGAGTATTGATTTACCAGTCTGTATTGATTTTCTCTGTATCATTCAGAGCCTGCGCAGAAGATAATTTCAGCTTTCTCATTTAAATGATCGGCCTCTCTTTAATAACTCTGAGCGGGTATTAATGTAGCTGTCAGGTAAACCTCTTGCCGTCTTTTCTCATGTTGGTTGCTCATGGGAAATGATGCACTTCATAAGAAATAAAGCCCTTATTAAGGGAGCCAGAAGACCTCAACTAAATGCTGGGGGACTCTCATTAAAGCTGAGAAGAATATTACGATTCAACTACCTCTGTCTGCCAGAACCGTTTCTTATTTGTTATGCATGTACTTTTGGCCTGAAACATTATTTTGTTTAAAGGTTCTAATGCTGCGTTTTCTGAACGCTGGTTTTATCTTAATTGGCTTGCCACCTCTTGACCACTTGTTCTGCACGGTGAAGCAATGCTTAAAAGCTATTAATCAGTTATTCTAAAGGATAAATTAGCTTATAAATAAACCAATTCAGTTTATTATCAGGTCTAGAGAAATAAAGTGAGAGTTGGGGGTCAAAGTTTAACTTTCTCCAAAAACTGTTGCCAAATCTCCCTTGAAAACAGATGTGGGAAAAAAAAATCATCAATGGATTATTTAATTAGTTAATCGTTAAATTCTGGAACCCTGCACTCTGAGAAATGCTGGGTTGTTTCAACCTATGTTTCGGTCAAACTAATTAAAAAAAAAAAATTAAACCAACACTTGGATTTGTCCATATTTGACCCATAAATAATCGAATGAACGATTATTTTGCTCTTTTTGTTTTTTTCTTGCTTTCCTTTTTTTGCCCTCATAGTTCACTGATGAGGTTTGTACTGTAAATATTTTTTTCTAATGAAAATGTGCATTTCTTTGTGATTTTAAAATACTTGAATGTAACGGTTCACTTTCAGCAGTTATTGTCTATGGAGCAGATTTCTGTTTGTTGTACATCAGATACAGATAAATTAGCACATATAGGCCTACATTACATTTATTTGAATGCATTAATGAGAGGGGGATTGCGTGTGTGAATTAGTCATACCGCCTCTATTAATTATGAAGCTGTGGTTTGTACTTCAAAGGTATTAAAATCTTGATGTGACTGGTGGGGTGGAGTCACGTGAAAACCGACATGGGAAAATTACGTCAGTTAGAGGTTCTAAATTTCGGTTTCGATTAGTTTTCGGTTAATCGTCCATCCCTAGTTGAAACAACCAAACTTTTTTTTTTTTTTTTTTGCCGTGTGCAGGAACTATATTAGCTGGAGGGGCTGTATTTTATGGTAATTCATTTCTTTTAAGCAAGTGTTTCATATGAGAGAGCTTTCATTTCATTTTAAGTGAAAAGATAATGGCTATGGAGCTATGGCATAGAATTAGATGTCATTCAAACACATTCGCTGCCATAGATTTCATGTTGTATAACAGATTTCATCAAGTTACTCAAACACGTGACATGAAGAAAAACTTTTCTTACATATGAAACACCTTTTCACCATAAATGATATGCTGACATACGATAAGTGAGCTCTGAAATGGGTTTAAAATGACGTGGACATGTTTTGCTCAGAAAAGCTAATGCCAGTTCCTTTGAATGTGACCCAGTATGTGGTCTGATACATTTGCAGCATTGCCGTCCTGTGAAATGAGAAAAATTGAACCTTCCCTTCTTTAGAGAATAACAGTCATACGTCTTGAGATACCTAGAGAATATTTAAAGCCCTGTGCGATACGGGTCACATTCTTGTCTATTTCCGTGTAAGTAAGATAGTCTGTGAGGGTGAAAATTGTTTTCACCTCTCTGTTGAGATCATTTAAATGCATAACATCAAATCTGCTCTTCTTGCAGATGTGGACTCAAGCATGTCAATGTTTACAGACTTTTTTTCCTTTCTTTCTTGAGACCAAAAAAAAACTAACAAAAAACTACCTGTCTACGTGCTACTGTATTCTTTGTGAAAATGAGGAATTGCATGCATTATGAGTTTACATGAATATGCAAATTGATACAATTCAATTCATGATTTAACTACTTTAAATAGTTTTTTTAGTATGCATTTGATGCTGCATAAAAAAGCTATAAAATAAATATACCTGTCTAAGGATTTAAATAATTACACATTTTATATTAAGTCTAATTTGTCTGAAAACAATGTTAGAGAGAACATTTAAAGGAACACACCACTCATTTTGAAAATAGGCTCATTTTCCAACGGAAAATTAAAAGTTGTGATTTTCTGGGCTGATATGGCTAGGAACTATACTCTCATTCCTGCGTAATAATCAAGGAACTTTGCTGCTGTACCAACTGGTTAACTCTAGGGGAGTAGGAAAATGTGCCTATTTTCAAAAATAGTGGCGTGTTTCTTTAAACCTCTCATTTTTGAAATTACAACTGGTGGCACTGAAATTATTCCATACACATTTAACATTTTAAACATTTGCCTAATAACAAATGTTATTGTGAGGCATACTGAAGCATTTCCTAGCTCCTTTCTGCACATGAATCATCATTAACTGTTCTACTCTAGAGGCCTAATATACTGTATTTCACATTTTGGCCTTTAATGAAAGGCACAGGAGATTAGTAATGAGCATAGATCTATTTTTTTCTTGTTTGCACTCAGCCTTTCCTTTCCCTCCAGAGCCAAATACTGTACTACACACTTGGTGATTAATCCATGAGTTACACCAGTGAGATGGCGAACATGCTCACCGTCGCCTTCCTATCACGGCACAGGCCACATCCCAGCGTGTGTGAGGCATGTTAGAGCACCTGAGTAGAGCAGACACGGCCAACCAGGTGTAAAATCAGCAAGGCCCGAACCCGAATGCATGGTGACAGCTCTTCATGCTTGGTAGCCTTCATCTATCCTGCTTTCGACCCACACCTAGTCCGCATTCAGCCCTCCCGATTTCTCCCCCCTCCTTCCTGTGCTCTTCACACCAGAGCCTCCTCCATTTATCTCCATCCTGCAGGTCACACATGCACAGCGGGCACTAATGAGTCTGTCCTGCTGTCCCTGTCACCTGCACTGATTGATTGATTTATTAACTTTACAGAAGAGATTCACGGTGCCGCAATATCGCAGTCCCTCGTTTGGGTTCTTTACATGGTGGCCACGAAACTCGAAAGCAATTGAGCAGGAAAACACTTTACTTTTTTCTGCTATGCTTAAATTTGCAATGAAACAGAAGTAGATACAGATCCTAGTGTGATTTAAGGCAGGGGCTTGGTTCTTGGGACAGTTGTTGATTGGATTATTTGATGTGGGTGTTGCACTCAAAAGTAGAGGCAGATGAACGCGAGATTGTAGGTACGGGGTTTAAGCAGACTAAAAGATAGGAGAAGGTCTGTCATTTTCACTGGAAGTTCCAGTTATGACATTTTGATCGAACCTATCGAAACTATTGAAACACAATATACTACATGCCTTCTGCCGTCTGATTGATCATTTATATTATTTAGCAAGTAAAAGGCCATTTAGTGTCATTCTAAAAACGCCCAGCATTTTTATGAAGTAAGAAAGTGTTTGAGCCTCTGAATAAAACTCTTTTGTCCTCGGGTGGGAGTTCCACTATATAATATGAGCCATAAAAGCCTGATGTGTCAACTATACAAAAAAAATTCTCGACTTTTTTCTTCTTCAATAAACTTCCATTTAAATTTTTTTTTCATATGTCAGGCTTTAAAGGGTTAACCATTACACGTTCAAAACAAAATGTAAAGATGAAACATATGCATGGATTAACTGTTCACAATAAGATCAATAACATGCATTTATAACAGACTGACTTTAAACACGTTGGTGTCTCTGAAGCAGTAGCAGTCCACCCACAGGAAAGAACCGTTTCTTGGTGTTTCAAGGTGTTGAGTTTTTTCACATCATGCTCCCTGTACAAGTGTGTGTATATATGTTTGGTTGAGAAATGTGTTCCCTGAAGAAAGTGCTGTGTTTGGGTAGACTGCATCCACCATCATAAGCTGCCAAGCCTTTGGCTATGTAATGTTTCATCCTTTTCTACTAAGTGCGTCTTCAAAGGGAGTCGGGTTTAGCAGCGTGCAGGGAGGGAGAAAGAAGTGGGAAAGAAAATAATGCGGTGATGGAAATGAAAAAGCGCACACACACATAGGTGTTCACATCTTTCAGCAGCTGTTGGCATCGCAGCGGCGAAGCCATTGTTGCTTAGGAGGAGAGACAGAACAACAAAGAAAGTGCTATCAGGAGCTCCCACGTTCTGCCTTCTCTGGCCTGCTCTCTGCCTCGTTCTGAGGCAGCTAATGCGATAAGAGGCATGTGCTAAAGCATGTGGAGAGAGGGGAAGAGAGCACGAAACAAAGAACGAAAGAGTGGGAGATGGAAAGGGCACTGTTAGAAAAGAGCATTTCCCTCTTTGAGCTCAACCTGCTTGATGGGGCCTCCAGAGTCCAGCGTTTTTTGTGCTTCCAGTATCAAACTGCATTGCGGATACCTGCAACATTGATGATAACTGGAGCATTTTGATGCTTTATGGAGATCTGTCGGTGCTTTGTTTTCTTTTGCCGCGTTTGTTCAGTTACTTTGAGGATACTTGGAAATTTGGTTACAGCGCCCCTCTCGGAGCTTGTCATCACATGCTGTAGGCATTCTGGAGTCTATGGTCTCTCACACCTTCAGATGACTTGGTTTGTTTAGGCAGTTCATTCTGACATGTTTTGAGTGTGTACTGTACACTTATGGGACAACCGCTAGCATAAATCATACATGTTAGCCAAGTTGTGCGATGTTTTGCAGTGTCGATGCTGTATGTGCTGGACAGTTTCTTGTAAGCGAGATGGTCATAAAACTTTAAGGATGTATGCTTTTCTTGTTGGGTGGAGAGGTTGAAGGACTCC
This sequence comes from Romanogobio albipinnatus, assembly GCA_023566225.1. Taxonomy (NCBI): domain Eukaryota; kingdom Metazoa; phylum Chordata; class Actinopteri; order Cypriniformes; family Gobionidae; genus Romanogobio; species Romanogobio albipinnatus. Next base: position 22,674,818 of record CM042249.1, on the reverse strand, counting down.
CAATAGAAATGCATTCATATCTAGTCAAGAGAACAACACAGACAGATAAAAGAGTAGTTGTATCTCATTGATTACTTAACTGCTGTTAAAAAGACCTAGAGATGTAAATTGTGGATGGATGGATGGAGAGAGAGAGAGAGAGAGAGAGAGAGAGAGAGAGAGAGAGAGAGAGAGAGAGAGAGAGAGAGAGAGAGAGAGAGAGAGAGAGAGGAGAGAGAGAGAGAGAGAGAGAGAGAGAGAGAGAGAGAGAGAGAGAGAGAGAGAGAGAGAGAGATGGACGGACTGATAGATAGATAGATAGATAGATAGATAGATAGATAGATAGATAGATAGATAGATAGATAGATAGATAGATAGATAGATAGATAGATAGATAGATAGATAGATTCGAATCTTTGTATTAAGTTTAAATTGTGAAGTTGTTTCATACTTTCCTGAATGTCAGAATCTGAAACCATAGGAACGCTAGTTCAATCGGTATGGCATGACATGGGTCGAAAAATATCTGAACAGACCTGAAAGAGAGAGTAGTCTAAAACATTTTGAATTTAAAGCTCATTGTCGTTCCTTCCACTGAAAGCCTGTATCCATGGATGTGCGTTCCTAGGGGACGTCAAGGCGTTTATCTCCAACATCAAAGCGTTTATCTCCAATCAAAGCCTCTGTAAGCACGTCTATTTGTTTAATTGGACAACATCTACAGTGATTGGAAGCCAGCTATGCAGAGAGATCAGATATCTTTGTCTGGATGAGGTCAGCTGTGTGGTATTTGAACTTCACAAACTCTCAAACCACAAAGCCCTGATCAGAGTTAAACTTTGTGAGTTTGGGCCAAAATGAGGGAAAGAAAATTCAAGAGAGAGTTATGTGTAATTAGAGTTATAAAAGGATGAAGCACTCACATAATACCCGCACTGAGACCAGACGGCTGCAACTGATCGTAAAGTTCAAGAACTTCTTCTGTGAAAACTATATCATGTTCCCACCAACAGTGTACAGTACAAAGGCGGTTGTCATGACAACAAGGTGGCAACACTTTTTCAGTGGACCAGGCAGGGAGAATAACAAGAATTTATCGGACATTAAGGAGGAAGGCTTTGGAGAATATAACCATTAGGCATCTGCAATATTGGTCACGGTGTACAAAACAACACATTAGAGGACGAGACACCCCAACATATACTCCCTATGCAGTATTAAGTTATTTATGCATGTACAAATCCAATATACTCCACATGAACGACCAGCATGAAAATTTAATGTGGACTGTATACACCACACACACACACACACACACACACACACACACACACACACACACACACACACACACACACACACACACACACACACACACACACACACACACACACATATATATTAGTTTCTTTTTTTTGCTCTAAGAGAAATACATCTAAAAAAGATTGTAACCTATTACCAATGCTGGCTTAATGCCACATACTAAAGTGTGGAGCAAATTGGATAATTTGTCATAATATAACCTTAGGAAATCTCGGAAAGTGGGACTCTTCACAAAAGTAGAAGTAATGGCCAATTATCCCAGTGAGCAGTCAGTGTCAGACAGCTGGGGAACACAGGAAATGGTAGGGTTACATGGCTTACTGTGGCTTATTTCTTTCCCATTGTGTTGTGGAGACTTTGAAAGCCACATTATGTTCAAATGAAAAATTAGAACATTCTATGGAGATTACCACCCAATGTTTTCCCCACACAAAAATACAATTCTTCCCTAATTTAGTTTCCCACTGCAGTTTAGTTACAGCATACACAAAAACAGAAGCATCTCACTTTAATCTCAATACATTACATTCTCAATACAAGTTCTTTATCATAGACAAAATACAAGAAATGCAAGCGGCAACCTCCACCAGTTTCTCTTCAAGCCAATACGGAAGTGACTTAAACTGCAATTAATCGATGGATGCTAGAGACAGGCTCCAAAAGGGAGCAGAATCTCATTGAGCCCCATGTTAAAAATTTTACAGCAGAAAAAAACATGTTTACAGCCTGGTACAAATTGTAGCTTTGGTCTATATTCCATAATTTTGCCTTTCATGACAACCTTCAGAAACCTATGGGTGACGTCACAGACAATACGTCCATATTTATTTACAGCCTATGAAGAATTGATGGGCATAAATTAAAAAATATATATAATAATAAATATATAGAAATTTACAGTGAAGCATTGAAGTTTCAAAAAGCACCATAAATGTATCATAAAAGTGAAAGAAAAAAAAATCATGCAAATACATTTTCTGAAGCCAGATAGATTTGAGGGCACTATCATACACCCTAGCCAACATTTTTTTTATGGACCAGAGTAAAAGACCACTTAATTTCCCAGAACGCACTGGAATTGGAATTAAAAGTAATTATATTCTTATTCATATCTGATTGATGAATTGTCGAATCGGGCTGATGTAGTTCTTGCGGTCACTTTAAGCTATCGTATGACTTCAGAAGTCTTGGAATACCTACTTTTCTGTGATTTTTATATTCAACATAAGTATGAAATTACATATGGATGAGTAAATGCTGACAAAATGTTCATATTTGAGTGAATTATTCCTTTAATAATAGAATGCCAAACCAATGAATCAAATCTAGACAACATGGCGGTTACTCAGTGCCATCTTGGATCAAAAGCTACGGAGGCTATCGGTGCGAGGGAACTGCGCTTAAAGCCAAGTCATCAGTCACTCTCTGTAATTATGATGCTTCTCATTTGTCTTCTCTTTTGTGCGGCAAACACTTAAAGATTATTCACAGTAGATGAGCACATTCTGCTTAAAGGATGTGCTCCATCCCGTTGAAAAGCCAGCCATGAAATACAGCCCGACAAGAAATTGGCAGAAATGCTCACAGTCATCAATGCCGTGTGTGACGTCATCGTTCTCGGAGAAGCCTCAGTCCCACTCATACTCTCGGCATGTGCGGCGAGACCTAGGTAGCTTTGAAATGTGTAACACGATTCCCCTGCCCACAGGACATTTGCACAATGGATGCTGTCTCTGCATGTGTTTGTCGAATGGAAGTAATTCATGAAGCTTGCCACTCAGCCACATTATGAATACATTTCCTAATCTTTCAGCTCTAGTGAATAGGGAATCAATATGCTGTGTGTTGTAATGATTATCCTTCCCCGCTTGTCGAGTTTGCATGTCTCTGAAACAATCCATAAGCAAACATATAGATTTTTTCACCCCAAATGCTGTTATCGTTGTCAATTAAAAATTAGCAGGAGGCTGAAATGCCAAATGTTGGCTCACATTTCCTGTTATTTTTTAGAGCAATATGTCCTCGAATGAGGTAAGCGCTCTGCGATTGGCACAATTCCTGCCCAGTGTTTAATTACTTAAACAAAATCTGTTAATCCCCCAAAGCAACTGTGAGATTTTTCACCGATGAGGAGGAATGATTGGGAACTGAACAATGCAAACAGTTGTACATTTGGAGAGGCTGCTGTGGATGCCAAATTTTCATAGTGATATGATATATTTTTTGGCTTTGGGATTGGAAATGGGATTTGGAGATGTAACAAGCCAGATTAGATCTCACACCTACAAGAGCACTACAAATGTGCTAATCACTATGCTATGGCTCCAGGTCGGAAACTCCCATTGCTAATATGCAGTCTGATGTTTCTCTTCTAAATCATCATATTTCATTTTTACTTTTGTATAAAAGTGTATGCTGCACCTCTTCCACCTTTGCTTAAACATTCTGATCTTTTCAATGAATCTTTTGATTTGGTTCACAAAACCTGTGTGAATGATTCATTTAAGAATCATAATGATAAAATAAGTAAGCCAAATATAAGTTTCCTTTTATCATAGGCCTATTATGATGATAATGATGTTAATATGATATTCAAATAATACAAATGTTTAATATTAATACCAATAGCAAAATAAATTTATAAAATATGTGTTTTATTTTATTTTATTAAATAAAAATAGACCATATGTTGAATTCAGTGTCATTGTTAAACTATTAAAAAATATTTTTGTTAATAATACTGAAATAAAATAAAGTATAAATATCAGATGAAAATCCAATATTTAAAAAAAAAAAACTAGCTCAAATAAAACGTTAAACTGAAATAAATCCGAATTAAATTAAACCTAAATACAGATTTTTTTTTTAAACTAAACTAAAAATAAAAATGGATACTGAAAATATTCAAATAAAAGTTAGTTGTGAACATTAACAAATTCTATAATAGAATATAAATAATATAAAAATAACACTGGTTGATAATGTTTGATAATGTTTACAGAGCCACAGTGAATTTTGCAATTAACCCTTCGCTAAGCCACGCCTAAAAACCGCCACAGGCCAATCGTGGCTTAGCAACCACCGTAACTAGGCGCAGAATGTCTGTCAAGCTTTCGAGCGAGGGAAACATGCCGAAGTGTTGTGCAAATCTGATACCCGCTATCCTAAAGGTTTTGATTTGTCCTAAAAAAATGCCCCTTCCCCAAAACTAAAACCCAAGGGGAGAAATGCCGGGCATGTTATCAAGCAGTATGGGAAAGCTACCTATATTTATATATAAACATATACGTAAGCGGGGGAATGTTATCATTGCAAAGTGGTCAGGCTAATGTCGTCTGTTTATTGAACATAGCTGTTCCTCAATTTGTGTGTTTCCCATTTGAATGGTCAGCGTATGAAGCGGCTGCACTTGCGCTGGGACCTATAGGCTATAGCTTCAATTTTGATTAAATTATTCTCTAATCAGTTGCATATTATGTCGGTTATATATCCCTCGAATGCATACTGCAGTCCCTTTTGTCTTGTTCTCTCAGATATTTCACCTGTTCGCCAAAAATTACTAATTATCTCCTTGGGAATGTCTGACACCGGCACTTACATACTGTAATAGACGTGCCAGGCTCGAAAGCTTGTTAGGCAGAGCAACAGTAACTAAGGAAGGCGGGGCTTAGAGAACGGCTAATTGGCCGGTAACACTGTTAATCTACCTGCCACTGGTAGGTAACCAATGATAATTGAGTGATTCATTAGGCAGTTTGAGAGGATGCGACTGCTGTTTCAGAACGTCCATGCGATCGGAAAGAAGATGAGGCCCTTCTCTCACTACGTTAGGATGTGTGAGTATTAAACTGTTGGTGTGATGGGATGAGATAATGCAACGCTGACGTAGGCTACAGTACAATGACCGTTGCACAGATGTGTGTGCGTGTGCATGTTGGGAGTTGGGAACAGGTGAAAAAATGTCCGGTAGGCTACCTGGTAACTTTACTAGTAATAATACTATTAATTTAGTTCTGTTTAACGGTTCCTGAACGCTTTAACTAACAGCTGCCAGGACCTGTCTACGTGAATCAACCATCACCACAGCCGCGTGTGATTTGTTTACATACGAGCTGCGGTAGGTCTATATCTGTGGACTCAGATTTTCAGTCAGTAGCCTATACTGTTACACGGGAAATCAATTAAAGCTGTAGTCTACGATGTTGAAAATCAGTCGAGAAAGCCTGAATTTTACAAAAACTCATCCCGCCCCTCCACACGCACACCCCTCCCCCGCTTGCTGCTGTCTGTTTGTTGGTTTTTCTCCATTGCTGAGTTGATGCTGCCTACTTGCCCGCAAAATTTCATGTCGCAGGAGGGGCGGGGTGGGGTGCGGTCGGGGGGAAACGCGAGTGGAGCAGGGGATTGGATGAGAGCAGTTAAACTATGTAAACTGTCCGGCCGGACAGCTTACATTGGTCAATTTCTCTGCGGGTGTACACCCAATAGAGTGAATGGATTTTTTTCATTCTTTTTTCTCTTCATATTGTTAGGATTGTACTGTAGAACCATAACCAGCATCTAAACGAGGTTATTAATAATGAACAATCTTTGAAATCGTAGACCATAGCTTTAATAAAAAGATAAAAGAAAAAAATATATTATAAGAGTTATTATTACTTATATTTATTTCATTAATAACTTGACAGCACTTAAATGTGTATTCTTACTAGTTAAAGAACAATGTTTGTGGGACAAATGGGCAAGTGAAAGAGAATTTCACTTGCCCGACCAGACAAGTAGCCAGATTAAAACGTCAATAACAAAAAAACAACAACTACGGAATCACCAAAATGCAAGAATGATTCTGCATTAGTTTAGTGTAAGTAGTGATCGATAGTGGATAATAATATATAGCCTAATGTAATGTATAATGTTTTAAAAAATCTGGAATCTGAGGGTGCAAAAATATTTAGAAAATCGCCTTTAAAGTTGTCCAAATGAAGTCTTAAGCAATGTATATTACTAATAATAATTTTTTATATATTTACAGTAGGAAACTTACAAAATATCTTCATAGAACATGATCTTTACTTAATATCCTAATGATTTTTTATCTTTTAAAAGAAAAATCGATAATTTTCACCCATACAATGTATTGTTGGCTATTGCCACAAATATATCCGTGCGACTTATGATTGGTTTTGTGGTCCAGGGGCACGATTATAAGCATAACGAGGCTGTAAAAGCAGTTCGGCATGATGGCGATTAATGTCCTCGACAGCCTCCATAGTCCCATTTAGCCACTTGCTAGCAACCGAAAAAATCCAGATTGATGTAATACTGTTGTATTTTATGTTGTAGAATAATCTGTGAAAGTGTCTTGTGTTCACCACAGACCTCATTTCATCCATTTTACCAAAATTCCATAAAAAAACTCGTTAGCTAAAATGCTAACTCGTTTTCGCGTTTTAACTGGGGAGCTACAACGATTACGACTCATTAAAGAGCCACAAAACGGTATTTGTTGTTTCCATTTCTTTAAAAAAATTATATCAATTCATATCAAAAGTAACTTGCTCTGTCCTGTCTGTTGGCATGTTGTCAGTATCCTCTTTGCTCTGTGATGTATTTTCACTACGTGAGAACGTGTGTAATGTGAGAACGCCAAGGCTTGTCGGACATAGCAACAGTAACTAAAGGGGGCGGGTCTTTGCGAATGGTCAATTGCACACATTTAAAAAAAAAAAAAAACTGCTTGAAATTTGAGGGGATGAAAAACTATACAGCTATTGAGCAAGACATTTCTGTTTACGTCCTTGATATTCATGATTAGCATTTTCATGTTCTTGTTTTGTTGATGAGACTTTTATCTTTTTATTCTGGTAATTTTGGTTGGCAGCACCGTCTCACTCCTGAGTACTGGTCTTCACAGTAATCATTACCTCTATTGAATTTCTCTCTCCGGGGAAAGACGAGACTGCCAAGCAGTGCGGCCTGAGCAACCCCACTTCATGATTGAACGAAAAAGACTTCTCTCGAGTAGGTAAACATGCTTGGAATAAGTTTTAGTGCAGTGGTTGAGAAAATTATGGGTGTGTGGGGTGAGGGAGCAGAAAAGAGATCTATCAAAATGCCATCTCGTTGCCAGTTTAGCGTATTCCCTCTTTTTAGCGCCACATTGTGCAGTGAGATCTTTGTTTGTACTGTTCTGCCCATCTGTCTCCCTCCTCGATCGCTGAAGCATTTACAGAAACATTCACGAAGGATCGCGCGGCCAGACATATCGTACTTGCACTTGAAAATGAAAGAATATGAATGTTACTCATGCAATTTCCCAAGTGCCCCACAGGCAGAAATGGGTTTATTCAACCCACATATCTTCTGTGGGTTTCACGCTGTGATACTACGAGCATAACTCATTTGCTAGTTAAATTAAAAACCCAAGTCAAACTGAAAGCTTACAAGTTATGTCTGGTCTCACTGCCTTTTTTTGTCATTGTAATCGAATCAGAAATTTGGAGTCTAGAACTTCACAGCAGCTCACATTCAAGTTTCCAAGCCGACAGGACTCCTACCTGCTCACCTTTCTAATCGCCTCCTTATCTAAGAAGCTCAGAACCAATTGCTGAGCTGATAGACTTTAAACCTCCAGACACTCACCGTGAGAGCGGCTCTATACTGTTGACTCTTGGGATCATTCTAGCACAGTGCTTAAAATACTCTATTTTAGATATTACATCTCTGTGTGTACAGGCAAGCAATTTTTGCACGTGCATAGTGTCGAGCTGAAAGGAAGAAGCTGGGATGTGCTCAGATTGAGCTTTTGAACGTTCTCATCTTACAGGCAAATTTGAGGGGACGAAGCTCAGCAGCGCTATTTCCATTTCACACTTACGGAATATCAATAGGGCAGGTGCGGGTGAATCACGTATTGAGCAGAGGCATTTCATTTTCACTTACATTATGATCTTATGCATGATCATGCGACAGGTCTTTGAACTTTCACCTTACATGGAAGAATCACAATTCTTTTATCTGTCTTGACACTGTTTTGCCACGGTTTTAATGCAGCAGCTGAAGGCTACGTGACACGCTGCATGGAACTCTTCATCATGTGTGCCTTATCACTTTAACCATACGTCTCAAAGTGTCCTTGTTGGTGATTGTCCTTTAAGATGATAAGCGTATCAAAGCTGAGATGAGATTAGAGTGCCATTTTCTGTAGTTATACTCTTTAAAACCAAATAAGGTGAATTTCTCCTAAATCAATTAAGTAATGGTGTCTCTCAAGGTGTCATCAAGTTCACCCAGTGTGGTGTTCTCGAAAAAAGAATTTGACCTTGTAATGAATAAAAACATACACTATATATATATATATATATATATATATATATATATATATACACACACACACATACATATACACTCACCTAAAGGATTATTAGGAACACCTGTTCAATTTCTCATTAATGCAATTATCTAATCAACCAATCACATGGCAGTTGCTTCAATGCATTTAGGGGTGTGGTCCTGGTCAAGACAATCTCCTGAACTCCAAACTGAATGTCAGAATGGGAAAGAAAGGTGATTTAAGCAATTTTGAGCGTGGCATGGTTGTTGGTGCCAGACGGGCCGGTCTGAGTATTTCACAATCTGCTCAGTTACTGGGATTTTCACAACCATTTCTAGGGTTTACAAAGAATGGTGTGAAAAGAGAAAAACATCCAGTATGCGGCAGTCCTGTGGGCGAAAATGCCTTGTTGATGCTAGAGGTCAGAGGAGAATGGCCCGACTGATTCAAGCTGATAGAAGAGCAACTTTGACTGAAATAACCACTCGTTACAACCGAGGTATGCAGCAAAGCATTTGTGAAGCCACAACATGCACAACCTTGAGGTGGATGGGCTACAACAGCAGAAGACCCCATCGGGCACCACTCATCTCCATTACAAATAGGAAAAAGAGGCTACAATTTGCACAAGCTCACCAAAATTGGACAGTTGAAGACTGGAAAAATGTTGCCTGGTCTGATGAGTCTCGATTTCTGTTGAGACATTCAGATGGTGGAGTCAGAATTTGGCGTAAACAGAATGAGAACATGGATCCATCATGCCTTGTTACCACTGTGCAGGCTGGTGGTGGTGGTGTAATGGTGTGGGGGATGTTTTCTTGGCACACTTTAGGCCCCTTAGTGCCAATTGGGCATCGTTTAAATGCCACGGCCTACCTGAGCATTGTTTCTGACCATGTCCATCTCTTTATGACCACCATGTATCCATCCTCTGATGGCTACTTCCAGCAGGATAATGCACCATGTCACAAAGCTTGAATCATTTCAAATTGTTTTCTTGAACATGACAATGAGTTCACTGTACTAAAATGGCCCCCACAGTCACCAGATCTCAACCCAATAGAGCATCTTTGGGATGTGGTGGAACGGGAGCTTCGTGCCCTGGATGTGCATCCCACAAATCTCCATCAACTGCAAGATGCTATCCTATCAATATGGGCCAGCATTTCTAAAGAATGCTTTCAGCATCTTGTTGAATCAATGCCACGTAGAATTAAGGCAGTTCTGAAGGCGAAAGGGGGTCAAACACAGTATTAGTATGGTGTTCCTAATAATCCTTTAGGTGAGTGTGTATATATATATATATATATATATATATATATATATATACATACATACATACATACATACATACATACATACATACATACATACATACATACATACATACATACATACACTACGGCTTATTCACAACCATGCTGATATAGAGCAATATCACACGGCTACTTAATAAAAATGACCCCGCTCAAAAGTTGACATTACCCTTGATTCTTAATACTGTCATTACCTGGATGATCCACGGCTGGTTTTATTTTCATTTATTTATTTCATTTTGTGATGGTTATTCTTGAGTCCCTTTTTTGTCCTGAGCAGCCAAACGTTCTTCAGAGAAATCCTTCAGGTTCTGACATTCTTTAGTTTTCTTCTGCATATTTGACTCTTTTCCAGCAGTGACTGTATGATTTTGAGATCCATCTTCTTTTTTTACTGAGGACAATTGAGGGACTCAAACATAACTATTAAAAAAGGTTCAAACATTCGCTGATGCTCCAGAAGGAAACACGACGCATTAAGAGCCGGGGGGTGAAATTGTTTTGAATTTGTAGATCAAGGTAAATTGTACATAATTTGTCTTCCGGGAAACATGTAAGTATCTTCTGTTGCTTCCAAATGGCACTGCTAGATGACACAAAACTGACGGTTCGGTACGTACCTCGGTTTTGAAGTCACGGTTCGGTACGAGTTCGGTACAGCAGATTTACAAAATTGCTTTTTATTTATTTTTTATATTTAACAGTGGTTTACTGGGGGAGAAAAGTGTCTGTCCTTGAATGAATTAAATTATATCTAAAAGTTTATTTAAGATATTTCTGTAAATTATATAGGGATCCCTTACTTGCACATTAATATTAAAGATTAACAACAGAGCCCAAACTATTAGCCTAAATTCAGTTGCTATTTATTTTTAGGTATAATAATCAACACTCAAATAACACATTGTGTGCAAATATGTAAACTTCACATAAGGCAGTTTTTGCATTAACTCCTAAATCTAATTATAAAATAGTTTTTTTCTCTCCAAATCGTTGTTGAAATATAATACTTTATATACAGTGTTTGTCATTTTCATGACAGGTTTATTTAACATGCATGAAATAATCAAGACATCACTAACAGGTTCAGTAGAATATAATGAATATAACGGCTAATATAGAGCATATATTTAGTGAAAGAGTTGATTTCGTGATAAAATGAACTGAATACTTACTATGTTTGTGTGGGAACTCGGATTGAAGTGTGTTCCGCGCTTACAACAAGCCGACTGAACTGTTAAAGATTACATTCATAACCGTTCGATACACGCGTGCACGTTCACAAATGATCGCGTTCACGCGCGGCCACTTGAACTGTGTTCAGTGATCACTGATCAGTCACGCACATTAAAGAGCATCAAAACGTCATTTATCGTTTGAATTTCGTGATAAAATGGACTGAATACTTAATATGCTCGTGTGGGAACTCGGATTGAAGTGTGTTCCGCGCTTACAACAAGCCGACTGTTAACTGTTAAAGATTACATTCATAACCGTTCGGTACACACGTGGACCGTACCGAAAGCCCTGTACCGAAACGGTTCAATACGAATACGTGTACCGTTACACCCCTAATATATATATATATATATTTAAAAAAAAAAAAAAAAAAAAGAAAAAGATATATATACAAGCACAAGTGATTATGGGTATTTTTTTCAGCCTTGATTTTGGACTTCATTTGAATTGTATGGATTTTGAACCCAAGGGTAGAACACTGTATTTATTTCAGTTATGTGACATTTGAAGTGTGTTTAATATTTAATTAATAGTACATTGGAACCTACCGTGTCCGTGTTGTTTGATATGCTGTTACCAAGTTACAAAACATTGTTATATCCTGACTTCCCAGACATTTGTTGTGTTGTTGTTTTTTTGTATCTTAAAGGGTTTCAATATTCACACAAGCTATACAGACATAAATACACCATAAACCATTGACACTCCTTTCTCTTTATGAAAATGTTCCACTGCATTTCCCTTTTACGTCTTAATCTGAAATATATCACGGAAAAATCGACAAGCTCATCAAAATGCAGAAAAGAACGGCACACTTAGGTTTCTTAATTGTTTTAAAAGCCTCACCGTCATTACATGTCTAACATAACAGCGCAAGTCTAGAGCATCTCCAAATCATTCAAATAAAAAAAGAAAAGGTAATAACCTTTAAGTGCTTTCAGAGTAAAAACGCAATAGCAACAGATTCCGTGCATTTGCTTATGATATTAAATGCATTACCTCTGAGTAATTTTCATTCAAACACAGACATACAAGTGCAAATGAGGTTCATTTCTGTCTTGTCTGTGAGCAAAAGATTGCACCTATGGCGGCATCGCATCTCCAGCTGTGACTTGCTGTTCTGTATAGTTGCGATCTGTCAGAAGTTAATGACGGATGCGTTGCCTGTAACGGCAAATTCATAACTTCTTAATGCATCTAGCCACATCTTGCATATACATTACACGCTGCTGCCCCGATGACTTGCCAAGCTGCCAAGGGAAAGATTTGCTGAAGTCAACGACTCAAATTGAGAATGAGAGCTGTAAAGGGACTGTTCCTGCTGGATATGGAGGGGGGCAATATATTGTGTGAGTGCATGATCCGCTCTAGGGCCAGATGTTCCACTTGACAGGCCCCTTGAGTGGAGGGCAGTTCTGCCAGCTGTCTTCCTTCCTACCTTACATGCAGCCATTTGTTGGTGGAGTGTTGAAAGCAGGGGGGAAATCAACAAGAACGGCTTTGCACCACAATCCCACCACTGCAACTGTTGTCCAAAACAAATAGTCCTGTGAAATTGCAGTTTACCTAACAGTGCTTTTGTTTACTGCGACAGCGTTTCAGCATGCACCGGTCAAATCCGAAAGAATTATTACCCTACCTCTATTCCAGGTGAAGCCTTTTGCGTTTACCTTTTCCCAAGTATAATGCATGATAATAGCAAAATTCATTCATCAAAGGCTCCTGCTGTTATTCCCTGGAAAGAGTTATATTTAACTTGGATAGGTCACAGCATTTTCCAGCAGGCTCTGCTGAGAATATGAGCCTGAAGAATTATGACTTTTCTGACCCAGGTGTGGGCATTATTCATGCTTAAGATCTGATCGCTAGTGCTATGAGAATGTAAGAGTAAGAGCAGCCGCTGACAACTTAAAAATGTCAGGACTTTTCTCAAAGTCTTTGACCTAGTTGTGGAAACTTGAAGAGGACATTTTAGTGGCATGTCATTGGATTCTAGTCCTAAGTGTTTTGTGGATGTGACAATGTGTGGGTTTCTTCTGGTTTTTATCTTGCTGTTATTTGTCTAATGCATTAATAAAATACATGTGAGTAAATTGTGAATTTCACTAAATAGAAATGGAATAACTAAATACATAGAAAGTTAGAAAGAACAGCATTTATTTGAAATAGATTAATTTTGTTGCATCATATTTGTCTGCGCTATTCATTCACACAAAGACACACAGAAACATGGATTCATATTTAAAGTCTTTTTGCGGCTTAATATTCACAGACACTAGTATATATCGCGATTTGATTTAAGTGTACTGACCTACGTTTTATTTATTGATCAAAATTTTGACATTTTCCGTGACATTCCGCGTCATGCAGTAAATTCTGTTTGTATGACTGGATTCCGTCTCCTTATGACAGTTATTTAGTCAAGGGTAGTGAGCCAATTTTTTTTTTTTTGTTGGTCTTGTGTTGTTTGATTAACATTAAACCGCAGACAGCAGCGCAGCAGGAATATTACATTATAATCTTGGATTATGCAACAGACATTATACAGCTCAGTGCTTTCACGCAGTTAATAAAAACAGCTAGTGTCTTACAGTTTTAATACATTCAGAGTCAAGCCCTCAGTATTACAAGCTAATCTTTTCATCTCTTGTTGTTGTTTTTTTTTACAGCTGGAACAACGTATATCTTTGGGAAAGGAGGAGGCCTCATAACCTTTAACTGGCCTGCCAACGAGCGCCCGAGCACCCGTACGGACAGGCTGACGGTGGGCTTTAGCACCTCTCTCAAGGATGGCATCCTGATCCGCATCGACAGTGCCCCCGGCCTGGGAGACTACCTCATGCTCCACATTGTAAGTCAGAGCTTTTTCTGATGTCGACCTTAACCCTGGTCTAACCATAACTTGATCAGCCACATGAAATGTCATAACATAGAAATGTCAATACTAAAGGTCCACAACAAACATTTTACTTTTGAGCATCTCTACAACCCTTTAACGTGTACATTTTATCTGAAAAGTGTAAGCCCGCACACACAGTAGAAATGTGTAGAGATCTGAAACCCACTTTATTGCCAAGAGTTTTTTTCTTTTCCCCTAAACCTCAAAAGTTTGTTTAAATTATTAAAACTAGAGGCAGTGTTGGGGGTAACGCATTACAGGTAACTTCTCGGTTACGTATGTAACCCTCGTTCCCTGAGGAGGGAACGGAGATGTACGTTAGTGACTAACGAATGGGGGTTTCTCTTAGAAGCCAATTACCTTCGAGAATTTAACAGTGCCCAATGGCAGTGCCAATGCCATGGGCATGCGGAATTTGCATGCGTAACTCCGCCCCACCTCGTGGATATATAAGGAAGTACGCTGGCAACATCGCATTATGTTACTGCTGTAGGAGCCAAGACTGAACTCCGCGTTCCAGCAGCACAGCTGATGTGACAAAGGAACGTACGTCTCCGTTCCCTCCTCAGGGAACGAAGGTTACATACGTAACCGAGACGTTCCCTTTCGTTCAGTCACTACGACGTACGTTAGTGACTAACGAATGGGGGTTCCAATATAACAACGCCACTCAGCTGTCTTCCAGTGCCCTGCGTAAGTGTGAGTACCCTGTCGTAAGACTAGTACGGACGAAGGACTCCCACTTATCACAGGAATACCAAGGTACACTGGGAAGCATATTCCAGTGTGGATATGCCAAAGGTGTCTACCCGTGGGGAGGAGAATACACATATGACCCGCTAAGGGCTGCATATGGAAGAACTCTAGGGTACCAGTCAGAGGGTGGATTTTTAACCCTAGGGGTGGCAGGGACTTGCCAAGGGCAAGACACCTGCTCACTGAAGAGGCTTACGGCAGAAATACTCGTGTGGGGGTCGCCGGAGGGGAACCATCCACACGGGGCACCTGGCCGGACATGAGGGTCTTGGCTCGAAAGGGCAGACTGAACTGATGCCGGCGTCAGCAGTGCTGGAGGAACACAGGGCTCTCGGGGAGCTCACCTGAGGAGAATATCGCACGTATCCAGTCCGTGGAGTGGAATGGCGAGCAAGCGAAGACACCTGAGCCTGGTCCATTACCGGCCACCCGTAGGGGCGAGTACATAGTCGGACACTGGCTCCACTCGGAGATTGTAGAATCTGGCGAATGTGTTAGGTGTCGCCCAGCCTGCAGCTCTGCAGATGTCTGTTAGCGAGGCGCCATGCGCTAAAGCCCAAGAGGAGGCCCTCGGTCAGGGAATAATACAGGGAGCAATGGGAAGAGTCCTGGGAGGCAAACAGGTCTACCTGTGCGTCGCCGAAACGTTCCCATATCAGCTGGACCGTCTGGGGATGGAGTCTCCATTCTCCAGGAAGTGGCTGAAGCCGTGAGAGCTAATCGGCTGCACGGTTCAGTTCTCCCGGGATGTGGACAGCACGAAGGGACCTCAGGTGCTTCTGACTCCATAAGACGAGATGGCGGGCGAGTTGAGACATACGGCGGGAGCGTAGACCGCCCTGGTGGTTGATGTACGCTACTGTGGCCATGTTGTCTGTCCTGACTAGTACATGTTGACCCCTCAGCAACACTAGGAAGCTGTGCAGGGCGAACCGTACTGCCAGTAACTCGAGGCAATTGACATGCAGAAGGCGCTGGTGTCCTGTCCAGGAGCCCGTGGCTGCTTGTCCATTGCACATGGCACCCCAGCCCATGGAGGAGGCATCTGTTGATACAACATGCCTGGAAACTCGTTCTAAGGACACTCTGGTCCGTAGAAAACTGAGGTTCGACCACGGGGTGAGAGTCTGTAAGCAGACCTGAGTCACTTGTACCCGGAGCGTGCCAGACCGCCATGCCCATCTCGGGACTCGATCGCGTAGCCAATTCTGAAGCGGTCTTGAAAGAATTTCCCATCCCTGAGCCGTCCGTCTCAGGAGCGCCGCTTGGCCTGGCATTTAGCGGGGTGCGGGGCGGGCTGAGCGGACTGGGACGCCTTCCTACGGCAACCTCCACCACCCGGCCCGGGTGAAGGCTGCTGCTGGGACCGGGCGGGAGGGGCGGGAGCCTTAGGAGGGCGTCCTCGGCGGGGAGCAGGCTGGGTGGAGGGAGCAGCTGGCCGCTGGGGCAGTATATGTTTAATAGCTTCAGTCTGCTTCTGAGCGGTTGAAAACTGTTGGGCAAAGCTTTCAACCGCCCCGCCGAAGAGGCCGGCCTGGGATATGGGGGCATCGAGGAACCGGGTTCGCTCGGTGTCCCGCATATCAGCCAGGTTCAGCCACAAATGTCGCTCCTGGACCACATTTGTGGACATCACTTGACCTAGGGAGCATGCAGTCACCTTCGTCGCCCGGAGAGCGAGGTCGGTGGCGGCACGCAGCTCATCGAGGAGCCCCGGGTCAACTCTACCCTCGTGCATGTCCCTGAGGACCCTGGCCTGGTAGACCTGGAGGATCGAACCCAGTGTACCCGTTGGCCGCGGCCCCATCAAGGGTAGAGAAGGCGGAGGAAATCGCTGAACGGTCGCGGGAAGACAACGGGGACTTCCAGGACCGCGCAACTTCCTCATGCAGCTCGGGAAAGAAAGGTATTGGGGGCGGGGACTGACGGGTGTCAGCGTGCGCTCCCAAAAACCAATCATTGAGCTGCGAGCGCTCGGGACAGGGCGGAGGGTTCCACTCTTATCCCGAGACTCGTGGCTGCCCGAGACAGCATTTTGCTTCACTATATGCTTGTGCGTCCAGTATGAAACAAGCGTAACACAGAGCAATATATATTGATTAAAAATATATATACACTACCGTTTAATTGTTTAGGCTTGGCTTTTTATTGTTTTTAAAAGAAGTCTCTTATGCTTACAAAGGCTGCATTTATTTGATTAAAAAATACAATAAGAACAGTAATATAGTGAAATATTATTACACTTTAAAATAACTGTTTTCTGTTACAATATATTTTAAATGAAGTTTATTTGTGTGATGGCATATGAATGAAATGTAATATATATTTATAAGATCATTTAAACTTATTAACCATGGACCAGAAGCCTTGTGACTGTGCTTTGATGTAACGGTGAGTTAAGTTTTAAATACATAATAAATATAAGAGGGAAAAAAACACATATGATATTTCTTAAGTAAATTCATTTCATTCCATACAGACATGAATAATTAAGTGATCGGAGTAGCTATGCCGCATGTCAAGAATAGATGCATCTCGACAAAACACAACATACGCTTCCAGTGTTGAAAGCTGCATTGATTATAATAGGACGGGTTATAATCTGTCAAAATGGTGTTTGCATTCTCTGCATTTTATAGAACATAACACATCTGAGAGTAGATACCTTGTGGGCGGTTTCTTTTTCTTTCTGTTGCATGTCCTTGTAAATAATCAATCCAGGAATAATGATGTCTCTCAAAGTGCTTTGTTTTGAGTTGCACAGCTTCACTTTTCCATTAATCTTTGTATTGTGTCAATGCCATAGAAGTTTGTCACTCCACAGCTACATTATAAAAAAAACTGTTTCTCAGATCAGCCACAACAACTGTGAATTACTTCAAAAGTGTGTTTTATTTTGCTGAGCTACACAATGTTCTTTTCAAATGATTAAAAATCAATGCATGCGCCACACAGAAGCTTTTTTCTACATTTTATCCATGGCGAGAGCATCTGTTTGGCCGGATGTGTCCATAATGTAAATAATTCAGCACTCATGTAATGGATGCTGGTTTGGTAATTAACCTGCTTTTCTGAAAGACAAAAGGATTCATTTTCAGACAATGTTTGTCACCAAGGGGTCTTTAACTCAATAGTGAGGTCAGAGTGTTTCCTTTTCCTTTTTTTTAAAGGTCCCGTTCTTCGTGATCCCATTGTTCAAACTTTAGTTAGTGTGTAATGTTGCTGTTAGAGCATAAATAATACCTGTAAAATTATAAAGCTCAAAGTTCAATGCCAAGCGAGATATTTTATTTAACAGAAGTTCCCTTTCAAAGCCTACAGCGAACGGCTGGCTTGGACTACATCCTGGTACTTCCTTCATAAATGACGTCAGTAGAAAAGTAGAACAGACTAACCTCCGCCCACAAGACTACGCGAAAAAAGGGGGCGTGGTCTTGTTGCTGTCCCACGTGGAGAAGAGGACGGTCGCGTGGAGAAAAGGAAGTGTTGCTTTTGAGTGTGTTTGTCGCCATGTCATCGAGACGCTGTTATTTTCATCCCGGAGTCAAATCACCTTTGTTTGGCTTTCCCAGGGACGCTGTAGAGATCATTAAGCGCGTATATCTCACGTTAAGAGGCGTGACCTTTCCACGTGCGCTAAGCTGCTGTCGAATCACAACACAGGAACCGGGCTACGTTCGCTAAGCTGCTGTCAAATCACAACACGGGAAGCGCTGGCACAATCAGAACTCGTTACGTATTTCTGAAGGAGGGACTTTCATAGAACATGGAACATCAGCCGTTTTTAGGACAGTGAAAACAGCGGTGTACAGATAAGTACATTGTGTGAAAAATACTGTGTTTTTTTACAAGCGAAACATGAACACATGTTATATTGCACACTGTAAACACAATCAAAGCTTCAAAAAGACACGAAGAACGGGACCTTTAACATAGCCTACAACACACACTTATATGTGCTTCTTAAATGTTTAATTTCAAAATAATTGGCACATACTTTTAGCCATATTCACTGAAAAATGTATTATTGATGTTTCACCACACAAACATTTAAATACATATCCGAGAACTTCTGACTGTACAGTATTGCAAGTATATAATGAAACTGATAAACAAACAAACAAACAAACGAAAAGTCATATCTTATCACGTTTGTACATAATCAAGTGACCTTGTAGTTTAATTGGGGACGGCTGTCTATTTTATTTCAGAATGTGAATGGGGAATATTTCTCTGGCTATCTCCATCTGTCCACTAGTTTTATTGTGGCCCATGTTGGTGGTCCACTGGGACTCTTGGAGCTCTGTAATGGGCAATATAACTAAGGGCATTTCACTAAACCCTCACCCCCTGCCTTTACCCTTTATGACACACGTGGACACACATACACACTCGCCCCATTATAGCAGTCTAGCGCTGATGGAAATCAGCCTCTTCTGCCAAATGAACAAAATCTAGAGCACAACTCTAGAGTAAAGGGAATTAAGCTTCCCGTATTTTACAGGCTGTTTCGAAACTTACGTAACTAGTGATTGGGAGTTGCCTTTGATTAGCATGTACGGGTGTGGAATTAATCTTTGTATTTGGAACACTATTATGTCTTTGGTCTCTTTTTAGATTGGTGCGCTAAACGGTTATACCTTTTTCGAAATAGATTTTAAACCACTGTGGTTATATTCAACTTTAGGAAGAGTATTACAGTAGTTGACGATGGATCAAAATATCACAGCTTTATTTTGGGCCTGGGATTGTGGAAGCCTCCTTCCACTCATTTCTTCTGCGCTGATAATGAGTGAGCTATATTCAGCTGTAATCGTCTGCCTCTCTTACACTTCTGAACTGAGAGGCTGGTGACACCATGGAATACCTTGTTAGACAGTTTCCGACAACAAGGGAAATGTCAGTGCCATTGCCCTTCAAACATGCCACCTGTGAAATGGCAAACTCTGTAATGGATTCTGCTAACCAATCACTTCATATGGCCTTAAACAAACCATGTAATCTATCAGGGTCATATTAACATCAAAATTTAGACCTAAAATACTGCCTCATGACCAGCATTATTAATTCCTGGTTTTGTTCTTGAGATAAGTATTTTTTAAGAGAGATTGGGTAGTTCACATAAAAATGAAAATATATTATTTAGTTACCTTCATGCTGTTCCAAACCTGTATGACTTTCTTTTCTATCATTTGGAACACAAAATATGTTTTGAAGACTGTCAAGAAGAAAATGGGGTCTAAAACAACATTGGACCCCATTGACTTGTTACTGCATGGAGAAAAAAAGAGACATTTTTCAAAATATCTTATTTTCCACAGAAGTAAGAAAGTCATATAGGTTTGGAATGAGATGCAGGTCAGTACATGATGACAGATTTTTAATTTTTTGGGCGAACTATCCTTTTAACTCTTGAAAGAAACGTCTTACATCTCCACACAAGCTGCATCAAAGCAGGGAACATCTGCCCCCTGTAAATGTTGGCGTTTCTCACTCTTAAAGTCATCTGATGTGTCTTCAGTCAGAGGAAGTGAAGATACAGAAGTGCCATCTGCTTCTCACCATGTATTCTGTCCATGTGACACATTCATCCAAGAATCATAACAGGTCTTGTCACACTCTCACTTCATAGCCCTTCTAATCTCAAAGTAAACATAAGACATGAACATCAACCCATTCTGCATCTGTAGTGTGAAATAGTTCTGAATGAAACAGGTAAATGTTGGTGGGATGGATAGATCTTATCTATCAGAAAGTGGTTGGATTGTGAAAACAGAGGGATTTTGTTTTGTGGTTTGGAACTATGTTGGTTATATTTTCTGTTAAATATTCCTACTTATAATGCACATTTTAATGCCTTATTCTGCATGACTATAATGTACATCCCTTAATCCAACCAATACCTAAACTTAACATACCTTACTAACTATTAATAAGAAGTCATTAGGACTTTATTGAGGAAAAAGTCATAGATACAGGGCTCTACATAGCGACCATTTCGGGTGCATTTGCGCCTGAAAATTACTGTGTGCGACTGCAGAAAAATATTTAGACGCACTGGTGCGAGTGACCCGATCGATTCTCATTAATAGATGTATAATACAATCGGAATAAAAACTACAACTGCCAAAGTGCATCAACACTGACTGAGCTGTTACGTTTCGTGCTGCCATACACTGCTTTTCATGCCTTCTGTCAGCAGAGCATGTGCAAAAAACGTGTGTGACGGACTACTCTTCACAGATAGTTTACAAGGGGTGTGACTCCTATGTATGTGACTATGTGACTATGTGACTATCTATGTAAAGATAGTTTACAAGCGGCCATGTGCACTCAACAGACGCCTCGCGCTGAGGTTTCTGCAGCCAAATCCAAAATAACGAGAAATACCACATTTGGATTATCATACACAGGGTAAAATGCCACCAAAAATGTATATATAAAAATAATTTGAAAACGCCCCTGTATGAGTTCTTGATTTAATCTTTATCAGCTGCAGTCCATAACTTTTATTGTGTTTAAAAATGACTAGATGTATATATGAGTGAGTACATCGCCAAACCGTGTTTTTGTCTTACCCTGAATCACTACGGTAGCTACACATATAATAAGTGTTTATATTCTGACTATCCAGTTCGGGTCGCAGCGCTGCGGAGGAGCACAGTCCCTGCGTGACTCGCCATAGACATAAACAGAGAGAAGTAGCTCCAGCTGCAATGTTCTTCCGTGAGACGCGTGCAGTTCTGTTTATTAAGCGCCAAAGTGCCTACAGTTAAAGGGTTAGTTCACCCAAAATTGAAAATAAAGTCAGTAATTACTCACCCTCATGTTGTTCCAACCATGTAAGACCTTCGTTCATCTTCGGAACATAATTTAGTATATTTTTGATGAAATCTGAGAGCTGTCTCACTCCTCCATAGGCTTTCAGAGGGAATGAAACTTGATGGCCCAGAATAGTAAGTAAAAACGTCATTTAAGGAGTCCAAATGACTACAGTGGCTCTGTATTAAGTCTATCATGCGACGAAAATACTTTTTGAGCGGAAAAACAACAAAAAGAACGACTTTATCCCACTATTATTGTTGTTCAATTTGAGCCTCTGACGAGAGTTTGCGGGAGTGCCACGACGCATGCGCGAGAACTGAGATTAGTAGTAGTAGAAGAAGAACGCCGTATAGAAATCGTTTGATATCTATTGATTACATACCTTAGCACGCTGTCACAGGCTGGAGAATCCTCTATTTAAAGTGTTATTGGTTCATCCGTGATCAGACTCGGGCTATCGACGGCTATCTTAAATAGTGAAATAACATTCCTTTCTTGCGCGCGTGTGTGTGTGTGTACGGTTCGCGGTTATATCCACTGATCGGGCCGGCCAAGTAATAAAAAAATAACATTCCAATCGATCGCGGGTGGATGAGAGATGAATCATTGTGTTTGTTTGATAAAGATATTTTGCAAGTCCTGTGAGTGTTTCCCCAGAGACGATTTCAAAACTATCCCCACATGTACTAAGAGGAGCTGAAGCTCATTAAATATGCCAATGTTATCCTATCCTAGCCTTGGGCATTTACTTCCAAGTCTTCAGTGCGGCACGACCATAGAAACCGAGCGTTTCTTCAGAGAGCCTCAAAACCAAGGCAGAAAATAGCCTATTACTTATTCATTATGATGTTTTTGAATGTAAAAACCACGCAGACGTCATAAGTTGACCTCAGACAACAGTATATATATATATATATATAAAAAAAAGCCAGTTCATGATCCTCATGATCCCTTTAATTCTCTCAAAGGGAAGTGGTGTGCCCAAAATCCATGGACAGAAAGGTGAAAAGATGATTTCATTGCTCTTATATAGATATAACAGCAGCCTTTACTTTGAAGAAAAATCAAATAAAATAATTTTGATCCCCTTTTTTGCATTCATATAGGTTTATTGGGCATGCTTTCGATTTACTTATTTACATATTTACATATTTTATATCCCCTACCCCTAAATGTGCACCTAAACCTACATTTTGGCCCCATAACGTAGTATATACCTAAACCACACACACACACACACACACACACACACACACACACACACACACACACACACACACACACACACACACACACACACACACACACACACACACACACACACACACACACACACATACGGGTTTATGTGATTTATGAGGACACTTCAGCCCAAACCAGTTGTTTGGTGTATTATGGGGACACCCCTTTCCACTTGCTCTACAGTGATGTGGAGGGTATCAAAAATTTTGTTCTGAGCCATACAACACAGATTTCACTTCAGAATTTGTATACACACAACACAACTTATAATATAACAACCTGACTATATACTTAATTATGAGGACACCTTAATTAAGTGTCTAAGCCCCGCCTATGACAAAACCAAAATTATAAGGACAGTGGATACACACACACACAAATGACATTAATGTGTATTAGAGGGACAAACATGAATTAATGGGACATGGCAATACACAAACACAAACGTGAAGGCATTGTGCATTATAAGGACACACCTGATTTATGAGGACAAATGAACACAAACACATCCTCACCTGTGGCTCAGACTCCAACACTCAAGGACCGGCTATTTGTGTGGTCACATGACCATATGACATTTGAACAGACATGAGGACATATAACAGTACACACCTTCAGAGAATAAGAAGTTTATTAGTACTTGTTTACAACATTACAGCTGTTGCCCTGACAATATTACATAAATCACAAGATACACTAATGCATGGAGATGAAGAACTTGAAACCTTTCATAAACATAATTATTAACAAAAATTACTGAACATAAATTAATGGTACAGTTGACCCAATAATGAAAAATAATTGTCATACCGTAAAGTTTTTCTAAACCTTTATGAGTTTCTTTGTTCTGCTGAACCCAAAGGAAGATAGTTTGAAGAATGTTGGTGATCAGACGAGTTCCACAGCACAGAAAAAACACTTACATTCTTCAAAATATCTTCTGCTCTGTCAAAAAGATGAAAGAGAATCACAGGTTATGAGTAAATGAGGACAATTTAAATATCCCTTTAAAGCTTTCAACACAAGTTTAAGACATTCCATACATTATATCAAAACTAAATGACCAGCAGCAGCAAAACAAAACAAAACATGGGTAACACTTTATAATAACGTTCAGTTATAAGTTATTAGATAATGAACTAATCATTTACAAAACATGACATTCATACATGATTATTAAGTGATATGCTAACCATTTACAAATGTGCTGTTTATTATCGAACAATTGTAAATCATGAAATAAATCAAAACAGATCAATAGTAGATGTTTGAGTTATTAGTTGATGCACTATTTATCACTTATAAATTAATGGAGTATCTCAATAAACAATGGGTAATCTTGAACAAATGATGAACAGACCATTAGTCAATGATCAGTAATTTATCGATGCATCTTTAAGTTTTCAGCTGTTCTGTGTTCAAAAGCACACACACATTCAGGATGATTGAGAAGATGATTAGTTTTGAAGCTGATAATCATGTGTAAATGCCTGTGAAGCGGTTTGATCAGGTGCTGTAGAGCGGTTAAAGAGGAGACAGTGTTCTAACCCTCAGCGCTCAACACTTACACTAGTGTTCAACACCTGTGCAACTCATTTACAACACTTTCTGCATCCCCTAAAGTCTACACTACACTTATATATGAATACATGCTATAGCATACCACTAATCATTTATGAATGTATTAACCAATAACTTCTAAATGACTGATAACTGAATTAACAAAACATTCACAAAATGTTAGCATATTACTTAGTCATTTATGAATGTCATGTTTTGTAAATGATTAGATCATCATTATCTAATAACTTATAACTGAACATTATTATAAAGTGTTACCCAAACATTTTGCAACAATTTCCTCTTTAGTGCTAATCCCCGATTCCTGCCAAAGTCTGGTCTGTTTTGCGGAGTGTGAGAAGCTAAAGCAGGACTCCTGCTCCGCAGTTTACCCACTGAAATGTGCTCAGTTCTGCAGAGATTCTCCTGGAGATCATATCTGTGGTTTTCTTCTCACCTCGCCCCTTTCAGAAGATTCAACAATCACTACAAAAGAGGAAATAAGGAGCTTTAAAAAGAATCACATATTAAATTGCAATATTGGAAGAAAAATCCGATTAGATTATTTTCCAAACTCGTTCAGCCCCAATTTAAATGTTATCCAAGGTAATGTTCCTGTTCTTTTATGCATTATAGTATGTCAGGTGTGTGTGGCTTACACCTGGTTTATGAGGACACATGTTTTATGAGGACATCATAAGATGTTCCTGATGTTTTACTTGACTGAAGAATCTCAGTGTGTGTGTGTGTGTGTGGCTTACACCTGGTTTATGAGGACATGTGTTTTATGAGGACATGTGTTTTATGAGGACATCATAAGATGTTCCTGATGTTTGACTTGACTGAAGAATCTCAGTGTGTGTGTGTGTGTGTGTGGCTTACACCTGGTTTATGAGGACATGTGTTTTATGAGGACACGTGTTTTATGAGGACATCATAAGAAGATGTTCCTGATGTTTGACTTGACTGAAGAATCTCAGTGTGTGTGTGTGTGGCTTACACCTGGTTTATGAGGACACGTTACAGGGATATGGAATAACACACTTTAACACAACTCATGGTTGACTCAAAGTGCTGTACAATACACGTGAAGTCAAACATAATAGAAAGACAATACAAACAATACAGTAGATAAGTTATACCTGGTTATAAGCTAACCCTAAAAAACTCTAACCCTAGTAAACGATATAGTAAACCTATAGTCTGGCGGCCCACCAGTTTCATAATGAACCAAACATATTTTTCTGGTGTTTTCAGCGTATCAGTTCACAGTAAGTGCAGTGAACTCCATCTCTGCATGTGCTGTGAGTTTAATGTGCATTTGGGAATGCAACGCCACCAGTTACGCTTTGTCATATGTACATAATTTCCAACACTTTTGTGGACTGATTATTACTGTATTTATTTCCCCAGCTCAAATATGAGTCTTCTATATCGGTAATGGCCACAGTGAGCTGAGAATTATGGGTTATCAGTATCAATTCTAATATTCCTTATCAGTGCACCAGTGTCCTTGTAATAACATGTGTCCTCATAAACCTGGTGTAAGACACACACACACACACACACACACACACAACACTGAGATTCTTCAGTCAAGTCAAACATCAGGAACATCTTATGATGATGTCCTCATAAAACATGTGTAAGCCACACACACCTGACATACTGTGATGCATAAAAAGACAGGAACATTACCTTGGATAACATAAACCGTTAAAATAATCTAACAAATGCTAAATAGGTTATGTAAAGTTTTCCGTACCGTGCATTTCCTTGGCCACTCAGAATCACTGTAATTATATGTGATCTCTTCATCAGGACAGATGCTCCTTACAGCAAATAAGCATAGGTGAAGTTTTTCCTATCCACACGGATCGTCTTCATCCAGCTGTTTGGGTTCATATGGTCAGAGATCATCCAAGGGAACCGCCATCTCGGCTGATTGACACTAAATAATTCAACTTTCAATTAAGAATTCTTATTCCTGTTAGACACACAAAAAAGACAATATTAGAGCTGAAAATCTAATAACAAATATTCAAATATATTCTTTGTGATCACCAATTATTTAATAGTTTAATAGCTTTTGGTATTAAGATGTGTTTTGGTCGATCGGATCACAAGTGGATGATGCTAAATACAGGTGTAAATGGAGTCTAAAACATTTTGAGCTCGTCAACTTTCAACCACTTCCAGGAGTTGGAAAATGCATTCAACCGGATTGCTTTCGTAGTGTAAACGTCTGTGGTAGAATGTGTTCGAACAGTCACAAAAGACCGCCTGCTCTCCGCCGACTGACCTAATGTGGAAACTAGAGATGCTCCGATACCAGTATTGATATTCGTGTGTAGTGTTTGCGTCCAGACAAAGAAACACAGACAACAGAGCAAACACAGAGCACAATGTGAATATCAGAGAAAGATGAAGAAAATGTATCTAATAAACAGAATATTAAACAAATGAAATATCCATACTATAGCTGCTGTGCACGAAATTATCGCTGGAAATTATGGCCCATAATTATACAGACTTCTGTTGCATGCTCTTGACTGCTGACCACTCACCAGCACACATTTGGATTAAAAATACACTGTATATGCAAGTAAAAACTTTAACTATTACATGATTTTTGTATAATTAGTGGTTCTTTGTGTTATTACAGGAAGGCGGTACAGTTATCACAAAGTTTTCAAGAAGTTTTCAGTGGGCAAACATCCAAAGCACGCGCCCAAAAAGCTGCCTCTTAGACACTGCGCAAATGTCTTTCATATCTTCTTGCACTTGAACAGACCAAATTATTCAAACAAAATTGTCAAAATAAAACCTAGTCGGTTATGTCTTAAGTGAACGTAAACAACCGAAAGAAAAACACGTGTGTAACAGCATGTTGGATATGTGCAGCTCTTAAAGTGATAGCAGCCTAATAAACCTGCTGGTAATCTAATCAATGGTAATCTAACAACAAAAGACAGCTCTACATATTCACTATTAAATTAAAGATAAAATATGATTCAGCAGGCCCAGTGCTCTCTCCCATCTCATGGCCATAGTGTGGCAGAAATGTCACCAGAATGTGTGAAAAACAATCTATTTAATGAGTTCTTGAACCGCTGTGTCTCCGAGCAACACTGTTTTATTTCTCAAAGAATCAACGTATTTGAACGAATCAGATGAGTAAAATTATTTATTTAAGCTACCCATTCATAAATAAAGTTTGCAATTTGAACAAATCGGTTGAATGAAGGATTCAACTCACTCAATACAGCACCATGATGGCCATTTTAATTTCAGATTTAAAAAGTAGCCTATTATTTAATTAATTATTAGCTAGACTAATCAGGCTACATCTTCAAACGTGTAATTAGATTACTTTACCATTTACTCTCTTTCTAAAAACCATTCCATTACTTGTTATTACTAAGTAGCCAACTTTCTAAAGCCCATATCAACCTCGACCAGTTGAACAATATAAATATAGACATGATACTGCTCTTTTAATTCTACCAAATAAATAATATAAAACTGCATAAATTATTATTGAACTGACCAAAGTGTTTAAAGGGTGAAGGTTACATTACATTTTAACAAAAGATGTAAAATTTTGATCTGACATAAGAGGACACAGATATGGCATTTAATGCATTTAAAAATACTGTTCATCTCTGGCTTCAGTGCTCAGTGTTATTTCAGGGTTTTGATCTTTCCTCGACTCTGGCGAGGCTAGGCATTAAGGGTGTGAACCTACACTGGTCTCACGGTTCAGTTACGATTATCATGCCATCGATTCGGTTCGGTTCAATATCACGATGCCTCACAATGCATTGACGTTGCACTTTATCCTCATGTATATAATTTTGTCAGTCAGTTAAATGAACTGAACCTTTAATTTTACCTGCTCAAAGAAAACATGCTTCTTGAATGTATCAAACAAAACTCAAGTCTGGGCACAGAAGACAACAGGAGCGTTTAGAACAAATACACAAAACTAAAAGCCACTTCAGGAGGAGGTCTGGGCCGCATTACAGTGAAAGCTAAAGTATAAATGCATCTGGTTGTGGAAACAATTTACTCCTCCCAACAATGTTAAAAAATAAACGTGTGAGAGCGTGTTATGGGCTATATGTTATAGCCAGATATGACAGCGCTACTAAAGCACACATCGCAGCAGACGAGCAGCTGAGTATCTCTTTATCAAGCCAGTGCACACACTACCGCAAATAAAACCGAAAGCAAGTCGCAGGTGCTCAACAACATACAATCATATTCATTAAAAGTAAAGAAACCGAATGATCTCACCAGCGCTGTTGCCGCACTCGCTCATATTGCGGTCTTTGATTGTGAAATTAGCTGATGATTAATAAAATGCAGCTCATATCTGTTGATTTCAGTGACATTAACTACATTAAATCTGCATATTGTGCGGGAATTGGAGATCGGATTAATATCCGTTTTGCGGAGATACAGTTATGTGACCAAGTGTAAATGAAATAATTTTGATAAATCAGATAGATATCTGATCTGTAAAATCGCATGACCAGGTGTAAACAGGCCCTTTAAGAACTCTAACATTGATATAATTTGATCTATTTTGGCAGAGCTGAGTCCGCTTGGCACTGACAGGCGTTAACAGCTCACGATGAAAACGGCTGACGTGGTTTCTCAAGTTAGTGGTATTACCCCATGCACATTTGATTTGTGCGTGACATGATTTACACACAGCGCGTGTCTTCTCCAGGTCGTGCTTACCAGGTTGTTCATAAAAGCCGAAATGTGCCCAGATGTCTGCTTTTACAGTAGTTGGAGCATTTTTAACTACTCATACTTGCGTCTCGCCTCCATCTACCATTGTATGCTACCACAACAACACATGTACGTGACAAATGATGGCAGAAAAGCATCAGTACATTATAATCGGTTATGGTCTATTACTGAACCGATACCGAATCGTCCTCATCTGCATCACGATGCATCGAAGAAACGATTAATTCCGACACCCCTACTAGGCATGTTGCATATTAATTGCTCTAGGAACCTCAGAGTTTTTTTCATTTTTGTGTATTTTGTGCTACTCTATAATGATGTTGTAGTTGAGGTTATTTGTAGCGTATAGGGCCCAAACATAAACTCAAGCCCAGAGCCCCTAGTCCTACCCTGATTCTATTTATTTGTGCTACTGCTTGCATTTAGCCCTGCAAATATAGAGTTCCTTTCAAGTCCTGCCTCTTTTGTTATAAAATGTAGTTGTTATGGGGAAAAATAATGTTAAAAGTCTGGGCCCACCAGGAATTTCAATTGGCCCATCCTGCATCTCAAAGCTGGAGCCGGGCCTGTGATACAGCAATAGAATGAACAGTGGAAGTAACAGTAGCTCCTATAATACAGTTTAACAGGCATAATTAGGCATGAAAATAACTGAAGGATATCTATTTGCTAAGCCAACTCAATTTGATTAATATTCTCTACCCAATATTTTTTTTAATTAAAAGGGCAATGAAAATACAAGGTATTGGTACTATCGGTAAGTCGGTAAGTACTAAAAATGA
The DNA here is from genome assembly GCA_023566225.1 of Romanogobio albipinnatus. Classification (NCBI taxonomy): domain Eukaryota; kingdom Metazoa; phylum Chordata; class Actinopteri; order Cypriniformes; family Gobionidae; genus Romanogobio; species Romanogobio albipinnatus. Next base: position 22,644,800 of record CM042249.1, on the reverse strand, counting down.
AAGTATTGTATCGGATTCGTTCTGGAAAAAGTGGTATCGGTTCATCCCTAGCGTAAACATTATGGGAAGTGTGCAAGACAGACGTGATTTAAACTTTGTCAGCTAATTACCCAAGTTTGTTTTGAAGAGGAAAAACGTAAAGTACAATGTTCTCTCTCAGCATTCCTGATTTCTAACACACATTCACCGTGTTCGGCTGGTCTCCGCTCGCATTCATATGTAAATTGTGCGAGTTGTCGTATAACATTATAACAGTATAACAGTATACACACTAATGTAATTAGTTATAAAGTCTTCGGGTTTAGTTGTCGTGTTTCATAGGAAGAGCGCTATTCTGACTACATTAGATTAGATTCAACTTTATTGTCATTACACAAGTACAGGTACAAGGCAACGAAATGCAGTTTAGATCTAACCAGAAGTGCAATAGCAGCAAGTGCAGGATATACAACGGTTGCATAAGTGCAGGACATGGATATGTACTGAATAAATATATAAATATGTTCAGTACATATCCATTATGCAACCGTTGTATATCCTGCACTTGCTGCTATTGCACTTCTGGTTAGATCTAAACTGCATTTCGTTGCCTTGTACCTGTACTTGTGTAATACCACATAACTTAGATAATAGATTTTGTGCAAATATAAGTTGCAATATCATGTTGATATTTTTTAAATATCTGCATTATCGTATAAAGGATGCGTTCTGTTGAGTTAATAACCTTCTAGCAAAGCGCTTCAGTTTATGGGTCATTCTCTTCAGCAGAGCTCAAACAAGTTATTTAAGTCATATTAAAGAGGTTTACCATCACTGTAATATTAAAATTGTTTCATTTAAAAATATATACAGTATATAAAGCATTGTTCTCGCATTATTTTAATCAACAATATGGTTTGATTTAAATCATTTTCTTATTCTCCGTGCGGAGACTTATCCATGGCACAGGCATTTTGATTCTTTATATGTAGCCTAAGTCATGTTGGCCAATGACTTGTTTGCATTATTTAGGTATTAGGGCTGGGCGATAAAACGATAACTATATGTATCGCGATAGACACGTAATCGATATCAATAAAAAATGTGTTCGATAATTTTTTTTTCTTCGTTGGAAGAAACCAGAGGTTGCGAAGCAAGTTTGGTTGCATGAACAAAGGCACTCGCTCTATGGTAACCTAGCAACATAGGGAGTGACAGGCTAACAGCCAATCATGTAACAGTATCAGTTTGGTTGACCACCTCCGCTGACAGTGTGTTCGTTTGGGGACGTGTTTATACTCGACGCGCTCGCCGTTGAGCTATTCTTCAGCTGAATCCGAAATCGCACCCTAAACCCTCAAATCACTATTCCCTACTTTAGTCCACTGATACAGTTCACTTGAAGGAGTGAATGAGAACGAGTGAGTGATTTCGGACAGTGTGTACATCGGCTGTACACTCGTTATTGCGGTGCATTGTGGGATAGAATGAGTGCACTCAATAACGTCCACTATGGTTTTGGAAACCACTACAGATGGCTGTCCCTTCAAATACTGCCCTATTTAAGGGTATAGGGGGCGATTTCAGAGTCAGCCTTTGAAACACATGCAGAGGTGATGTTAATCTGCATCACTGCCTTATGACAAAACATCTAAACGCTAACAGTTACAAATAAATAACGGAACCACTGCACCTTAATGTTAAGAGACAAATGTTAAGTGTTCATTGTGATTTTAGACTTGTTTATATTTTAATTATTTGAGTGTTTTCTATGGTTGTGTTGACATTTCTGCCTTTATAACTGAGGGGATTATAATCAGAGGAAGGTTACGTTTAAAATAAAAATATTTAAATGTATCATATTTTTCTCCTGGTCCTTATTTTAAACAGGTCATAATAAATATAAATAATTATCGATATCGACCGATATGAAACACTTATATCGTGATACAGTTTTCAGCCATATCACCCAGCCCTATTAGGTTTTTTTTTGTTTTTGTCAGGCAGTGGGTTTTTTGGTAACACTTACAATATGGTCTCATTTGTTGATGCATTTACTAACATGAACCAATATAAAGCAATAACCTTTGTTAATGGTAGTTAATATATCATTTGTGTTCATGTTAGTTCACAGTGCACTGACTAATGTTAACAGATCCGAGGCTGGATATGAAAATGTTGAGATTAAGTGATAATAAGGAAATAATAAGGAAAAGTGATATAAAGAATTATCAGTATCGGGCAAAATGTTAATGTCGGTGCATCCCTACTGTAAACAGGGCCAGAATTATAAACTTGCATACACATCAAACACTTACCAGAGGAGTTTTCCATCATAACGAAACTCAAACATGAACACTTTCAGGGCATCATGAAGATATGTTCTTTGCCTCCACTCTCCTTCTTCTTTGCTTATGAGTCTCCAGCAGGAAATCTCCTTTCTTAAACTCAGCACAACTGAACAACAGAAGAAAAATCATCACTGTAAACAACATATGTACCTGGCACAGCTTTATTAAACAGATTAATTTCACTTAAACTTAGCTCTATCAGACCATTCTTTTTTCTGAAGAGAACTTTACGGCCTCCTCCAGTGGCTTGAGCTTTCTCATTTCAGCCATTATCTGATGTGTCTGCTGTCATAGAGAAAAACATCAATAATTATGAGCATTGCATTTAATTTGACATTCTTCAGCAAGATTGTTTTCATAATAAACATTAATACTTACAGTTCTATTGGTACAGAGTATATTTTATTACATTCAGGGGGAATAAAAGCATATTTTGATCTCTTTGTTTCTTAATAATATAATAATAATACCTTTAAACCAAGCTAACGTTAAACTGCAGTAATATTTAACAGTAGCATGTCAGGATACTGTATGCCCTTCACAGACTGTAACTTAGTCATGACAATGCATTGTTACGATGGCTAGACTGATTTATGTGCTCAAAATAAGTTATTTACAATTATATTGGAATCTAAAACAAGTTAAATCTGACAAGCATCTCTGAATCTCTCCTGACAGTGGGATCAGAATGACTAACGTTATGCTAGCGCCGTTAGCATCAGGCGCTAGCTGCTTTCTGACTGTAAACCGAGCAGAAAAGAGCTTATAAAACACACACAAACAAGCCAAACTTAGCCACAAGAGATTAAACTGCAGATTAACTTACCTTTCTTTTAATAGTTGCTGCAGACAGGTCCAAATCACAGATGTTTTCTCAGGTGCTGTTTCTATCCGGTCCAACGAGGAAATTAACTGATTATATAATATTATATGATATTTAAGGATTACATTTCATTCAAGGATCACTCTACGTTTATAAATATGTTTTACGATTGATCAATTGTAGACAATAATGTTTAAATAACGAGTAAATTGAATAAACCCACTTGTACACAGTGGACCTGACAAAATCTGACATTACGAGGACTTCAGGCGATCAGCCAATCAGAAGCTGCGATTCATACACGGAGCGAATATTCATGAGGGGCGCAGTACCGCGGACCCACGTCCAGGGGCGCTGTGGCGATACACAGCTGATACACAAAATCAGGTCATTGTGTATTATGGAGACTTCGGCTGAAATTCAGGATTTGAGCTCCCCCTATGTATAGAAACACTTCTACACTGTTAGTATTATGAGGACACCGGCCCTGTCCTCATAATTGAAAATGTCCTCATAATGTGGTGTGTATTCAGGTCAAATGTCCCCGTAAATCACATAGACAAACACACACACACACACACACACACACACACACACACACACACACACACACACACACACACACACACACACAGCTTCTGTTTCTGTACTACTAGTAAGCCATTCATGCTGCCATGCTTGCCATCTGTTGACCGCGGCAGTCTCACATGGGAAAACAAATGCACTTTTGTAAGTTGCTGTGGATAAGAACTCCTGCTATAAATGCCTTTAATTTAGATGTCTTCTATTGGAGAGAGAGAGAAAGAGGTGAGGAGAGACAATCATGAAGATGTCCCTGCTGTTCCGGCTGATTGTAACACTCATCTCACATTCATTTCAAATTGCCATTCTGTTTCTCTGTGTTCCATAAGAGTTAAACACTTAAAGAAAGTTTCAAATGACTAAAGTTAAATGCATTTTGAATTCACTTCCTTCCCTAATACGAACAGCAGCGCCTGCACAGCATTGCGTATTTGTTGTAAGTCCGTTGGATACTCATTAACAGCAAATGGCTTCCCTCCACCAGCTGCACAGCTGGAAATAAGTGTGTAATTAAGGTAAAAAACTAAGCGTTTCTACAAATTGCTTGTGCCCCCATGTTGTATTACCGCTACAAGACTGGCTGGGATTTTTCAATTTGCTTTAAAAGTCTTTTCCACCCCCTACAATGCAAAACATTGCACGTTTTAAATAATGTTAACCAATGTCTTTTCAGTTTAGAAACTCGCACTTTGGCCAAATAGACGGGGACCTTAAAATGACATGGTCCAATGATGGGCCAGTCATTTTAACTGAATTACGTCGTCGGTTGCTTTCCACATATCGACAGAAGAGGGAAAGGATAAATGGCTCCGACACCAGCAGTCTTTGCCACCAAAGCTGTTGACTGAAATCCTATAAGAGAGAATGATTTAAGTGTACAGAAAATCAATGGTGTTGATCTCTTTTAATCAGTGAGCAGCATAACTACACATTGCCTGTTGATTTTTAATCCTGCAAACCTCTCTGCGCTGAATGGCCCCTGCCACAAGCATCCCACTCCACTTCCATTCAGCCTTAAAGTGCAGAACGATTCTGAGTGAGAAAAGTGAGCACAATTACCCAGCTTGTTCCATTTGCTGCTCGGAGTTCACAGTTTCTATACCAAAGAGAGGGGGATATACTTCATTCTGACAGACTCTTAAGATGTGAAAAAACGATGTGACTAAACCGAAACGCTCTAGTTGTGGGGGGTCTTTTTTTTTTTTATAAATGCAAATATTTAAGTTCCTGTTGATACAGTAGAAATCCACAGAGGAATTTGTCGCAGGTAACGGGGTAATTTGTCGATGTCTGCACATAACTCGTTTTCAAATTTGAGCCATCAATCTCATAAAATAGTTTGTTATTGACATTTTTCTGCTGCAGGGGTATTTGCATCAGGTTTTCATGAAGTTTGCATAACGTAAATAAACGTCTGCATCTGCTTCTGGTGCTATGACAGAAAAGAAAACACATTTATAAAAAAGGTTGGTGCAATTTTATATATTTAATAAATAGTGCTAACCCAATAAGACTCAGGTAACCTCATTAAAATATATGGAATTAAAAAAAACAAAATGTATGCAGATACTTCAACATTTACAATTATATATACAGTCAAATTTATTCAGACACCTTCAACTGTTCAACAGTTCTCCCATTATCACAGTTTATTCGCTATAGTTTAGAAAATGGTAATAAAATATGACAAGAAGAGTGTCACACAAATTCATCTTGATAATGTCAGATAACTTTGACAGAAAGGTATGTAATGGATTACAATCAACCAATCAGCTGTCAGCTGTTAAAGTACACAATTAGATACCAATTTAGTTCAACCAGTTACCAAGAAATCCTTTATTTTGTTCAGTCTGTGGTGTAAAAGTTTGCATTAGCAATTCAATAAAAAACATAATTCTTTATTAATGCCCTTAATAAGAAAAAAACAAAACAAAAAAAACACATTAATAGCACTTGTAAAATGTGACACAAATATTAATCAATTTATTCACAAAAAAGCTAGAAACAAAAGTGGATGAAAATATAGGACACTGTTGAACTTATATAACACACTATCTCTCTCTCTCTCTCTCTCTCTCTCTCTCTCTCTCTCTCTCTCTCTCTCTCTCTCTCTCTCTCTCTCTCTCTCTCTCTCTCTCTCTCTCTCTCTCTCTCTCTCTCTTTTTCAAAGTCTATGTCCATAATCCATACGAGCTAATCACCGAACAATCACACATGGCCTTATTCCAACTGTAGCTTTGGAATGCAGGTGCAATACAATCTCTCTGCCTCATTTTCTAAATCTTTCCTCTATTTGTATGGCTGTTTAGTTTACCTGCACATTTAGCAGCAAGTGCTAGTTTAGGTGCACAGCTGGTTTGACAGCTCGGATCAACTGCTTTTGCTCTATGTGTGGTCAACGTGGTAAGAAAGCCCAGCTGGATAAATGAAACTGTTCTAAATGCGTTCTGAGTTTCTGTTTTCATGGTCACCGTCATCAAAAGAATCCTGCTTTAATTTCTCATACTGCTGAGGTATGAATCAATATTTCAGGGTCTAATATTACCTTCTAATGTTGTTTGAAAATCGAAACACTCCAGGATTGTAGCTTAAACCTTCATCTAGTCACCTCTATAAATAATCACTCTCTTATTATTAGAAATGACACGGTCCTTTGCCACAAATGCATACATATTTATATTGAGTATCAAATAAATTAATATATTCACGTTTATAATATAATCTTAATTCACGTTTCCATCCAGAATGTTTTTTTAACAATATTTGGCTAACACAAAACAGCAAAAATATATATATTGGTAAATAATAAATACAAAATAGTTAAAATGCAATCAATATACTAATATGTATTGGCTGTTATAGTGCTTTATAGCATTATAAAAAAATCTATATTCTTTGTACAACTAAAATGTGTATTCTGTAGCAAGTCTATATTTAATATATTTTTCTTAGCATGTGACAGATATTATGAGCTTTATATAACCTAAATCACTTTATATCATAAAAATCCACAGTCCTGGAAAAAAAACAATATAGTAAGAGATAACTTCAGCATGAATTATTTTTGTACGTTTTATAGATTTCTTCTGCTGTTGTTACACTGTATTGTGTGAAAATAATTTGATGTCAACGAAAATAAGAATTAGATAGATTGCTGCTGTATCCTATATGTCGCACTTTTTTTTTCAAATCAGCAAATTTAAAGCAAATCGGTTAACAATGAATGCCTTGTTTGGGGTCTGTGATAGCGTACTCTCAGGCTCCGCAGTGGCTACAGGCGAGGATGAGAGTGGTGTAACGCAATCCCCCTAAGGTATTTTTGATCTGGAAATTGCGTTAAATTGGCCAGCAGTTGAAAGCAGATGAATGCGAGCCATGTCTGAAATGGAGCATAATGTGAACGCAGATGGAGAATAAAAAATGCAGATGCCCTGGAAGGTCATTCCGATCAGAGTGCATTGATCCTCAGGGTTCAGTTTAGAAAACTCAGACACGTAAACAGGGAGGAAATTCACGCTTCCTCATGGGTTTTGCTGAGAAACGGGTTGAATTTCAGTGCCTTCCCTGTATTTTTGTTTTCTTTTTTTTCCGTTGGCTCATTAACCTTGACATTGATTGGTGCATACACAATTTTACTCTGGCCACCTGAAAACTGTGCACAAGCCGATGTTAATGTATTCCAGCTAATGATAATGGTAGCAAAGCTTCCCCAGCGATCTTCCTGGCAATTCTCGAAGGACTGCCAACAAACCTCAACTCTTATTAAAGAAAGCTGGCAGCCGCAGGGCACAAATTTGCATTATTTTGTCCAGCCACATGTTTTAATCGGTGACAGGCTTGCCACTCAGTCCAGACCTTCCCAACATGACCCACTTTCCGCACAGCATATGTCAAGCGAGATGTGCAGATTTATGAGCAATCAAAACCGCTCCAGCTAAATAAACTGTCCGATCTCATTGATGGCACGGATGAAAGGCACAGGTGCCTCATCTCAGTACGCTGAGCCCATTTCTTTTGGATTTGCTTTCTTCTTTCCATGTACACTTCTATATTTACTTAAAATCTCGGGTAGTGCGCGACTGGAAGTATTATTTCCAAAAGTACTTCATTGTGTCGCTTTGCATTCACCTCACGAAGATGGTAATTGTGTGTTCTAGGAAAATTGCAGTCTGTCTGACAGCCTCCCCTGCAATTCAGTAACCGGGGGTCTGTATAGAAATCAGACAGGAAATGTTCATTTGGAGTGACCTCCATCTTAAGCTGTACCTTCAGATGGGGTGAGAGGAGCTGTGTTATCGATAAAACGTAATAAAAAAATTAAATATAATACAAAAATGAAAAAAAATCTTCCTCAAATGATTTTGAATAAATGCTGTTCTTTATTCATTATAATCCTTAATAAAAACTCCACAAAAAATATTAAGCAGCCCCACTGTTTTCAGCTTTGCCATCACAATAATAAATTAACTTTTTTACAATATTTTACAATTTTACAGTTTTATTATATTTTTGATCAAACAGACATCAAATAAATGCCGCCTTGATGAGCTCAAGAGACTTATTTCAAAAACGCTTACTGACCTGTATATATGTAGTGTATATACAAATTTTATTGAATTATACTGATTATAAATTATATTAGTGCTGTCAAAAATGATTCATCTCATACAAAAAAAAGTTATTGTTTACATATGTGTGTGTGTATATATATATATATCTCTCATTCGTGTATATATTTAAAAAATATGTATATGTATGTATATACTGTATATATTTATATAATTTATATTATAAATAAATATAAAACAAATCTTAAATTTATACATACATGTGTGTGCATTTGTATATAACAATAATAATGGTAACACTTTACAATAAGGTTCATTAGTTAACTACATTAGTTAACATGAACTAATAATGAACTGCACTTATAAAGCATTTATTAATCTTTGTTAATGTTAATTTCGATATTTACTAATACTTTATTAAAATCTTGTTAACATTAGTTAATGCACTGTGAACTAACATGAACTAACCATGAACAGCTGTATTTTTATGAACTAACGTTAACAAAGATTAACTAATGCTGAATAGAGGTGTTGTTCATGGTTAGTTTCTGTTAACTAATGCATTAACTAATGTTAACTAATACAACCTTATTGTAAAGTGTTACCATAATAATTATACACAGTACACACATACAGTATATTATGTAAACACAAACTTGTATTTTGGATGCGATCAATCGCGATTAATCGATTTGAAATCACGAAATTATATTTATTTAAAAAAATATGTTTTATGTTTAATAAAAGTATATAATTTATAATTAATTATACTAACATTTTAAATGTAAATGTTTATACTGAAAATTTGGGCAGCACTGGATTGGATTCCTTTTTTTGCATGTAAATGCTGTTCCATTTTCTTGGAAACTCTGCTTGTTTCATCATAGTGCTTTGTCTTAAAATGGTCTCAAAATGATCTAATAATGCTGCATACTGGTGTATAACAAAATCATAACCATAAGGCAATATATGTTTCTTCTTCAGTGCTGTAAATACAAAAGCACTTATACAGAGATTTATTCAGCTTTGATTTATAGATGCCTCACAGAGATAGATAAGTGCACCTGTCTGTTTCAGCAATGATACTCGTGGCCAGCGGGCATCAAATCCATATTATATTCAGCAATTCACTAGACCAGTGTTTCCCACCACTTTTCTGCAGGATTTACCCCCAAAACCAATCATCAACTTGTGCATCCATCAGTGTCTGCGTAAAATGCAATGTAATATTCATGTGTTTCATCTCCATTTGCTTTTTATATTTAAGAAATGTGCTTTTAGTAATGCCAATATGAATTGAATTGAGGGAGGGGGGGGGGGGGGGGGGGTAACCACTTCTAGTAGTTAAGAGAACATATTGATTGGTTCTGTGCTAAATGGATTTGTCAAGCGATTAAACTATCAAATTTGCTGAATAAGTATAGGGATTGAAAGAGTCAAAGTGCTTTGTCTAGAGATCATTTTAGATAACTACAGCTGAATGTTCTGAGGGAAAAAGTCATGTTTACAGCATGCTGTGAAGCTGCTGATCTTTCCTTTCATTTTCATTTCTGAGGTAATGTATGTGATTTGAGTCCTGCTGCTATTTTAAGGCCTGTGGGGGGAAAAGTGTTCTGGAAACTAAATGTCCCACAATCCACAGTGGGAGACATAAGTCTAAGAACAACCTAACAATTACTAGTAGCCATGCATCAGTCAGGTTGAAATGACCTACTCGTATTATCCACTCAAATGTACCAACAATTAGGCTAAAAGGGTCTAGATGTCGAGTCTCTCCTTGAGTGGACTTCTGAATACTTTAACGGCTGGGTTGAGTCAAAGAAAAAAAGTTGTTGCAGATAAACCTGAAGAGTACTTTCTGATATTTGATGCTTGAAGTCCAGAGGCTTCACTTCTCTGGCTTCGATTCTCTGGGATTTTATTCATTTTTTTTCCTTTTGTAGAGAAATAGTTGTGTTTTTTCTCTCTCTATCTCTCTCTAGCTGGAAGCCTGGATGGCTGATAATCAAGAAATGGTGTCGACCGGCTCTATCATTGATTTTAAGGGAGTCGCACCAAAGGTGTTGCGAAATGTATGATCTAGGGTAGTGCAAGTGAAGACCTACAAATCCGTCTTTTAAAGTTATTGTGTCAAAGTCAAAGAGAAGAGAGATGAAAGCAGTTAAAGTTCGTAGAGGAATCTAACTGAAGCACTTTGGCGAATTCAAACCAGTGACAGCTGAGTTAAGCGGCTTCATGTTGTCGAGTGGGAATTCGATTGGCTTTACCAACATGCATAAATGTGTTAATGAGGAGCAGTATGGACATTTCACATTTACATTCATGCATTTGCCAGATTCCTTTATCCCATGCTACTTACATGAAAGGAGACATTTGTATGAGTTCATCGATTCCCTGGGAATCAAACCCATGGCCTTGGGGTTGCTAGCGCCATTTATTATTTAAATGCTAATTTAACTACCTTTTGCAATATTTTTACACTTTTCCCATTAAAGGGAAAATGAAAATTCAGTCATTAAAGGGGTACTTCAGCGCTGGGAAGATGAATGTGCATTTAAACTGGGTCATGTATGTAGTAGAAATGTGAAATTATTTTTAAATTTGGTGCCTTCTAGACTGAGAAAAGACAGAAAATGTTTTTTTTGTCTCATGTGAATGAAAGACAACAACTTCCAGAATGCACTTGCTTCGCTGAGGTAAATGCGGCAGTCATTCACGGCGCTTGTCCAGTCTGGTGCGTTTTCAGATCGCATATGGAAGCTAAACTTTCATAGGAATTCATTGAAAAGTTGAAACACTCACGTTGCTCCTTTATCAAATGCCCGATCCAAGCGGCCGTGTGCATTTACATTCTGTGAATGAGATCCCTCCCCTGTGGGCGGGTTGAAAACATGCAGAACATCTCCTTCTACTGGCTGTAGTCTTTAGCCTCTGTCCGAAAAATCCTTTGGCCAGAAAAAGGATTTTTTCCAGAAATAAAATGCATAATTCTCTCGTCTCAGGGGGATATGAGGGGGGAAAGTACCATAATTTGAATATATTACCGGGTTTCTACTGATACAAAGCTTAATGCTAAATCACTGAAGTAACCCTTTAATTACTCACCCTCCTGTCTTTCCAAACCCATTAGAAATCCAAAATTGATGAAATCCAAGAGGTTTCTGAACCATCCATAGGCAGTAACATCATTGCAACTATCAAGGCCCAGAAAGGTAGTAAAGACATTGTTAAAATAGCCCTTGTGACTACAGTGGTTCAACCTTAATGTTAAGAAGCGAAGAGAATATTTGTTGTGCTCAAAAACAGAAAAAAGGTGAACTAATCCTTTAAACCCCACTATTTAACGAGGATTTAAGTATCCTCCACTTCATAGTTGAACCTTTAAACTTGAGTGATTTGTAGATAAATTCTTAAGTCATAAAAGTGACATTGAAAATGTCTTGCATCAGCTTCACTTTTAATGAGATAGAAACTTTGTGTGATTTGTAATTTCCAGCTGTTTGTTTGGATTACACTGCAATGCTTCTTGGCTTGTTGAATGGAGAGAGCCGTCCATCTTATCAAAGTGTTAATGAGTGTTTGCTAATTTTTTGTAAAGCGTTTGAAATCATTTTAATTACTTTAGCATGTACTCCAAATATTGTATGCAAATATGCATACGGAGTAGTTCACCAGTGCCTACCTGTACTTCATTCATTGTTTTATCATAGAAATGTTTAGCTTCATTTGCAATTCTCAAAACTGAGAATGCACATTTTTATGCATTTTCATGTACCGTATACGTTAATCCGTAACTCAATTATCAGTTCTGGTTAGAGAGACAGGTAATGTCAGACAAATCTGTTTTCAGCCTGGCGTAGTCTTTTGCTTCTGTCACAGACCAAATCACTGCATCCATAATTTAGAAACACTACATCACTTTGAGTAGTTCTTATCCCTAATGACCGCTTTGTTTGCAGACAAGCCAATGAAGAATGACAGTCCTAAATGGCTTCACATGATGCCAATTGATATTTAAAGTCCAGCGGAACAAATTATGGCACAGCGCCAGCCTCGCTTTCAGTGAGAACCTGCTCAGAGATAATACAAACGGGGTGTTGCTATGAGGAGATCTAAGAAAAGCATAACATATGGTTAGAACCGCATTCTAGACTTTCGGTACAAATGCACACCTCTTTTTAATGCACTGAATGAGTGGGAAAGGTGTTGTGTAGAAAATCTAAAACTGGATCCATCCAGATGATACAAACTAGTTTGTGCAGAAATAACCACTTTTTTCTCACATATGTTAATAAGTAAATAACTGGTGTTAAGCCTTCGGCATAAAAGTGACAACTTTAGTAGGAATAGAAATCTAAGTAGAGAAGCTTAGTTAACATGAAATACCTTTTTAAGAGATTTTCTTTAAGAGATTAATTCTTTATTCAGCAAGGATGGAAATTACAAATGATTTCTATTGAAATAAATTGTTCTTTTGAATATTCTTTTCATTAAAGAATCCTGGACAAATATGGGTCAGTAAGATTTTCTTAAAAGAAGTTAATACTTTTATTCAGCAAGGATGCATTAAATTAATCAAAAGTAAAGACGTATCTTTAAAAAAAAAAAAAAATGTTTTTTTTTTCTTTTACAATTTCTATTTATCTTAGATTCCTGAAAAAAACTAATTATTAATACAAAAATATTAAGCAGCACAACTGTTTCCAACATTGATGATAATAATAAGAAATGTTTCTTCAACACTAAATCAGCATATTAGAATGACTTCTGAAGGATCATGTGACACTGAAGAATGGAGTAATGATGCTGAAAATCCAGTTTTGCATCACAGGAATAAATTACATTTTAAAATACATTCAAATTTAAATTGTAATAATATTTCACAATTGGCATATTATTGTTATTGATTGAATTTAGCCTTGTGAGCATAAGATTCAAAAATATTTAAAAAAAAATCCTAATTACCCCAAACCTTCGAACAGTATATGTAAATGAAATGTAAGAAAAGCCACTGGTAACATTCAGTTTAGTCCACACTGTAAAAAACTAAAAAAAAAACATTGTTTTTTTAAAAAAAGCAGCAGTGGTTGCCAGAATAATTTGGTTAAAAAAAATACCGTAAAAATGTAAAAAACTTATTTACACAACAACATGTCAGTTTTACAGTATACAACTGTAATTTACAAACAAGAAAGTTGCTGTTAAAACCGGTAATCCAACAACGCACACTGCTACTAAAATCTATTTTGTACCTTAAACACATATACTGACGACCACCATAATAATGTATGTGGTAAAAGAGGAAGTCACATGAAGAATCAGTATTTTACTGTAAAAATGACATGCAATGAGGAGCTTTTACTGTTTTTTCCCCGAGTAGTGGAACTTACTATTAATCAATTCACTTTTTTTTTTGTATTGTTTTTACAATATTTTACAGTTAAAATTACACTATTTTTTTCATAGTGCAGAAAACCATTGCAGGCTGCAGTGTTTACCAGATCTGCAATAAACAAGTTACTTCAATAAATTAAAGAGTGATGTCAAGGGGCTTTTATTCAGAACACACACAGAAGGGTGTTTGATTGCATCTATTACACATGTTCTTTTAAAGCCTAAAAATAAAAATATTCTAATCCACATATTTGGTCCTGATAATTGCACTGAAATGCAAATAAACATTTCATGTATTTCCCTCTCTCTTAGTGTCATTCATTTGTGCCATTTATGATGGTTTTATTTTCAGGTTCATAATGAATTGGTTTCCTTTGAAATGCTCCCTCATCAACAACACACTCACATCATGACATCATGAAAACTACACACGCAAACTCAAGAGTTCAAAAGAAATTAGTCATAAATTGTGATCGCTGCATGCACATTGCTGTGATCGAATCTGATCATATTCATGTTTGCTGGATGAGGCACAGCATTCGTTCAAAAATGGCAGATGTCTTTTGTGAGTGAAACATGTCAGATCAAACTTTGCGTTGTTCCACATGACGACTTGCAGAATGTGGCAGCTGCAGTAACCATGGAAACAACTGCTTGGGGGTGATGGGGGTTAGAGCGAGGCAAGGAGCATATCTCTTGTCTTTTCCAAGTCTTCTTTGAAAAGTAAGGGTCCCTGAATCCGCCTAACTAAGCTTTACGTCGTAAACATCCTCAAAAAGTAAGATTCCTTTCAGCCCACCATTTGGGCTTTAAGCCCTGAACCCTTGATCACATTTCACCTATTCTTGTAGTGTGAGAACAAGTGCCAAAAGAGAAGCATGTCAAACATACATAAAATACATGCAGCAAGTCAAGATATACCATTTTGACCCACCCCCCTCTCACCATCTCTTGGATCTTTGATCACCAAAATGGCATATTTAAATTATAATATAATATAATATTTAAATATGCTAATTAGCCCCACTCTGAAATGCTCAAACAACTTAGAACGTCAGTGGAGAAAGGCATATAGTTAATCATAACATTATAATTTACATCATAAACATAATTTACCCGCCATATTGCTAAAAGTAACCGATTTTTCATATCAACAGAAAAATATACCAGAATAACACGGCTTGAGACTCCCCTGCTTCACAGCATAGTTAATGATATGCTAAAGCCCTTTCGCACGTTGACGTGATTGGATAGAAGGTAGTTTGTGACGTCAGAAACACCAGCAATTTTAAACCATGTTTTTGAGACTTCACTTTTTTTTTGGTTCACTGCAGTTTTAAAGAGAAAATACTCAGCAATGGTTCTGAATTATGAATTTGCACATGGTTTGTCTGAAAGCATATTAAAGACATACAAACAACATTAAAAACTTTCTTCTGGGATTTCTAATGGTTCGTTTCTCTCAAGTCTGCATCCTCGATATCAAGAACACATTCTTTCATTGGAATTGAACTTCGACGGTTGATTATGACATAGTACGAGAACACAAGGGGGCAAGCTTGCTTAAGAACGCATATTGAGAAATGGCCACAGTCACTAGTTTCATTCCTGAATGAATCTGCGCTTTTGAACGGAACGGTTGAATAAACGATTCAGTGACTCACTCAAAGATGGTCTCTTGTTTCAGTTGTTTTGACAGTCATTTGACAGTTATTGCCATATAGATGTAACTGGCAAAAGTTGTAGGTTGTAGAGTTGTAGGTCTGTATTGACAGGTTTATATGTCTTAATTTCTCTGTGACTTTTTACTTCCAGAAGCAGACTGTTTCACTCAGTTATGCTCCTTTTCTTGTGGAAATTCTAGTTTATGGTTTTCCCATCAGTTTACGGTCTAAGCTAAATGCCCATCCTTGCATCTCATTAGCATATTTATTTTTCAATTTCTGTTTGAATTAGTGGCTCGGAAGTATGAGTTGTGTTTTTAACGAGATGTAGCCCACATAATCGGATTGCCCCCTCCGGGTAATGGTGATCTAATTACCAATAAAGTGTAACGAACCATTAGAGTGTAGATGATTTTGTGACGGCTTGACTTTCTCCTTCAGTTTTCCAGTTTCACTGGAGAGAAAATGCAGTGGCGAGTGCCATTTCGGCACATTTTGCGCCACACTTTGCCCTGAAATAAGCTCCTTCTCATTCTGTTGACAAAGCAAATTAGAAAATTGGGGGGGAATAGCATCCCTCGTTCTCTCAGCTTTGCTTTGGTCTGCAGAACGGAATAACATCTAGTGGATGTCGGCTCAAGGTGGAGTAGCTTGTGATGTCGCAGAAGGCTATTTAGATAACATTTTGACTCATCAGCATCAGACTGAGACAAAACACAAATGTCTTTGTCTTTTGACCTCCCTGAGGATGTGGCTGCTCATATTCTGCTCACATGACAGATCATACTTGATGTGATAAGCAGATGCCTTCTTTTTATTTGTATTTTTTTTCAGGATCTGCAACAATTGTTATGTGGCATCTGATCCTTTTGACTTCGCATAGCATGTTTTATATGTCCTGTCTATTAATATTTATACACTCATGGCCTGTGTGCATAACGGAAAGATGAAAAATCCTAGTAGATGGTGCTGTAAAGTGCTTTGCATTGTAGTCTTTAGTTTGTTACTTGTAGACCATAAATCATGTCTCACATTCATGTACGTTTTCTTTTTCATTTTAAAAAGGAATAAAACAGAGCAGTGCTGCCCTTGAAACACTGTTCCTTTACCTACATTACAATAAGACCATTGAAGGCCGTTCAATCTCAAACTCGCTTTATGTTTTTATTTTTTTTATTTTCAATCTGTATTTCTAATTCTGGAAGAAACTTTGACTCGGTTTACTGTCAGCAAAGTTATTTCATGTAAGCTCTGCACCCATGTTGTTTTTCGTTTGCCGTTTAAGAGTGTTGATGAAGCAAGTTCTGGGTAGATTAAGTATTGTCTGGCAGCTGTCTGTGTTTTGTGGACCTGATAGCCTTGGCAGGCAAACCAGCAGCTAGAAGTGAATTAAAGAGCGCTTTCTGCCTCATCAACATATTTGATATCTCTATAAACTACTCTGGAAACACAGCAGCTCTTCAACGCAGATGTCCCACGGACACCAGGCTCCCTCGAGATTTCGCCTATATCAGCAAACCTAATTGAAAGGCTGCGGGAAATTGACAATCTTATGTCGGTAGTTTAAGTAGCAATGAGTGACTTGAGAGACTAATTGTAGTCAGTATTTTGGGGTTCAGTTGATCCTGGACTGGATGATTGTTGGGCCATTTAAAGAGGATAGTTCAGAGGTCTTCAACCCTGCTCCTGGGGACCCACTGCCCTGCAGAGTTTAGTTCAGGATTAAAGACCTCTGGGATAGTTCACCCAAAAATGAAAATTACCTCATGATATACTCACCCTCAAGCCATCCTATATATATATATATATATATATATATACACACATGACATTCTTCTTTCAGACGAATACAATCAGGGTTACAGTGAGGAAAATAAGTATTTGAACACCCTGCTATTTTGCAAGTTCTCCCACTTAGAAATCATGGAGGGGTCTGAAATTGTCATCGTAGGTGCATGTCCACTGTGAGAGACATAATCTAAAAAAAAAATCCAGAAATCACAATGTAAGATTTTTTAACTATTTATTTGTATGATACAGCTGCAAATAAGTATTTGAACACCTGAGAAAATCAATGTTAATATTTGGTACAGTAGCCTTTGTTTGCAATTAAAGAGGTCAAACGTTTCCTGTAGTTTTTCACCAGGTTTGCACACACTGCAGGAGGGATTTTGGCCCACTCCTTCACACAGATCTTCTCTAGATCAGTCAGGTTTCTGGCCTGTCGCTGAGAAACACGGAGTTTGAGCTCCCTCCAAAGATTCTCTATTGGGTTTAGGTCTGGAGACTGGCTAGGCCACGCCAGAACCTTGATATGCTTCTTACAGAGCCACTCCTTGGTTATCCTGGTGCTTCGGGTAATTGTCATGTTGGAAGACCCAGCCTCGACCCATCTTCAATGCTCTAACTGAGGGAAGGAGGTTGTTCCCCAAAATCTCGCAATACATGGCCCCGGTCATCCTCTCCTTAATACAGTGCAGTCGCCCTGTCCCATCTGCAGAAAAACACCCCCAAAGCATGATGCTACCACCCTCATGCTTCACAATAGGGATGGTGTTCTTGGGATGTTACTCATCAGTCTTCTTCCTCCAAACACGTTTAGTGGAATTATGACCAAAAAGTTTTATTTTGGTCTCATCTGACCACATGACTTTCTCCCATGACTCCTCTGGATCATCCAAATGGTCATTGACAAACTTAAGACGGGCCTTGACATGTGCTGGTTTAAGCAAGGGAACCTTCCGTGCCATGCATGATTTCAAACCATGACGTCTTAGTGTATTACCAACAGTAACCTTGGAAACGGTGGTCCTAGCTCTTTTCAGGTCATTGACCAGCTCCTCCCGTGTAGTTCTGGGCTTATTTCTCACCTTTCTTAGGATCATTGAGACCCCACGAGGTGAGATCTTGCATGGAGCCCCAGTCCGAGGGAGATTGACAGTCATGTTTAACTTCTTCCATTTTCTAATGATTGCTCCAACTGTGGAAATTTTTTCACCAAGCTGCTTGGCAATTTCCCCGTAGCCCTTTCTAGCCTTGTGGAGGTGTACAATTTTGTCTCTAGTGTCTTTGGACAGCTCTTTGGTTTTGGCCATGTTAGTAGTTGGATTCTTACTGATTGTATGGGGTGGACAGGTGTCTTTATGCAGCTAACGACCTCAAACAGGTGCATCTAATTTAGGATAATAAATGGAGTGGAGGTGGACATTTTAAAGGCAGACTAACAGGTCTTTGAGGGTCAGAATTCTAGCTGATAGACAGGTGTTCAAATACTTATTTGCAGCTGTATCATATAAATAAATAGTTAAAAAATCATATATTGTGATATCTCTTTTTTTTTTTTTGATTATGTCTCTCACAGTGGACATGCACCTACGATGACAATTTCAGACCCCTCCATGATTTCCAAGTGGGAGAACTTGCAAAATAGCAGGGTGTTCAAATACTTATTTTCCTCACTGTATATTAAAATATGTCCTGGCTCTTCCAAGCTTTATAATGGCAGTGAATGGCAGGCCAAAATTTGAAGACAAAATAAGTGCATCCATCCATTATAAAAGTATTCCACACAGCTCTGTGGGGTTAATAAAGGCCTTCTGAAGAAAATTGATGGGTATTTGTAAGGAAAATATCCATATTTAACACGTTATGAAGTAAAATATCTAGCTTCCGGTGGACCACCTTCTATATTCAATTTACAAAAAAAACATAGGCCTAACTCGCGTAAAAATTATGTTGGATGTAGCGTAACCATTTTGAACTGCAAAGATAAATGTTATAATGTGTCAAATATGGATATTTTTTGTACAAAAACCCATCGATTCCCTTTAGAAGGCCTTTATTAAACCCCCTTTAAATGCATTTTTAGATCTTGCGCTTATGAGTGCGTTTTGGGTCTTTTTATTAAGACGCTCATGAGTGTCAAGCTGCTGAAATGTTTTCCTCCATGCTGGTCTAATTAGTGCATCATAAACATGATGCTTCACTTTCTCAGTGATCTGAAAGTGAAAGTGTCTTTACTATAAATGCTCTAATAATGCAGCAAAGACCATTCGTTTCTCAATTACCATTATGTATTGTGCTTTGAAACATATGTAGTGTCGCAAATTCGTGTTCATTCTGTTTACTCCAACTTGCTAATTTTCCATTAAATGCATCCCTTAGATATAGTTTTTTTGTCTTGTTGTACTTGCTAAACAACGCACCGTGAGAAACAGATTAAACTGAGAGTAATGAAGTTGTTCCGAAAAAGATCCCACACTATTTAGCAGCAGTCTTGAAAATATTGACTCTTATATTGATGAAACAATCAGCTACGAAAAATTGTCACTTCCATTTTCTCTTTACTACCAATTGAGGAGCATCTCGCCTTATCAGCTCTTCACAGACGGACACTTACAGGGAGAGAAGGTTCATCTTTTAACCACTTGTCAATTTTGTCCAGGTGATACAGTGGGGCAAACCTCTTTACTTCTCGCACAGCAGAGGAGAGCAAGAACAGCACAATTGATGACTGTAATGATTGGAGTTTGCATTCTAGAGCAGGACTCTAACTGTCTGGCTATCGGCGGAGTGTGTCGCAGAATACAAACAAGGCCACACTTGCTTTGTTCCTACTGCTGTTTATTCATTACTTGCAATTTTTTTTTGTTTTTTTTTTCTCCTGAAAGGCATATTAGAATGGTGCATTATAATATTTTGATGGAGGTTAACAGCAAAACAAATGAAGTTGGCCATGGAATAAAAGCGGGATTCAATTATGAAAGATGTGGATCGTAGTTTTTAGCAGTAGAGATTGTTGCCGTTTAAAGAATGCCCTGACTTCAAGTTATCCAACATGCTATAGAAACAACATCTAAAATGAAGAGTAATTAATACATTTGTTCCTTGTATGGTTTCAAACCTCTAATATAAAGATGTATTTTAAGCCTCAGTTGTTTGTAAGGACCAGGCTTTCATTCCATGTCTTTTTTTTGTCTAGTCTTTTCTGCTTACAAAATCATTGTGTCCCGTTGTTTCAAACTCATTCTGGCAGTCAGGGTTTTTTGCATGTCCTATTCCACTTCAAGAACACAATAAGCAATTGGATGTGCCAATCATTATGTGTTTGCAGCACATTTTTATATTTGAATCAAACTTTTAAATAATGTCCTAAAAGCATCCTCCAAAATGATTAAGCAACATTCCGCCAAGTATTCAATATTCTAAATTATTGAAATAAATAAATACAACTGAACATTTCTAGGATGTCTGGGAATTGTATTAAAGAAAGTAGTCTTGGAATTTTTGTACAATGATTTAATTAATGTGTTAATTATTAAAATTAGTAAATATTATTTTACACTGCAGCGGTTTTGTTTTCAAATATTTTTGGTTTAAATTTTAAGTGTGTGAACCTTCACTGGATTATCATGCCATCGATTATCATGCCATCGATTCGGTTCAATTCGATATCACAATGCATTGACGATGCACTGCATCCTCATGTATACAATTTTGTCAGTCAGTTATATGAACTCAACCTTTAATTTTACCTGCTCAAAGAAAACACGCAATGTATCAAACAAAACTCAAGTCTGGGCACAGAAGACAACAGGAGCATTTAGAACAAATATACAAAATACTAAAAGCCACTTCAGGAGGTGGTCTGGGATCTTTTGATTACAGTCAAAACTAAAGTCTAAATGCATCTGGTTGCTGAAACCACATATGTAAATTTTACTCCTTGCAACAATAAAAAAAAGGCTATATGACATGTTATAGCCTGTTATGACAGCGCTACTAAAGTATGCAACGCCACAGATGAGCAGCTGTGTATCTCTTCATCAAGCCAACGCACAAACTACCGAAAGTAAAGTCGTAGGTGCTCAACATATAATCATATTCATTAAAAGTAAAGAAACTGAATGATCTTACCCATGCTGTTGCCGCGCTGGCTCCTATTGCGGTCTTTGATTTTGAAATTAGCTGATGATCAATAAAATGCAGCTCATATCTGTTGTTTTCGCTGACGCGAACTCCAATAAATCTGCATATAGTGCGGGAATTGAAGATCGGATTTATATCCGTTTTGCGGAGATACATTTATGTGCCCAAGTGTAAATGAAATCGCTTTGATAAATCAGAGAGCTTTGATTTACACACAGCGCGTGTGCTCTCCAGGTCGTGCTTACCAGGTTGTTCATAAAAGCCGAGATGTGTCCAGATGTCGGCTTTTAAAGTAGTTGGAGCATTTTACTCACACTCACGTCTCGCCTCCCTCTGCCATTGTATGCTACCGCTACAAAGCATGTACGATGTCAGAAAGTAATCAGTACATTATAATCGGTTATGGTCTATTACTGAACCAATACCGAATAGTCCTTGTCTGCATCGCGATGCATCGTAGAAACGATTGATTTCAACACCCCTATTATATTTAAAAATGTATATTAGCATTACCAATGTGCTAGAACCAATTTTGTGTCATGAGACTTTGTTTTTGTTGTTGTTGCTTTTGTTTGTTCAGTTGTTTGTTTGTTTTTTAGGGTATTTCAGGTGAAACTTTCTCCCTTTTCATGATCTTGGACATGATTATTTGTCATTGACCCATACTAGATACATAAATCACACAGAGCTTATTCTCTATTTGAAGACTCTTCCTGTATGCAGTGCTGACACAACGCTCAATATTGTGTGTGTGTGTGTGTGTGTGTGTGTGTGTGTGTGTGTGTGTGTGTGTGTGACAGACTATTTCCTTTCATGTATCACTTGCTCAAAAACCAAGAGTTTATTCGTCCTTTTACCCTCCTGGATACGAAAGTGTTGCAGTATTGGAATTGGAACGGCGAAGGGGGATGAGATGGATGTAAAGAAAGAGTGAGCAAGAGAGAGATGCTTCTAAACTCTTTGATGCTAAATGTAAAAGAGCGTTTCTGTGATCAAACAAGTAATACAGCAGCATGAGGCTTTCATAAGCTAAATGTGGCAGTACGGTTAGATATTTCATAGCACTGTGTGTGTGTGTGTGTGTGTGTGTGTGTGTGTGTGTGTGTGTGTGTGTGTGTGTGTGTGTGTGTGTGTGTGTGTGTGTGTGTGTGTGTGTGTGTGTGTGTGTGTGTGTGTGTGTGTGTGTGTGTGTGTGTGTGTGTGTGTGTGTGTGTGTGTGTGTGTGTGTGTGTGTGTGTGTGTGTGTGTGTGTGTGTGTGTGTGTGTGTGTGTGTTTTGAAAACAGATTTATCAAATTGCTCTTTATGTGTTTTGACTCATTTTCATCACATTAATATTTTACAAGAGTGCAGAGATATGTTTTCTGAAGCTTTCCATGCAGGAAGAAAGGCAGGGTTACAGTAACATACTATCCTCCTTCCTCTAAAGATGGTCTCAAAGGACTTGAAGTATCATTGAACACAAACACTTCATTAAAACGCTACCACACACTGACAAGCTTATGAATATCTATCAATTAAATACATAACTAAACAAACGTTATATAATAAGCTACGAGAGGCTGTGATTTTACTATGGTTGAGGCATGGCACGAAGTGGAGCCTATAATGGAAAAAAAAAATATTCATATGTAATAGTAATTATTATAAATATCAATTTAACTTGTCAATTTGTTATGATTAACAGCCAGATGAAGTTGAACAGAATGGAGCAGTAATTATTGATCTTGAAAGGCATTTTTCAAGCTATGTTTAACTAAAGTGCCACTCATGGTTTGAAATGCGGAACACTGAGATGCAATAAATACAGCTCTGGAAAAAATTAAGAGACTGCTGCAAAATTAGCAGTTTCTCTGGATTTATTATTTATATAGATCTGTTTGAGTTAAATTAACATTTTTTATTTATTCTACAAGCTATTGAAAACGGTAACACTTCACAATAATGTTTCATTAGTTAACATTAGTTAATGTATTAACTAACATGAATTAGGGCAATTCCAGCGTTATGGATGTGACATTTGAACTCATAATGACAACTGAAATGTCTCAGTAAAAATCTATTTCTAACCATATTTAATTCGGCATTGCATATTCTCAGAGCACCCAATCTGGGGAATTGACAGCAAAACATTTTTTTTCAAAAATATATTTAAGACCCCCCAAAAAAGGAAAACAGCTATGCGTTATGGATGTGACAGGAAATGACAGAGTTTTCAGTAGACTGTTCGATTTTCTTTAAAGTCTGTGAACTTTTAAGTCTAATGTTTAAATATTGCTATCCACATGATGAAGGGGTCTTATCTGAACATAAAAATATTAATGTTTAAATTGTAAATTTTTTTATGAAGGGTATCATGAGGAAAAACCAACGTTATGGATGTGACAAAACCCTGTTATGGATGTGACGAGTCTGAAATACACATAGAATCTGTTTGGAAAATCAACAAACAAACTATCATGGCACTTTTGTCGACACATAAAATAACTCTAAATGCCAGTTTTGATATTAAGAAATATGATTGCAATATGATATATAAAATAATTGACAATGAGAGAAGATGAGGGTGAAGGAATTTATTTATTTATTTAATTTGTTCATGCTTAACACTTTCTTCTGTCATTAATATTATAATTACTATAATTCATGAACATATATATATATATATATATATATATATATATATATATATATATATATATATATATATATATATATATATATATATATATATATATATATATATACAGGGAGTGCAGAATTATTAGGCAAGTTGTATTTTTGAGGATTAATTTTACAACATTCATAATTAAACAACAACCAATGTTGTCAATGAACACAAAAAACTCATTAATATCAAAGCTGAATATTTTTGGAAGTGGTTTTTAGTTTTAGCTATTTTAGGGGGATATCTGTGTGTGCAGGTGACTATTACTGTGCATAATTATTAGGCAACTTAACAAAAAACAAATTTATACCCATTTCAATTATTTATTTTTACCAGTGAAACCAATATAACATCTCAACATTCACAAATATACATTTCTGACATTCAAAAACCAAACAAAAACAAATCAGTGACCAATATAGCCACCTTTCTTTGCAAGGACACTCAAAAGCCTGCCATCCATGGATTCTGTCAGTGTTTTGATCTGTTCACCATCAACATTGCGTGCAGCAGCAACCACAGCCTCCCAGACACTGTTCAGAGAGGTGTACTGTTTTCCCTCCTTGTAAATCGCACATTTGATGATGGACCACAGGTTCTCAATGGGGTTCAGATCAGGTGAACAAGGAGGCCATATCATTAGATTTTCTTCTTTTATACCCTTTCTTGCCAGCCACGCTGTGGAGTACTTGGACGCGTGTGATGGAGCATTGTCCTGCATGAAAATCATGTTTTTCTTGAAGGATGCAGACTTCTTCCTGTACCACTGCTTGAAGAAGGTGTCTTCCAGAAACTGGCAGTAGGACTGGGAGTTGAGCTTGACTCCATCCTCAACCCGAAAAGGCCCCACAAGCTCATCTTTGATGATACCAGCCCAAACCAGTACTCCACCTCCACCTTGCTGGCGTCTGAGTCGGACTGGAGCTCTCTGCCCTTTACCAATCCAGCCACGGGCCCATACATCTGGCCCATCAAGACTCACTCTCATTTCATCAGTCCATAAAACCTTAGAAAAATCAGTCTTGAGATATTTCTTGGCCCAGTCTTGACGTTTCAGCTTGTGTGTCTTGTTCAGTGGTGGTTGACTTTCTGCCTTTCTTACCTTGGCCATGTCTCTGAGTATTGCACACCTTGTGCTTTTGGGCACTCCAGTGATGTTGCAGCTCTGAAATATGGCAAAACTGGTGGCAAGTGGCATCTTGGCAGCTGCACGCTTGACTTTTCTCAGTTCACGGGCAATTATTTTGCGCCTTGGTTTTTCCACACGCTTCTTGCAACCCTGTTGACTATTTTGAATGAAACGCTTGATTGTTCGATGATCACGCTTCAGAAGCTTGGCTATTTTAAGACTGCTGCATCCCTCTGCAATATATCTCACTATTTTTGACTTTTCTGAGCCTGTCAAGTCCTTCTTTTGACCCAGTTTGCCAAAGGAAAGGAAGTTGCCTAATAATTATGCACACCTGATATAGGGTGTTGATGTCATTAGACCACACCCCTTCTCATTACAGAGATGCACATCACCTAATATGCTTAATTGGTAGTAGGCTTTCCAGCCTATACAGCTTGGAGTAAGACAACATGCATAACGAGGATGATGTGGTCAAAATACTCATTTGCCTAATAATTCTGCACTCCCTGTGTATGTGTATATATATATATATATATATATATATATATATATATATGTATATATATATATATAATATAAAAATATATGTCTTTAGCCTACATGTTTATTTTTTTAAACCCATCTTAGGTAATGAAAGAATGGGCTATCTCAACTGAACTATCAGGTCAAGCTACTTGATATAAGACTTGATATAACTAGATTTCTATTCAAATTATTTTCCCGAATTGTGTGCTGTTAGTATCTTACCATTTTATCAATCTGTTGTGGTAGGCATTCAGCTTTAAGAAAACGCTATCTTCGAGCTGTCAAAACCTCCTGAAGGACAGGAAGAGCGAGCGAATTAGAGGCGCCTGTTTCACGCCTAAACCAATCAGGTTCCTCATGCACTTTCAATACGCCTCTCTACTAGGAAGTGAATACTATGAACACACGGGACATTACAGCAGAGTCGATTACGGAACATAGTCAGATTTTGATTATTGTTTGAGATGTCGATCGCAATCTAATTTATTTATCACATCATAAATATGTCCAGAAAGCGACCATTTGTTTTGCTAAAGTTTACTTATGATTGTACTTATAGCCTAATGACCTAAGGCAATATTATGTTTCACTGAAACACAGAGGAGAAATGTGTTTATCACTGCCATGCCGCCAGCAACAGGAACACACGTTATGTCACGTGGGTTTGATTTTAGAATTTTCTTTAAATGTAACGTCCGTAACGTCACGTCCGTAACGTCACATCCGTAACGTCACATCCGTAACGTCACATCCATAACGTCACATCCATAACGTCACATCCATAACGCAAAATTAAAATGTTTACAAGAAACAAAAGGGCACGAAATGTTCATCACATTATACATACATATAAGTTAGCATTGCACAGAAACGTTGGACATTTTTGCATCAACACTGTATGTGTAGCATGAACTTATCCTCTAAAACGTTATGGATGTTACTTGGCCCTGGAACTCACGACACATTTAACAAGAGGCTTATAAATTTCTAGAGCTTTACTGTTAAAGCAAGCTAAGTGTACACAATGCATAATCATCCCCTTGTTCAACAGGAAATCGACAAATAATAACATTTTGTTGAACCATTGAGTCTATCTATTCCCTTTCTTGAAAACGGTAAAACACAGACATTTTAAAAACTCTGCTTGCATTGGCACACACCTTGTATATGATGTAATAAAACAGTAAATATCTATACAATTCAATGAGAGAGGTTACATACAATAAAGTATAGACCTAAATAAACATTTTAAGAATAAGTATGTTTGTGTGTGGCCAACTTTTTTTTTTCATGGTAAAGATGACCTTTGCATGGAATTGCCCATTAACAATGAACAAAACATTTGTAACCCTGGACCACAAAGCCATGAGGGTCATGAGGGTCTTTTTTTTATTATTATTTATATTTATGCATCATCTGAAAGCTGAATAAATAAGCTTTCCATTGATGTATGGTTTGTTAGTATAGGTAGGACAATAATCTGAAATGAAAATCTGTAAAAAAAAAAAAAAAAACTTGCCTTTAAAGTTGTTCAAATGAAGTCCTTAGCAATGCATATTACTAATAATAATACATTTTTGATATATTTACGGTAGGAAATTTACAAAATATCTTCATAGAACATGATCTTTACTTAATATCCTAATGATTTTTGGCATAAAAGATTGACATAAAATTGATCATTTTGAGCCATACAAAGTATTGTTGGCTATTGCCACAAATATACCTGTGCGACTTATGACTGGTTTTGTGGTCAAAGGTCACATTTGTTACTGTAGTTGTTAATCTTTGTTAATGTTAGTTAATAAAAATACAGTCGTCCATTGTTTGTTCATGTTAGTTCACAGTGCATTAACTAATGTTAACAAACACAACTTTTGATTTTAATAATGTACTATTAGTAAATGTTGAAATTAACAATTATTTAGATTAATAAATGTGTTAGACGTATTGTTAACTAACTAATGAAACCTTATTGTAAAGTGTTACCCTGACCACATTTCTTCCAAATTTCAAATACAAATATTATCATTTACAGCATTTATTTGCAGAAAATGACAACTTGTCAAAATAGCGAAAAAAGATGTCAGACCTCGAATAATGCAAAGAAAAC
This sequence comes from Romanogobio albipinnatus, assembly GCA_023566225.1. Taxonomy (NCBI): domain Eukaryota; kingdom Metazoa; phylum Chordata; class Actinopteri; order Cypriniformes; family Gobionidae; genus Romanogobio; species Romanogobio albipinnatus. The sequence continues at coordinate 22,617,074 of CM042249.1, read as the reverse complement.
AAGTTTATATTTATTTTTAAACAAAATAATAATGTTAATATTATCTATGTTAATATGTTAACATTTTTGTGAAAACTGTGATAATTTTTTTTTAGGATTCTTTGATGAATAGAAAGTTCATAATACCAGCATTTATTTGAAATATAGTTATTTTGTAATAACTAAATTCTTTAAATTCTTTTATATATATACTGTATATATTAATAACCCCAATTGTGTACATCTCTGGGACACCAAACTTAAAATCAACAAAATATGAGGTTTAATTAAACATATGAACAGGGTAGGATGAACATAGCATTCCAGTCTTTGGGAAAGTCTTCCAAATGAACTTGAGAAGACTGGCCCAGATTTCGCTCACAGAGATCTTGCCATGATAAATGCACTGTGTGGTGATAAACATCTCCCTTGATACAATTTATCATCTGTCGTCATTTTCCATGCTGCAAGAGATAAGAACAACACCAGATTTGGTTTAACATAACCATAAAATATATCCATGCAACCCAGAGGGCTCTGGAGGGGGTAGAGAGAGTGTTCTGGAGGATGTAATGTTTGAATAGAAAGAAACAAGAAAAAAAAAAAATGCTGATTTAGCCGGTTAAGACCAGAAAACCAGCTTAGGCTTGTTTAAGATGTTTTTTTCTCAGAACACATAGTTAATTCATGACATTGACGATGGGTGAAACATTTCCTCAATGTTTCCTGCCCCAGCGATGCTCATTGAGGCTGTGCTAATTAATTTATAGTGTGAATCTTTGCAGCTACATTTGCACACAGCCTCTTGGATCCATGAGGGCAAACACTGCACACCTTCCTGTTTCATTAATCATTCTTATCTTTTTCTCTGTTTTAGCTAATGCTATTGATTTAGTCCACTTTCACTGCATTATGTAAATCAATGAGCCTGATTCTTCACCTCCAAAGACGGGGGTGTGCTAATGGCTGATGAATACTTTTCATCAAGCGGACAAGTTTATCAGGGGTCACTAATGCTAATAGATTATTCAGGTTGCTGCTAGAACAAAAGCAAGAGGTGACAGATTTCAAGGGCATCTCTGTCATTAAAAATGAATCAAAACAGAATAAAATGCATCTCTTCATTATGTAAAGTAAAAAAAAAATAACAATAAAAAATGACGGTGTGGTTGTCAGAACTGTTTTTGTCAGAAAATATGGTAACAACATTTGAACTTAAATGTATAGTTAGGAAAAAATATATATATTTCATTAACAGAAAAAACATTAATATACCAAATTACTAAAATGTGTTGTTTTTCAATTAAACATCAAATGTGAGCTGTTGTACAGAATTCTGGGAATATTAATTTATGTTTTTTCACTTCCAAAAACTGAATTACATGAAATATTCCTTTAGATCTATTAGAGTTTTTCACATGTAGAGTCAATGTAAAAAAAAAAGTAAAACATTTTTTGCCTTTTAATTACTGTTAAAATTAGCCAAATCTTTAGCCAAATTCAGTAATACGGGGAATATCAATGTCAAAAAGTCTATGTATTTGTTGTTAATATATTAAATGTTGTGGACAAAACTGATATTTGCTCGTCTTTTTCAGGAGCAAGGCAAAATTGGAGTCACATTCAACATCGGAACGGTTGACATCGTTGTTCAGGAGAGCAGCACCGCTGTAAATGATGGCAAGTACCATGTAGTGCGCTTCACCAGAAATGGGGGCAATGCTACACTTCAGGTGGACAACTGGGCCATCAATGAGCACTTCCCCTCAGGTAAGACCTCTCACCGACCACTTCAACCTTTGGCTTATGACTTCAAGAAGATGTATGGACAATGCACAGAACTGGACAGCAACTGCTTTCAAGCTATTTCTAAAGTCACTTTGTCTCCCCAGTGACTGTGTAGTGTACTTTCATTCAGGAACATCCCACGTGTGTCTCAGTCCCAACAATAGTAACAAATAGTGTATTTGTAGCCTCTTCCTTTTTCCTAAATTCCATTTGTGTCAATTAGATGCTTTGTTTTCTCTTCCACGGCTGGAAAATGATGGCATTTTGTTTCTGGTTGCAATGAAGAAGCAGTAGATGCCAAGTATGGGAAGCTAGCAGCTTTCTATTACGAGAAAGCTTTCTATTGCAACAGCATATTCAATTTACATATTACAAAATAATCACAAAATATATCTCACAGTAGCCTGGATAGCCCGCAGTCATTATGCTACATCATATCGCCTTCTACTGGATGTAAAATGCTCTGTAGTAGCCTACATTTTGTCATTTTAGAATTTCAGTTCTACTTCTGTAGTTATTTTGGTGAAAGTAACTCAAAAGTAATACAGGAGAAATGTAACGCATTACAATTCTGAGACAGTAATATTGTAAGGTAAAGAATTACTTTTAAATAACAGTAACAAGTAATCTATAATCAGTGTTGCCACAGTTACTTTGAAAAAGTAATCTTATTATTGATTACTCCTTTAAAAAGTAACTTAGTTACTTTACAGATTACTTGATTTTAAAAGTAACTAAGTTAGATTACAAGTTACTTTATTAGTTACATTCAGAAGTTGCCGACAGCATCCCTGCTGCCTCAAAATAAAAATGACAACCATTTTTGCCAATACTCACTTTATTGGAAGTGCATTTTTAACAGTAACGTTTAAAAATTGATCTCCTGACATTTTACGTTGAATAATTAAAAAATATTTCCTGGAAAAAACCCCCCAATGTTTTAATAAAAAATTTAATAAAGACAGTCTTTCTTGACTTAACATAAATTCTCTCCCCGAGACGCAAGAAGAAAGCAAAAATATATATATTTTTAAGGAGAATGACAAAAATAGTAACTCACAGTGACTTGGATAAATTACTTTAATCTGATTACTGGTTTGGAAATAGTAACGCGTTAAATTACTTGTTACTGGAAAAAAGTAGTCAGATTAGAGTAACGCGTCACTAAGTAACGTGCTACTGGCATCACTGTCTATAATGTATTACAGATTGGAAGCAACTTGCACAACACAGTTTCTCAGTAATGTCTGCTTCCAAAAAAATTCAGCAAAAGTAAATGGGAAAAATCTAGCCAGTTCCTCTAAGCCCATATTTTATTCCACTTTAGTATGATTGGATAAATTGGGGAAGGTCGAAAAGTCTAAAACCTCTAAGGTTGCCATGACTTTATATATAAAAATCAACATTAGTACAAGCACATTGAAAGGGACAGCGTCACAATGAATTACATTGATAGCATTAGACTAATGTGCTGTCAGTTAGATATTTCCAATAATGCAGGTACGTTATGAATTTTATTTTATTAAAGTATTAAGGTGTGATTAGACATCACAAACTTCCTCTTCTTGTCTGCTCTTGATCACACACAAGACACGTGCTTTGTAATAGGTCCCATGGACTCTTTCACCCACCACTGCAACCTCAAGCCAGCAAAGAGATTTTGTCCTGGAGAACATGTCCAGTAGTCTTTAACAGTAGTACAGGGCTGTGATCATCACATCAACTAGACAAAACTTATGGTTTTCTCAAATTAGGTGTTTTTCTGCTGGCAGTTTTTCAGATTATTAACTAACATGTGAAAATATTGTTTCTGTACTTTCAACATTAAATATTACCTTTCAAATAAAATAAAATTACACAATATAGAGTTTAAGTATTAATGGTTGGGATTTTTCAGTAACTCTTTCTGCGCATTACATTGTTAATCCAGTAGGTGGCAACAAATCTTTATGAGGGAATCATACTGAAAAAAAAATCACAGATTCTTTCAGGAATGGCTTATTAAATCATTCACTAAACCGATTCAAAATCACTGATTCATCCTGTAAAGAAACAATGCTGCATCCCAATTCGCATACTGTCCGTCCTAAATAGTATTCGAAAATAGAATTAGTGTGTCCCAATTTGTAGTATGTTGAAATGAGTATTCCAAAGATACCCGGATGGTCTACTATTTCCGGTTAGAATCCGAAGTGCAGATCGATGCACACTCTAATGGCTGATATTGCCCACAACCCATTGCGAGTTGGACGAGGATTCGATTAGAACTACAAACACGAGTAAAAAGTGTTCAAAAACTACAGACATGGAGGATTATCAGTATCTAACCTGACAAAAAGATATGTACTCATTATTATTCCCATTATATTTAATCTGCAACAGCATTGTGAACTTTTGTAATGATACGTTTGGCCATTACCTTTTTAAATGCATCATTATATTCAAATTGCAAACGCATGAGGAGTGTCTCCGCATGAAAGACCCATGACTGACAAATCAACGTGCTACAACATTTCTCTCTGAAACGGTAGGAAATGAAATTAGATTGAATGTGGAGGATTTTAACTGTCACAAGATGATTGACAGGGCAGTTTACAGTGACAAGATGCACGCAACTAAGCGACAGAGCTGTTAAAGATGACAAAGTAGGATGTCCCAAAGCTTTCCTACTCTTCTGCTACACACTTAAAAGCATGAACTTTTTCTTCACAAAAAGAGTACATACTTTTAGGGCATAGTATGTAACCGAATTGGGAAGCAGCACCAGTGACTTCATGAGTGAGTCATTGAATCATTGATTCACCCAGTTCATTTAACAACACTGAACACCACTACTGTTTGTTGCTGGAGATGCAACAGCAAACTTTGTTTGGAACTATTATCATCGGTGGTCAAAACAGACAACATACAGTAATGCCAATATTGGTTCTAAAATGTAAGTTACTCAATTTGTACTTCTTAATTGTTTAACTGTTGAATATAAAACATTGCCCCTTAGGTCAGGAGGAATCACAATATATATCACAAAACATCCTCTTGTTTACGTTTGCATGGCATGAAAAAGTGTGCGTGTGATCATGGATCACTTCACTTTATTTAGCCTGTCACCCAGGCGGCAGTTGGTTTTTACGGCAAGACATACAGACAGACATAAAAAATAGAAAACAATACAAGAAATACAAAACAATACAAATTACAAATCCCATCCCAAAGCAATGTCAAATTTGTATTATTTTCACAAGGAACATGCGCAAAGCCAATTTAGAGTCATTTTCAGCGTGTCCATTTATTCCTGTTACAGCATCTAAGGGCATCGGTTTGTGTTCCTGTCGGCACTGAATAAACCCATTTTATGTGGCCAACTCTCCTAATGCACCCATTTATCAGTCTGTCATTTATATGAATGATATTAGGCATGAAATATATGCAGCCACATGTTGCCATGCTGTTCATATGGATGCATTATACAGAAGTCAGTGCCTGCCTTTTTCAGGTTTAAAGTTTCATTTTTGCCAACATGGGCATTTGCAGCAAACTCACATAAGAGCTGGGGAAATATATCATTGAGATTTATAAGGTGGCATGGTGGTATAACACTTCTATATAAATGTCAGCAAAATTTGCTTTCTCTGCCAAAGTTTCAACATGATAATAAAATATTTATATATTCAGATGGCCACCTGCGAATAGAATATGATTAGACTTGAAGACAGATGTCCCCTCATGGCCGGCTGCTCTTTGCTTTGGCACTGATTTCTTTGTACGGTTTGATTTCTCAATTCAATCTTGTCAGAGCGTTGATGAAGAAATATATTCCGAGGATTTGTGCGTGTCGTGGTCTCTTTGACAGAGCCGCGTCCTCAGGTGATATTGTGAGATTTGGTGTGCTGCCATGCTATCCTTTATTTAATTTACAGGCTAAATGAAGCAAGTTGAACCGCACTAAACATCTGTGCTTTATTTTCTTAATGCGTCAAGGAGCGAATGCCTAATAGTTTCGCACATCGGTTCCAGAGCTGTGCTTTTGCCAAGTTATTATACCTTACCTTGCTGGGCTAAGCACATACAAATAGCAAGGGCAAGTTAGCTCATTGTGTCTTTCAAGCACACTGCCTATTTATCTCCCATGGGTCCCAAGAGATCAAGCAGAGATATCTACGGGGCCACAAGCGCGGTCACCTAAAGCTTATGACTGTCATTACAACGTAACCCGAGGCCATGTGCCGAATACTCAGAGAACTTTACACCAACCATCACTTTGAGAATAAATTGTGCTGTGCTGTGCTTGTCTGTTCACTTTACTTGTTTAGACATACTGAGCCAAGTGCCGCCGCATGTCCTAATACAATTCGCACACCCTCCGGTAACAAGTACGAATAAGCATAACACGCTACTGCTTTGCTAGTATTACTCGTTGGTTGTAGACAAGTTTGTGTGCTTTTTGACTGGATTTGCCTGGATTTTTCCAGAAAATGCTGAAGGGGAATTCAACAGTTTCTATTATTTAGGCTGTAGCTGGCAATCTGAAGTTGAAAATCTGCACAAACTTCTCTCGTTCCCTTCACTTTACCATATAATGGACTTATGGAGTGGAAACGTAGTTTTCTAACTTACTGCAAGAGCTAGATAAGCAACTTCTTTTCAAGGAACTGTACCATAACCTAACAACTGCAAGCCATAAGACGTTATATTTAGAAAACCGCAGATACAAAATCTTGTGAAGAATGATCTCATGTTGTTGCTGATATGCTAACCACATTCATACACAAGAAACAGTATAGAATTTATTTAATTGCTCAGATATTTTTTCCTCACCCAAAGAACTTCTCTAGAAGCTCAGGTGGATATCCAAAAAGATTTGTAGTTTAGTCCCTTGATTCCAACTCTGCAAGTCAGCCTGTGGTCTTAAGCCTGACTCTACTACTGGCATGTTTGACTTTGTGGTGTCTGATCAGTGCCAGTTTTTTATATTTTAATGTTATCTATTACAGGTAACCGCAACAGTTACCGTCCGATATAAGAGATGTTTAAATTCATCTGTATTGGTAGATTTTGTACACACCTATTATCTGATGTTCACTTTATCTTTAAAAACATAAATCATTTTATAATATTCAATAAAATAATTCATTAAAATAAATACATCAAAAATAGTTTTGTTTGAATAAAAATTATATTAACAATTGTATATACTTAAAAAACGTTATATTTAAAACATTATAGTGTCGTTATTTATTTATTTAGATATAATAGTGTATATTTTTTATATTGCCGCAGCTTTCACAGTAAAGTGAATAAGTTAAACCAAACAAAAAAGAAGATAACCTGCACGTTTGAGGCAAAGGAAAACCAAAATTGAGCAAAAGCAAATAGAATCAGCCCAAATCTTTATCACTCTGTCTGCAGCCCTAAACTGTCCCACACACCCCTGCGGTTTGGCAGGAAATGTCAGAGTGTGTCAATCAGATGGCAGCTTGATGCTATGTTCAAGAGACAAGCGTATTCGTGGCACAGGGGTTGCGACAAGGAACACAGAGGGGATGTTCTATCATTTTTGACATGCGTGTACGCAATATGATGGCTTGGTGGTGTGTGTCCGTGTCTTTGTGTGTATGCGTTGAGAAGAAGATGAGTTCTTTCTTTATGGCTGTGCAGAGGCTTTTTGATGTCCCTGTGGCTGCTTTGGCAGTTCCAGGACCCAGGCTGGGTAATAGCGAATGACAGCGGGGAAAATAGTAGACGATTATATGCGGTGGGCACCGCTATTCTGCTATAGCACTGACAATGGTTCAGACGGCCATACTTCAGTCAAATCACCGTATCATTTTTGTACCATCAGCGAGGTTGGTAGAGATATTCGGTTCTCTCATTTCCCATCTTTTGTTGCACACCCTGCTGATAACTGTTAGTCCAGGTTCACTTCATTCACCAAGATGCTCTTGATTTACACTACTAAAAAGTACTATTTTGACCTCATATTTGATCGTGTTTTAATGGTAAAATACAATATGTATCAAAGTAAAAAATACAAAGAAGGTGTGCACATCCTCAAACCCAAACAGGGCTCAGGTGCAGGACAAAAGAAATAACTAAAGCAAAAAACAAATGTGATGTCCGCACACTGATATAACTGCTCCAATTTATTGCACCAATATCTGCGTTATTTTAATACAATTTGAAATAGATAAGTAAGCACAATCTATAAGAAGCTTAATGGAAGGCCTGTTTGCACTGAAAATATTGTAAAGCACTTTATAACTTTGTTTTGATATAAATAAAATAAAAAATAATGACAATCTTTGGAGCAGATTGGAGAAGCTTTGGAGCGACAATTGGAGCAGCTTGCTGGTTAGAACGGATTGTAAATGGTTGGTAAATATATATATATAAAAAATTGTCAAATATACAGTTTTATAATGCATTAGTTTAGTTCTAACTCAATGTGTACGTGTGTATGAATTGACATTTATTTGTATATTTTTGCATTAGGATACGTTGATATTGTACAACTGAAATGGCTAGAAAATTTCACAAACTATTACAAAGAAACAGCAAGTAACACATTGTTATCATACACCCGGCGCAATGCGGCGCCAGACCTGATGATGCTGTTATCATTTTCACATCCTGCACCACGTTGTTTAAATAGCAAATGCATTTGCGCCCATTTGTTCGCCCATGGGCGTGCTGGTCTGAAAACGCCTATAGACGGGTCCACAAGGCACTTACACTCTCCTTGTTATACACACAGGGACGTGCAGCATCACACAAATTAAAATTAAAATTTAGAAAGATTCAAATGTAAAAGAATATTATTGTGTACATAAATATAAAAATGTCTACATGTTATAATGGATAGTTATTGCATGTATCAGTATTAGCCTACCTTTTTGCAGTAATGACAAGCAAGCAGGCGTGGCATCATTAGACGAGCAGATCCATTTCCTTGCTAGAGAAGCGTTCAGTTTTTACGCTTGCAAATTCCACCATGTAAATAGCGAATCCGCCAGTGCAACTGGCTTTTAAAGGGAATGGGAGATGAGACTCTGATTGGTTTATTGCACGTTACACCCAAAACACACCCATTAGTCATTAAGAGACTAGGTAAAAGTAAAAAGAAAATGTGTATTCGGACACGCCCTAAGTGCACTTGCGCGGTGGGCTTTAGACCATGCACTTACTTCGTTAAAATAGGGTCCATTGAATTAAATGTGAAATTAAAACTAAAATAGTATTTATTGTAAAACATAATCCAAAAATACTCATTCTTACAATGTAAAAAAAATAAACTTGATTTATAACAGGGTTAAACAGATGAGTAATAGTAAGAAGTTTAAATAATTGTATTAAATCAAGTAATATATTTAATTTTCCCCTGTTTTTATAATATTTTTCATGTTAAATTATTTGCAAACCTTTTTGAATATGTTAAGTTTGGAGCCATTAAATGTATTTGTTTTTCTTAAAAGGCAGTTAGAGCCTCCTAGTATGTGTGATTTGGTAGAAATGTATTGAATTGAGCTCATAGGTGTAATCATATGTAGTTACCCCATGCTGTGTCATCCCTGTAGTTGCTAAAGCAAGCTCAGAAATTATGCTTTAGGGTCCCATGGCTCCCCACTTCAGGAACACAATTTCATCTCAATGACTTCTAAATCAGCATGTTCTGCAAGCACACATAACATGTTGTGCCACCTTGATGCTAATGGCTGGATGTCGTGCATGATGGTTTTGACACAAAGTTCTTGTTGTTTTTGTAACCTCTCTGTAAGGTTGCATATCCTTTCTTTTGTTAAAGCATTATGGGCTTTTTTTCCCTCTTGAGACTTTTGATGCTAAAGTCAGGCTTATTCCTGATGCAGTAAATTGCAGTAAAAAAGCCCCACCTGCTCTGTCTGCCTTTGGTTGTCTCCATTATCCTCTGTTTTAGAGGGATTGCTTTTATTTGTGCAACCCTGTTTAATATGAGGATTTTTTTCCCATTCTTATGACTCACAGAAGATGACCTGAAATGTTTTTCTTTCTTCCTTTCTTCCTTGAACATGTCTTACCAGAAGTCGGCTTCCTCCTGTTAAAATAGGAAGGGAAAAAATTGTATCTAGCATCTCAGAAGCAACATGACATCGACAAAGACCTGACCATCTCCTGTAATCTGATCGAGTCCCGTAGCAGTGAACGCCACACATTTCATGATAAGGAAACCTTAGTCTTTTTGAGAGGAGGAGGAACCGGGCAGCTCGACTGCGATGCAAGAAGACAATTATCTCTCAAAACAAAAAAAGACAAGATTGCATTTTTGACAAAGGAAAGAACCTTTTATCAGAAAAAGATTCAAGACAGGACTCGTATGTGTGAAATAGATACTTGTGTATCCTATGAGCCAAATACAATTACTCATATCAAAAACAAAATCTTTTGCCCTTATAAATCTCTCCAGAGGGGGAAAGAGATAAGCTTTCAATATGAGCTGTCTTTCTAATCCCACGATTAAATGAAACCACCAAGGATGGTGGGATAAACGTTCCCACTCCTATTGTCTCCTTAGCTACTGAGGGGCGATCCTCTGGAGTCACATTTCTTATTTGGGGATGTGTTTGGAGCGAGATAATGTGCAGGGAGTCTCTTTAGATTGAGATACAAGCCAAGTGTAAGAAGAGTGTTCAGGGAGAGTACAGAAGAAGCTCGAGAGGATGAATAATGCCTGGTTCAGACTACACGATTTTAGCCCGAATTTGGCACGATCCGTTTGACGTATGGTGTCGTAGGGATTCGTAAACGACAATGGACGTCGGGACGCAAGAATTGATCGTATCATCTCGTATAGTGTGTCATAGTATACGACACGACAACCGAATCCGTGTCTGCGATAGTTCACGACGTCACAGCAGAAAGACTAGCATGTTGAATTTTTTTTCACGTTCCCCACGACGGGTTCCGTCACATGGGTGACGCTGACCAAACGGAGCACAGAATATATATTCTGACAGGATTCAAACATGGCGAAACGCAAGAGAGATGATGGTGCGGCTAGGTGGAGTTATGAAATAGAGGAAAGGTTCGTGGAGATGTGGCAACAGTACTCTTGCCTGTACGATGTTTCATCGAGGGACTAGAGAGAGAGGTGTGAGTGATTCTGGGTGCGCGCGTGTGTGTGAGTCTGACTGTGAGGATGTGTTTGTGCGTGACTGTGTATATGTGTGTGTGAGTGTGAGAGATTAACATCAACAAAGATAAAATAAATGGTTTATAGGAGCAGTTCATTATTAGTTCATGTTAACAAATGTAAAGTGTTCCCAGATTTTTTTTACAAATACGTTGTAGTGGCAAGCTTTCACTACTGGCTAATAACAAAATATTTAATATAAAAAGAACGATATTTTACCTCAAGTTCTCCTTGGAGGATTGACAGCCCATACTGCCCTCTTCGAGCAAGCCAGGAACGTGTCCATGGTCGGGTTTTCTTTCTTTTTTTGCGCTTTTCTAGACACAAGACAGCCAGTACAAAACACGCCGGTTTCGCCTTCTCGATGACATCACGCGCGTCGTTAAAGACAACAAGCGATCATTGGTCGCGAAGCAACGTGTAGTCTGACATGTTTCTTATCCAGGACACGACAAGATTTTAGGAGTCAAAATCGCGTAATCTGACACAGTGACTATCGTAACAGACAAAACAAATCGTGTAGTCTGAACCAGGCATTAGACAGAGGCCAGGGCAACGAGTCGAGTGTTTTAATTTTCAAAATTTCTGACTGATAGAGAACTTGAGATTTCACCGTAGACTGAAGGCCAATTTATACTTCTGCGTCGAGTGCACGCAGAGGGTACGGCGTACCCTACGCATAGACGCGTTGGTTACGCCGTACCCTACGCCGTACCCTGACGCGCACCTCTCCAAAAATGTAACAACGCGTCAATTCTACGCGGACCGCAAGCGCTGTGATTGGTCTGCCAGAACCCTTCCCTCAGGTCAATATATAAATAAATAAATCTGCGATAGGAGTGTGTGTGTGTGTGTGTCCAGAAATGGGATGATAGTTCCTTACGTCTACTATAACACACTATTTTGTAGTCCAGCGATTCTTTATGGTAGTAAATAAATACATAGATCCGCTGAGTATAGTTTATTTATTTTCTCATTAAAACCAAAGATGTTAATCAGTAATTGTATATTAAGAACAGGGACACATTAGGGTATATTTCGTGAATGAAGTCTCCGCAACAGCAATCGATTGCTCGAGCCACCGCTGATGAAAACAGCGGCCACGAGCTCCGCATGATTTCACAAACACATTCCAGCGCCAGATCGCCTTATTTAACTTTACTAATCAACTAGAGATGCTTAATTTGTATTAGATACAACAACTCAAGCTGCAAGAAAAGCCGCTCTCTCACTGCTGCTGATACTCCGACATGAATGAACACATTCTACACACGAAGCTGCTTCTTCTTCGGCTGTTGTCTTGATTACACCAACATGCCCGAGGACACTGCCTACTAGCGTCTGCATGTGTAATTGCACATTGACGCAGACAACAGCGCAGAAGTATAAATGCTCACGACGGCGTCGGCTACGCGCGTAGCCTACGGCGTACACTACGACGTACTCTCGACGCAGAAGTATAAATGGGCCTTTAGAAGGATCTGTCAGCCTTCATTTTTCCCTGGTTTGAAATTAAGCCTGATTTTTATACCCACTTTTGCACCTTTTTGTGTCTTTAAGTCAATGTGAAATGTCCATTTGAAGTAAGACCTATTTTCATGTTGATTTTAATTTAATTTGGATTTCCAAATGAATTTGTCCCCAGAACGTGTATGTGAAGTTATATCTCAAAATACCCCCACAGATCGTTTTTTATAGTATGTTAAAACACGCCGTTTATGTGTGTGTCCCTTTAAATGCAAATGAGCTGCTGCTCCTGGACTGTTCTTTCACGAAGAGCGCGGAGCTTCAAGAGCTTGTGCAACAACAAAACAGAACATGTCAGAAACTAGCTGTGTTCAGTCCGAACTGGAGTCGGACAATGATGCCTACAGAGCCAGAGAATAAATGGGGATTTTTAAAAAAAGTGTTACATTTCTTTTTACTTTAATTGTTTACTTTAATTGTAAACCATCCGTTTAGGGCTGAAAAATCTGGAGAATACTTGTCTGGCCAACTGTGATTTATATATATATTTATTTATTTATTACGTTAGTATCAAAGCACACCATGAGTGTATTTTAACACTTGCTTTTGGCATCTGATAGAGCATTTGGAAACGGAAACTATGACTTCAGACTTACAGGTATAGTTCAACCATATTAAAAGTTGCTGTTAATTTACTCACCCTCAGGCCAATCCGACATGTATGTGATTTTTTTCTTCAGTAGAACAGGAAAGAAGATTTTAAGCTGAAACTGTGGTCTACGTTGCTAAATCTTTTGTAAGTCAACGGCTAAGTCAAGAAACATACAGGTAAAACAAAATTAATACTCGTGGCTCCTGACAATACATTGAGGTCTTATGAAGTGAAAAGATCAGTCTGTGCAAGAAACTGAACATTGTTTACAACATTATTATAACATTATAAGCATGTCATTATAAGCATGTTCTCGACAGTCTGGAGTGCAAGTTTTTTTGACGCATAATTACGTATGCGCATGAGAAAGAGATGTGTTTGTTGTATATTTTGTTTGTAATGCAGAAGTAAAACACTAATAAACTACTAAAAAAACTACTACTATATAAACTACTATAGTGGAGAATTTGAGATGACAGCAACACACACATCCTCCCTCTCTGTTGTAAACAAACACAGCGTAACAAACACAGGGTTTGCTCACGGGCATACGTCATAATGTGTCAGGAAGCTCACGCTCCATACTGTCATGAGCGCGCTCAGGACCGCTTGCAGAGTCTGTGGATTAACAATGTTGTAAATAAGGTTTAGTTTCTTGCACAGACTGATCGTTTCACTTCATAAGAGCCATGGGTATTTATTTTGTTTTGCCTGTATACATTATGTATGTTTTTTTTACCAAAGTGACGAAAACTGTTGACTTGCCATTGATAACCACAGTTTCAGTTTAAAATCTTCTTAACTGTTCTGCTGAAGAAGAAAGACACCTACATCTGAGATGTACCGATGGTGACCCTATCCCTTTCAGCTCATAAGAAATATTTTGCAATAATACTTTGATGGTTTTGATGGTCCCCATTAGAAATTCTGTTGACTATAAGTAACGTTGCATCTACACACCAACTAAGTCTCATTAGAATGTTAATTGAGTATTAGTAGACTGCCTAATATCTGCTAACACTTAATGTTGACCATCCCCAACAGACATTCTACTTACTTTAAGTAATTTTGCAACTACATGTCAACTTATTCTACTAACCCTAACCCCCTATAATACTAACCCTAACAGTCTACTAATACTCTAATGATAGTTATTACATATAGGTGAGATGTTACTTATAGTCAACAGAATGTCTGGGGAACCTTCAAAATAAAGTGTTACCTACAATTATACTGTAAAATATTTTTTATTCTAATAATCATCATTTAATTCTATAGTACACTGTAAAATTATAATACTAATATTTACATCTTAATTTCTTTGTTTTCAAACATTATACCACCAAGCTTTTATTTTTGTAGTTTGTATTTCAGAGTGCCGCACTTCACTCTGAAATAGTAGGGTATAGGGTGAATTCAGGTTGATTGGGACACTTTTTCAGTCATCTCAATGGCAAAAAGTATCACAATCACCCTGAATTCACCCTATATTTAGTCATACATATAAGTCCCCTTGTAGTCAATAATTGTATCCCTTAAAACATGACATATTTGAAAATAATTCCTGTAAAAAAAAATGATTCATGTCTTAAAATAGCTTGAATGTAACTCTTGCCTCATTTTGTATACGCGGAACCATGAATATGCATATTAACCCCGCCTCCATTCACTCGCACCAGCTCAGAGACCCACTCGGTCAACTCTACTGTATTAAACGATGCACAATGGCAAGTGGAATAACCTGGCTTCTCTTGTGCTAAAGCCCTTCCGCACATTGACGTGACTGGTTACAAGGTAGTTTGTGACAAAAGAATCACTGGCGATTACAAACTGCATTTTTTGAGACTGTCTTAGTTTCACTGCAGTTTTAAGGAGAAAATACTCTGCAATGGTTTTGACTTTTGAATCTGCACATGGTTTGTCTGAAAGCATATTAAAAACACCACATAGACATACAAACAAACTTGATTTTCACCACAGGGGTCTTTAACTGAATCACAGCTAATATCGTATATGACACACCTATATTACTCTCTGTCCACTGCATAACACAAAATAAGATACTGTTGCTAGTACAGTTGTCGCAGAACTCATTCTTCCTTTTTGTAAAAAAAAAAGAAAAAGGTATTTGTTTTGTTTGGCATTCCTCTCAGAGGCTACCCCCGAGCGGTTGAGCTTCAGATGTGTGTGGTTTGAGGGTATTGGTTGCGCTTCCTGCTGTCTGAAGACAGCTCAGCCAAATATGGAGGCTCCCTTTGGGCTGGCCCCCTGGTACACCCCTCCTTGGAGTCCTGAAATTTGGCTCACACAACATCCCGCAGTGTCGTGCCACCCTTATCACCCGAAGCCATTGTTGAAACAGCACGACATTGCAGCCCCCTGTCCTCAAATGACATCAAGAACCCCCTCTGATCAGCTTCCTGCATGCTGCGTCTCCACGAGCCCCCAATAGTATGGAATATCAGCACAGCTCTTTGGGCTTTCCATTAGAACAAACATCCCCAGATGCATCTCATGAGGGGACGCCTGTGACTCACTTGTGCATTGCTTTGGTATCAGCTCATTCATCAAACATGATTTCACAACTGTATAATTTCCGTGGCTTTGGAAAACAGAAGCAGCTGCTGTCTAGTTCATGTCTGTCAATGGTGCTGTATGATTATGACTATTGATGTGGTTTTCTGTGAGAAAAATTGTAAATATTGACCGGCATCATTAGCAATCAGCAGATAAATGTGTATGTAATTATAAGTATGTGAAGCATGAAAGAGTGTATGCTGTCATTTGTGATGGATTGATGGATTGACCGCAGGCAGCTAATCTACTGGCATTCATTACAGATGAACCAAATGTATTATAAATATGTTTTCATCAACTCTGGTGATGATTGATTTAATTACGAGAGAAGATGGAGTAGACGTTTAAATAGTGTTCCATTACTGGAGAAAAAAAAATTAACTGCTATGTGACTATGAACACAAACAGCTTTCAAATAAAACATAAATGTACATGACTAAACAACTCTAAAACTGTTTAAATCAATTTTAAATAGAAAAAAAATGTAATTAGAAGTATTTTAACAGTGGTTATTGATTCTTATTATTGATTCTTAAAGCTTTCTTTTAAACTTCCAAGGTAACAGCGATAATGAGAGAATTCAAATGGCCAATAAGAAAATTCCTTTCAAATATGCCCGGCCCGTAGAGGAATGGCTTCAGGAGAAAGGTAACTTCCTCCTCTCTTTTTATTAATTAATTTATTTTTGTAATTATTTTTTATTTTATTTTTTACCATCATTACTTATCTCATTATAACTAAATAAATTTAGCTGAAGAGAAATGCATTGTATATTGTGTTGCACCAATCTTTCTTTTTTTTTTTTCTTTGCCTTTTCAATGCTCATTTATCTTTGTCAGACTAAATAACATATTCACTGTTTAATGAATCTATATTGGCCTAGTAAACCTTTTATGAATGTTTTAAATGCAAACGTTAAAACAAATTAATTAAGACATAAATATCTCTTGACTTTTTGGCTGATAGAAAGGAAGGTGGACAGACGATGTTTCATGATTTTTCCAGGAGAAATTAAGAAACACAAGAGCTGTTACATGCAGCAGCTTGTGACTGCACAGGAAGTATCATCGGGGAAGAAAACGACAGCATGATTATTGTTTCAGACATTAATTGCATATCATCAGGAGTCCTCCTCATTATAATCACTGGAATTACTCAAATTAGGATTTTTTTTAGGATGATTTATATACTTTTTTTTTTGAGTTGTTGTGATATGAAGCTTTTTATTCACTACCATAGGATATTCCCACATTTATTTTAGTTATTATTTAACTGATTATTGAGACATATGACAAAACATATTTAAAAACATGTTTCCCCTGTCATTCATTTTTAAAATAGCAACCATATATATATATTTCACTTCTGTAGCCTGTTTTGTCCCATGTCCCAAGAATCAGTCATATGTACATTTATACCATGTGTATAACCAAGATAACGTTTTCAGCCTTTTTCCAGTAAGAAAGTCTCTATAATCTTAATATTTCAGGATACTTTCATATGCCTGTCATAAGACATTTTGTTATTTATTCGTTTGGGTGATCTCTCCTTATAGAGACAATTATAGTAAAACGTACTGCAGCCATCATGAGCTTGTAGCTAGACTCATTCTGGGAGACATAATGGGTCTGGTTTATAGTCTGGCCCTCCAAATGTTTACGACACGTCTCATGGTAGTATAACCCTGAGCATTTCGGAAGGAAATTAAGCCATAGTAATTCAGCACAGCCATCTAAGTCATTGTACCTTGGTTGTGTAGGTTAAGTGCACAAAACAACTATGAATCTTGTCGCTGAAGAGATATTTTGTGCATTTACTGACCCATAACCAAGAAATGTTCTGAATCTTTCTTGCATCCTCAGGGCGGCAGTTAACGATATTCAACACCCAGGCCACGATAAGAATTGGTGGTTCAGACCGCAAGAGGCCATTTCAGGGCCAACTCTCCGGACTCTACTACAATGGCCTCAAAGTGCTCAACATGGCTGCTCAGGGCAACCCTAACGTCAAAATCAACGGCAGTGTCCGCCTGGTGGGGGAGATTCCCGCCGCAGGTTCAGCTAGAACCACGGCCCTACCCCCAGAGATGTCCACCACCTTTATCGAGACCACCACCACCATGTCCACCACCACCACGAGAAAACACCGCACTCCACCCACAATACAGGTACAACCCCTGACACAAGCACAAATTTGAATGAAAGCATCGGTGGGGCCTGTTGCATAAATTGTAGGGCCCTATAATTTTCACGATCACAGATTCACGGAAGGAATCGCGGAATTGGCACATTAACATTCCTGGAATTGTACATATTTGGAATGAAATTCTGTTTAGTGTGGGAGAAGAACGTATGTATGGGGGAACAAATCTGGGCGACACAAGCCCTCCCGTCATTTCAGTTCCCCCTCCCCCTTCAAAACAATGAAAGTATGGCGAAGCGGCTCTCCGTGGTTCCGCTTTCGTTGGCGAAAAAGTTAAGAAACTTGACACTAAGCCCTCAGTACCGAGCCGAGCAGTTCCCACGTAACTTTTATGTGACAGGTGAACTTTTGTTTTGGTCCTATATTTTTTACTTGAAAGAAAAAGCTAATGGAGCGCTTTCATTTAAACTTATATAAACTATGTAACGCTTTACACAGAGAGGCCGGATAGCTGGCCTGAATGGTTGTAGTCAAGTGTAAGCAAACTCACTTATCTGACATTTCACATGGGGTTTATTATCAGCGTCAATCCTATGCACACACGGGGCAGTTTGCAAACACTCCACTGACAACTGCGTTACTGAACAGGAAAATAAACAGGGCCAAGAGCAACAGAAATATAGAACCCATACATGCGATGTTCACACGGACTGCCCACTCTTCAGCGAGTGAGTAAGAGAGTGCGTTCCACCTTAAAGGAGCAGTACCTAATTCTACTTGTTACAATTAATATAATTTATTTTACTGGACAGTTTAAAGCTCATAACCATTAATATTTTGTTGTGACTTGAAGTACTTAGAGTGCAGTGTTATGTTGCATCATGCAGTATTTGTCCTGAAAAGTGTTTATTACCTCAATAAATTTAAGGTCATTCCTATTTTATGTTTTATGTTCTAATATATTAACATTAAAAGCACACTCTTTTTACGACTAAAATAACAGTAAAGAAAAAAAAATGAATTACCAAAAATTTGAACGGAAAAATCTGATTTTGCAAAAATTTAACGGAAAAAACGGAATTTTGGAAAAATAAAACAGATTTTATAGGGCCCTAAAATTGCTGAGACTATTAATACAAGTTAAAGCTGCAGTCTGTAACTTTTTGGGTTAAAAATTACTTAAAACTCGATTTTGAGCAAGTACCTTACCTTCTCCTTACCTTAGCCCAATTCACAACTGTAAGCTTGCAGTACTGTGTTATAATTTGAGTGGTACTGGTGGATTTTTGCTGGAAATTCGAGCATGTCTTTGCGTCATTATTTCAAATCTGTATAAATAAAGAAGGAATCCGGCTAATAGTAATATCGCATGTGAGGATGCTGCAGGTGGCGGATCATTTATAGCCTTTTCTCACAGCAGCTGGAATAATTAAATGTATAATTTTTATGGCAGATTGTAATCCAGAAAGGTCCAAACGACAATCATCAGTTTTCAAACAGAGATGGCGACAAAGAGGCAAAACTTATGGACTGAAGCTTTAAGGCTCCGATTTACTCACTGCAAAGTTCTTCACTTAGGGGTTTAAAGACGCTAATGAGAGCGACGTTTGGGTGAATATGTAAATATGTACATGCTTTCCTCTCAATAACAATCAAAAACACGCAACAACAGAAAAAAAACTGTACGAAAACACCAGTTACAAGCTCTGCAATTCGCAACTCCAATCAAGTTACATTATGTTTATTTGTATAGCACTTTATACGATAGATTGCTAGCAAGCCAGTGTCAGTGTCTCTAATCTCTATCAATTAGAATTACAACTACAGTTTTTAGTTTAAAGCAGATCTCCAGTGTGTTCATTTTTTACTTGTGTCAGACCTCGACAGAATTAACAGAAGAAATTAAACAGATACTAACCACGCCAAAGTAGGCGGAGTAATCGCCACAGACCAATGGCACAGCATTGCACAGCCGGAGCAAACTTTTCTGGAAGTTTGCTTTGGCGAGCTGTCTCGTACTCCTGAAACAAACTCCAAACTTTGTCCAAAATGTTTTGGCCTGATTTTGTGTGAAGTTGTCGTCACACCAGGCCATTTGTCAAGTATATTGCTTTGACTAAAAATAATTTACAAAAAGATAACGTCAGCTGCATAAAAACTTAGATTGGTCTTAGACTGATTATTCCCTGCTTGCTGGTCAGACTAATTATTCAGACACGGTCTTAACATAATTCTGTGTGCCTACGTGTCCTCATCATTTCTTTGATTTTAGAACTACCACAAATAACGTCTGGCCCAGATTTACAATTCAAATAAATGAGGACACAAATTTGTTGCAACACAACATGGAAAATACATCTCCGGAATGGATTTTTAGGAGGTTTTCTGCACAGCTACAACTTCCATTCTGCAGAACGTCTTAGTGACAGTGTTGTCCTTCATTTTTTACGCTTTCTGTTTTGTCCAATGATTTCCAGAGCGCTTATTTGTCAAGCTTAGATCTATTTCTTCAGCTCTGAGTTTGCAGAGGCAAATTGGCATTCAAATGAAAAACAATTATTGGACCACACCCAGGTCACGTATGTCACATATGTGGACAGGTAAACACATTGCAACAACAATTCATTGTGTATGTGTGGGTTGTCAGATTATAAATATGCAAAACAGAGGCTTTTGTTTTATTTAGGAGAAGTCACTCAACCAGGTGCGTTTGAATGATTTTCCAACAGTATGCAAACAACTTGCTCCAGTTAACGCAAGCGCAAGCGGTGTCCACGACTTCATTTTATTAAGGTCGAGAGCCTCTCTGACACGTTTTTGTTTTGATGTTTTTCATAACCAAAGAGAATTGTTTATAATTCTCCACGTCCTTTAGATAAAGATACAATAGCGGGTGCACAAAAGCCTCATTCACACGCTCTTGACAACCAAACAGAGTGCCGCCCACATAAAGTTTGACCGGGAGCCAATAAAACACTGTGGTTTGGCGAAATGCGATTAGACTGGCCATTTCATAGGCATCCTGGTACAAATTGAGCTGGTGGAAGTGATATTAAAGCCATCAGTCTCCTCTGTGTCTGAGACACATTTTGGCAAGAGACATTTGTAATCATGAAGCCCCCACAGTTGACCGCATAAAGAAAGTTTACGACTGAGTAATGCTTAGAGAATTGGGGCTACAAATGGGTTCTTCCTACTCAGCGCATTTGCTGAATTAAAATAGTACTTTATTTTGATTAAGTAATTCAATTAGAAGAAAATTAATTGTTAATGGCCTCATAATTCACATTAATTCATAGAAAACATGAGTAATATATATTTTACCATTGCTGTCATTGTTGTTTTTCATGCACATTGTGCTTATATCAGAGAAATATGTCAGATGACAGTTCTTTTCTACCTTCAGGTCACAAGATGCATGGATCTGTGTTAAGAAAGAGAGCACATCCGTAACACGAGCTACTTGCACCACATATTCAGACCTGTGATCTTCAAGAATCTCCCACAGATGCTAGAGGGTGCTAAGTGTGGCATTGCATTGCGCAGCGAACCATGGAGATGGACATTTTCACTAACATTAAGGCTGAAGTTGACCATGTCTGACTTTAGCTGGAAACCGTAGAAGCTCAGCGAAGCATTAGACCGCATTCCAATCTGAGCACAAATAGGCAAAACGCATGCAAATGCTGCGGTAACAAGAGGGCGTGCATAGAGCAGAGCTATGCTTGAGAATAAAACAATTCTCTCAGACGCACTCTGGAAAACAGCACTGCTGTGGGACTTGTTTGACTTATGAGGCTAATAGATGTTCAAGAAAACACAGCCATGGATTTTTATCTGATCTAATGAACCAGTCACAGTTGCATATTGCGTACGAAAGGGTGAAAGACGTGTGATGGTATTAGGGTGAGTCATTTTGTTGGCGTCACCTAACATGACTGGAATTAAGCTTTTGGATATAGATAATGATACACCCACAGTCATTTCTAACGTGTTTATTTATGTATTCATATTATAAATCCTCATCCCACGCGCATTGGCCCATCTTTGGACTCATTTTTGTCACCATTTCTCTGTTGAGACTTATGTTGCAGTGAATAGCATTTTCTGTTTGCATTTTCTTTGTCTTTTTTTTTTCTTCATCACTTGGATAACAAAATATCTTTTAAAAAATCATCTTATGGCCAAAACCCAAAGAACCAATCATCGAAATGGTTTTTATATTAACCGAAAATTGACGGTACGTTGTTGAGTGATGAGTTTGACATGAGAATGCAGAGAACAAATACAGCCCTCATTCACAGCCTTGAGGATGAATGGAGGATTGTGGGTACTTGAGCGGAATTGGCAGGAGGATTCTCATAAATTCCGATCAGTCTAGTAGGTCAACAGGCTGGAGGTCAGGTTTGCTTTCTCATCTTAATTTGTGCAAACAGGATCAGTAAACAAGTGGTCTGTTACAGTTGGGGAAGTAATTTAATTGTGAACTGCTATCCCTACATTCATTATGCTGGGATGAGAGATCTATTTTTAAGCCATTTGCATTTGCGTCAAACTGGAACAAGGTCTATGCGCTTTATTTGGCTTAATTAAGACTGGGGCTGTTGAGACGAAGAGAAGCCGTGCTTGTGTGGATCTCCGCGTAGAACTCTTTCGAGGTTTGTTTAAGTACGCGCTGCTGTTCTTCAAAGAAATTCGCTTGGAAGAGAAGTCTTGAGAGACAGATCACAAGGAAGGCTTTTTCTTGTTTTAATCATGTTCAGGATAGGTGCAGAAACAGAAAAGATATAGCATAATGTGATACCTTGGCTTAGACTGACAGATGAACAGTTCGGCATGATGAAGCAGTTATCAGAAACACAAAACATGTTGATTTTTAATAAAAGGGAATTCAATATCTGATAATGTTTAAAAGAAGCCGCAGCTATGGTTGTAGCCTAATTTGACGTGGAAGACGTTTGTAAAATTGACTTTTTCTTTACCTCGAGGTCTATCCTTTTTTCATTAAGGTTTCTGAGATTATTCTCCAGGCTGGTATGATGGTAAACCTCACATTTGAGGGGTGTGTTTTCCTCTGGGCATCTGAATTATTGATGTAAGGTAGGTTAATTGAGCTGCACACGTTTTCATATCAGAGGGGTGGGATGATGATATTCATTTCATTTCACATCTGCAGAAGGCTGAGGGACTACAATTGGTCTCGTACGTCCTTTTGGCCTCTAATAGGAAGGATTTTGGCCGTTTGCGGTCGTTTCATCCCAAATTCACAAAATCCTTCTCCTTTGCTGTACCTCTGAAATGTAGTACATTAAAGAACTGTGTGCCAGAGGGCATCAAACGCTTAGTGAGACACAGCAAAGGATTTTCTCTTCAAATTAGCCCAATTTTAGCTATGTTGTCTTAAGTGCTCTATTTGCTTTAAACAGGATCCCCATCAGAACGATTGAATGCACTGGGCATTAGGATGGAAATGCATATTATGGTATTATGTTAATGATTTAGCTTTTATTGTATATATGAGCAAAATGGAGTGAACGTGGTTTGATGTAACTTTTGTTTAAAAAAACCCAGAGTGACTGAATTAGATACATCAAATTCATTGTTAAATTGCTATTTAAATATTGTAAGGAATAGTTCTCTCAAAAAAATGTTACAAACTGCAAGAAACACACTAATAATAATAAAAAAAATAGATATGAAGATATGAATCAAGTCCAGTTTACAAAACCAATATGAATCATTTGTTTTTGAATCTAACTGATCTGGTTATCAAGTTCACTTCTCAAAGACTCACATTAGTTAACAACCATCAGGAGGTCAACATTATCAATGGATTATGACTTAGTTATGAAAGACTATTACCATTTTATGTCTTGTAAAAATAAAAGTAGTCAAATTATATATCATAATATTATATATTATGTTGCATTTATATCCCTTTTTGAAAGTTCTTTTTCAAAAGAAAGAGAAAGTCATGCGGGTTTGAAACAACTTGAGTGTAAGTAAATGATGACAGAATTTATTTTTTATTTTTTATGTGAACTATCCCTATAATGCAATTTAATGATTTAAAAGCTTGCTTAGTTCGATTTAGAGATTATTCACTCCTGAATGCACAAATTCTTATTTAGCACAGTGAATGCTGATGGCTGGTCTTGATAAGTATTTACTGCTTCTGTTTAGAAGTTGTAAAGCACTGAATCTATGTAAGATACGTATGTGGCCAATTCCAGGGATTGTTATCCGTCACCGTGCATCTGCTGTGCACAGCAGCTAGCATCTCTCGATGGGCTGTTGCTGGGAGGACATGTCGAGAAACAAACAAATTACTGCAATGTTGTGATGTACCTCACAGAAACAACATGGTTTTTTCTAGATTTAATTAAGCCGCCGCACTGGGACCCTCGTAATTGTCCACGATGGGAACAACTAATGGATATTTTTGCATATTAATTGCTTCCTTGTGAATGAAGTGTAGAGTTAACAGAGGCTTAGTCGTTTTGGACTACAGCTTCTAATTATCACGTAACTGAACCGATTTTAGCTTAAATCTAAATGAAAAAGTTTAAAGGAAAATGCATATGCTGATATTACTATGTATGCATAGTAAGTTTTGAAAACACAAAAACAATGTGCCAAGGTACACCCAGCATGCTTTAAATCTAAACTAAAGGCCATACACTTTTTTTTCTACATGAGTGCTGACAGACAGTTCAGGGGTTAACCGCATGATCCACTGAGACAGAAAAAATACTGTCAGCAAAGGGAGTTGCTGCACTACCACAATAAAGACTAATATTCCTCCAGAGTTGTGTTTAGAATCCAATTATATGGAGGTTGGAGGCGGCCGACAGACGGCTGTGGTGCAGAGGACTGATATGTTTCAGAAGGTGCTGACGAGCCACGTGGGAACGGGATATTACGCGTGGGCAGACGCCGCTATCCCTAAGAGACGGCGGCCTTGATTTATTGAAATATGCGGCAGCCATAGTTAAAAGGGCCAAAGCTATGGGAGCCGTATCAATGCGCTCCTTGGGTAGATGATGCGAGTCCAATCTGCTGGCCACGGTAGTGTATTGAAATGTGAATCGAGTTTCACTTTACTCCAATTTATTTCCTCTTGAGGCATGATACCAAATAAATGTAACAAACAAAGGACACTATTGGGAAGACAAGTTTGCATAACAATAGCAGTAGCTTTTCTCCTCTTTATTGCTCCCCATTTCCTGTGTGATTTAGTAATAGATATTTAGAAGCACTTTTTTGTAAATGTACTGGATCACAGCAGTTCTTTGCCTAAAACTAAGTTTTAATAGAAAATAGAACATTTTACGTTCACTTGCTGAAAATATAAACGAGCACCTATTTCACCTAAAAAACTTTAGTTGCTGTCCTAAATTTCACACACACACAATACATCATTGCATTATCCCTGGATAACTTTTGGTTACATTATGCACTTGCACGCCGATTGTTAACAAAATAAACACATTTATACAGTTTCATTTACTGCCTGCGGTTTCGTCTCATGACCGAAATCTCCGGTAAAACAAACTGCGTACTGTTATGCTGGATTCTTTGGGAAGCAGAACAAGGTTATCTTTCCCTCAAAACCAAAAACCAGTGTTGGGCACGTTACTTTAAAAAAGTAATTAGTTATAGTTACTAGTTACTTCTTACAAATAGTAACTGAGTTAGTAACTGAGTTACATCATTATAAAAGTAACTAATTACCAGGGAAAGTAATTACTGCGTTACTTTTTTTTGGTCAAAAGTTCAAATATGTCAAATAACTTGGATGCCCCCAATTTAAATATGTTAAATGAATGAATTAGACACTAAACATTGTACATTAATGTACACTATTGTAATGTTGCTGTGGGACAATGTGAGAGACACCTATCAAATTCAATATATTGTAAATATTATCAGTAGACCTACTATAGTGTAAATATTATCAGTACTTTACTACTCCTTTGGTAGTGGAGCTCACGTTATCGCCTGGGTTTTTAGCCGCTCATTTTGTGGCTGTGATGATGTGAGGCTTCATTAGATTAGAATTACTTGCCACCGACGTGGAGAGACTCTTTCTTCCTGGTCATAAGTTGCACGTCACATAAACATTCTTACCTTTCACCTCAACGAGGGAAGAGTAGCGCTTATACTTCCAGTTTGCGAAATCTACCTTTGAAGTCGTTGGACTTGCCATCGCTGACTGTGCATATGCGTGTGCGACTGTGCGTCATAGGTGTGTGTGTGTGTGTGTGTGTGTGTGTGGACTCAACCTATCACACACACACACACACACACACACACGCACGTTGCAGGTCCGACTGACAGAGAGCCTGTTCGGATGAAAACCGCTTCAGTGAGCTCAATTATAGTAACGCCGCATTTTTTTTCTCAGTAACGCTAACGGCGTTGCAACATTGGGAAAAGTAATTAATTAGATTACTCCGTTACTGAAAAATTAACGCCGTTAGTAACGCCGTTATACTTAAACGCCGTTACTCCCAACACTGCCAAAAACACACTTCTTTAGTGACATTGTTGATCTTGTGGTCTAAAAACAAAACAACAGGGTTGCCAGTGGCTTCAGTAACCCGAACAAAGCTTGTTGATGAGCGAGCTCTTGCTCTCGCTCTGATTGATTGTTCGGGAGAAGTGCCCATACAAGGAATTCCGCCCTTTATGATGTAATACAGGCACATACTAAAAAAAAAAAAAATTCCGAAACGTATACGAATCCTGAAGGAGTGTATTTGGAACAGAAATACTCCGTCATACGTCCACCGCATTTTTTTAAACTTTGGCCATGTTTAGCATGAGAATCCAACTCTTTAACAATGTAAATAAGTCAGAATGCATGAAATGGCATTAGACCCCCAACCCCTTTAAGTATAGTTAAATAAAATTTATTCCCAGTTTTTTCCTTTTTTTTTGCTCTCTCAACTAAATCACATTTTGTGCATGGAAAGTGCAGTACAATTAAAATGTATTACTATTAATATTCGGGGATGGGGGTCATCTTCTCATGAGGACAGATTTCTCATATTCTAATATCAAGGTGTCTGGGTAATGAAATCAGACTCGTACATGCTGTCGGAACACAATATTCCTGTGCCATTGCTCCGTCTTCCACCTCTATCATTTTGGTCTTCTCCAGACATTACCACACGCACCTCTCTATCTCCCAAGACTGTTTCCATCCCCTCTTCAAATTAAACAGGCACGGCATAATAAAATACACCACTTTAGATTTGAATCTATAATTGAAACAAACTGTGTATTGCTTTCTAATTTTAGCGAGGACACAAAGAAGAGAGCTCAGGGAGATAGTTTGTCATAAGGTCCCATGCGACCTTGCCCTCCTCAGCCAGAAAGTGATTAAAGATAAGGAGCGAGACCATTCCCGTGTAAACAGGAAGATGAATGGCGGCTGTTTGAAAGCTCTAGTATTAGTGCGGGACGATTATAGTTTGCCGTGCAGCACAAAAAAAATCATGAGTACAAAACAAAATGAAGTGTTCTAGACTGAGTCCTTGCTGCTGGCCATGGTGCAAAGAGGTAGTGAGCAAAGTGAGCTTAGAAAGAGCTGTAAATCAATAGCCAGGTGAAATGCAACGGGAGAAAATGGAAATTAAATGGAAAGATGTTCAGTGAAGGAAGCATTTCCATTTTCATTCACCTACAATAATGAATAATTTCCTGAATGTTAAAGTAATGTCTGAATAATATGGTTAAATGTTCTTAAACACAAATACTGGACATATAGTTTACCATTTATATATTCAAATCAAAGTGCGCTCAAATTGATAAACTGATCAAATATGTTATTCTTTCAGTAGAAGATCCCTCGTTTTTGTCTCTAGGCTAAGCATTGTCCTCTCATCCTATAGATACGCCCCTGTTATCGTTCAGACCTTTTTCTTGGAGAAAGCACGATGTGCGATAAGATGTCAAATGGCTGTCATCAGAGAAGTGGAACTCTGAATCATTCTGAAACTGATCTTCTCCCTTCTTATTGATTCAGTTTGTAATACAAGCTGTTCACTCCTTGTACTGCCAAAGTGGAGATAGACACGATAACATCAAGGCCAGAGAAACCCACAGGAGGGATGAAAGGAGATTATTATCTGATGTCCAAAGTCAGCATACTTGTGTTTTAATGTCTGCTTTTGTCAGGATCCTTTATTGAACCGACATTTGGGCTTCATAGGGACTAAAAAAGACTAGCAATCTTAATTGCATAGTAAGTGGAACTGTTATCTTAACTGCTGGTCACCACTTGAAGAGGCTAGAGATACAATCATGGCTAGAGCACTTTGAATCATGCCGTTGTTTAACATTCATTTTTAGATCTATTTGTCGTAATAAAGGGGAGAGTGAGATAAGATGTGTCTTGGGTAAGCAGTGTTGTCCTCCTAATCTAGTAAACTGTTAGTAAGCACAGCGCATTGTCGTGTGACCATATATTTAGAGGGTCCTAATATTTAGTTCCCATCATATACAGATGCATGTGGGGGTTTTTTATAGGCAAAAAGAAAAAAAAGGTTGTCTTGAACGTCAAAGCAGGATATTTAGCAGGAATAAACACTATCATTCAAAAGTCTGTGGTCTGTA
Source organism: Romanogobio albipinnatus (assembly GCA_023566225.1). Lineage (NCBI taxonomy): Eukaryota > Metazoa > Chordata > Actinopteri > Cypriniformes > Gobionidae > Romanogobio > Romanogobio albipinnatus. Next base: position 22,588,683 of record CM042249.1, on the reverse strand, counting down.
AATGAATTGGCTTATGCTCACCAAGACTGCTTTTATTTGATCAAAAATACAGTAATATTGTGAAATATCATTACAATTACAAAAAAACGATGTTTTTTATTTTAATATATTTTAAAAACGTAATTTATTCCTGTGATGGCAAGGCTGAATTTTCAGCATCATTACTCCAGTCTTCAGTGTTGCATGATCCTTCAGAAATCACTCTAATATGATGATTTGGTGATCAAGAAACATTTCTTATTATTATCAGCTGCTTAATACTTTTGTGGAAATGGTGATGATTTTTTTTTTTTTCAGGATTCTTTGATTGATAGAAATTATTTGAGATAGACATTATAAAAGTATTTACTGTCACTTTTGATACATTTATTGTATCCCTGCTGAATAAAAGTATTAACTTCTTAAAAAAAAAAAAAAAATTGTTCTGACCCAAGACCTTTAAACATAAATGTATATAATTGCTAATAAATTAAGCCATTAAATTATTTTGCGAAAGATTAGCCATGCATTATTAAATCAATAATGATTTCTTCTCATCTGTGTTTATATTTTTTAAACACACATGTAATCCCCACTAATTCAACTTGCCTCTTGATATGACACATCGCCTTACCTAGAAGATCATTAAAAAGTAAAGCAAGTAAAAAGTCGCTCAACCCCATTCTACTGAGCATAAAATCCTTTGTTTTGCTAAACCAACTCTAAACATGTTTGTTTGCAAACCTTTTCAAAGCGGGACATATTTTACTTGTCTAGGTGAATATCTCCACACCTCCAACAAGTGTGATTTGTTCTCAGCTGCGGCTCAAGCTATTTCTGGTTCACAGTTCTGCTCTACCTTACTGCTGGAAATGATTTAATTGAAAAGTTTATTTAATTAGACCTGTTTGGTTAGCTAAATCAGACTGTCTCATCCATTGAGTTAATTGCCGAAGTGCTACCTGTATCTCTAAACATGAGAGCTGTGATGGCACTGTATTTATATCAGTATATTCAGATGTTGTTAAAACAAAACAATTAGACTTTCTTTACAAAGTTGTACATTTAGAGACTATTGTATTTTTAGATGCAAAAATGTCTCCTTCAGCTCAGTATTATGACATCAGCATTAGATTTGATCATAAGCTCGGTTCTCAGTGGTTATGACATCAGGATTAGTTCTGTTCCCATTGGTTGTGACATCAGAATTAGTTCTGTTCCATTCTGTTCCCATTGGTTGTGACATCAGAATTAGTTTTGTTCCCATTGGTTGTGTCGTCAAAATGAGTTCTGTTTCCATTGGTTGTGACATCAGAATTAGTTCTGTTCCCATTGGTTGTGACATCAGAATTAGTTCTGTTCCCATTGGTGTTGACATCAGAATTAGTTCTGTTCCCATTGGTTGTGACATCAGAATTAGTTTTGTTCCCATTGGTTGTGTCGTCAAAATTAGTTATTTTTCCTAATTGATTGTGACATCAAAATTAGTTCTGTTCCCATTGGTTGTGACATCAGAATTAGTTTTGTTCCCATTGGTTGTGTCGTCAAAATTAGTTCTGTTCCTATTGGTTGTGACATCAGAATTAGTTCTGTTCCCATTGGTTGTGACATCAGAATTAGTTCCGTTCCCATTGGTTGTGACATCAGAATTAGTTCCGTTCCCATTGGTTGTGACATCAGAATTAGTTCTGTTCCCATTGGTTGTGACATCAGAATTAGTTATTTTTCCTAATTGATTGTGACATCAAAATTAGTTCTGTTCCCATTGGTTGTGACATCAGAATTAGTTCTGTTCCCATTGGTTGTGTCGTCAAAATTAGTTCTGTTCCTATTGGTTGTGACATCAGAATTAGTTCTGTTCCCATTGGTTGTGACATCAGAATTAGTTCCGTTCCCATTGGTTGTGACATCAGAATTAGTTCCGTTCCCATTGGTTGTGACATCAGAATTAGTTCTGTTCCCATTGGTTGTGACATCAGAATTAGTTATTTTTCCTAATTGATTGTGACATCAAAATTAGTTTTGTTCCCATTGGTTGTGACATCAGAATTAGTTTTGTTCCCATTGGTTGTGTCGTCAAAATTAGTTATTTTCCTATTGGTTGTGACATCAGAATTAGTTCTGTTCCCATTGGTTGTGACATCAGAATTAGTTCCGTTCCCATTGGTTGTGACATCAGAATTAGTTCCGTTCCCATTGGTTGTGACATCAGAATTAGTTCTGTTCCCATTGGTTGTGACATCAGAATTAGTTCCGTTCCCATTGGTTGTGACATCAGAATTAGTTCTGTTCCCATTGGTTGTGACATCAGAATCTGTTCTTTTCCCATTGGTTGTGACATCAGAATGTGTTCTGTTCCCATTGGTTGTGACATCAGAATGTGTTCTGTTCCCATTGGTTGTGACATCAGAATTAGTTCTGTTCCCATTGGCTGTGACATCAAAATTAGTTATTTTTCCTAATTGATTGTGACATCAAAATTAGTTCTGTTCCCATTGGTTTTGACATCAGAATTAGTTATGTTCCCATTGGCTGTGACATCAAAATTAGTTATTTTTCCTAATTGATTGTGACATCAAAATTAGTTATGTTCCCATTGGTTGTGACATCAGAATTAGTTCTGTTCCCATTGGCTGTGACATCAAAATTAGTTATTTTTCCTAATTGATTGTGACATCAAAATTAGTTCTGTTCCCATTGGTTTTGACATCAGAATTAGCTCTGTTCCCATTGGTTGTGTCATCAAAATTAGTTCTGTTCCCATTGGTTGTGACATCAGAATTAGTTCTGTTCCCATTGGTTGTGACATCAGAATTAGTTCTGTTCCCATTGGTTGTGACATCAGAATTAGTTTTGTTCCCATTGGTTGTGACATCAGAATTAGTTCTGTTCCCATTGGTTGTGACATCAGAATTAGTTCTGTTCCCATTGGTTGTGTCGTCAAAATTAGTTCTGTTCCCATTGGTTGTGACATCAGAATGTGTTCTTTTCTCATTGTTTGTGACATCAGAATTAGTTCTGTTCCCATTGGCTGTGACATCAAAATTAGTTATTTTTCCTAATTGATTGTGACATCAAAATTAGTTCTGTTCCCATTGGTTGTGACATCAGAATTAGTTCTGTTCCCATTGGTTGTGACATCAGAATTAGTTCTGTTCCCATTGGTTGTGACATCAGAATTAGTTCTGTTCCCATTGGTTGTGACATCAGAATTAGTTCTGTTCCCATTGATTGTGACATCAGAATGTGTTCTTTTCTCATTGGTTGTGACATCAGAATTAGTTCTGTTCCCATTGGTTGTGACATCAGAATTAGTTCTGTTCCCATTGGTTGTGACATCAGAATGTGTTCTGTTCCCATTGGTGTTGACATCAGAATTAGTTGTGTTCCCATTGGTTGTGACATCATAATTAGTTCTGTTCCCATTGGTTGTGACATCAGAATGTGTTCTGTTCCCATTGGTTGTGACATCAGAATTAGTTCTGTTCCCATTGGTTATGACATCAGAATTAGTTCTGTTCCCATTGGTTTTGACATCAAATGGTAAATGGACTGCATTTATATAGCGCTTTTAACAGACCAATGGCCATCCAAAGCGCTTTACATCTTGCCTCACATTCACCCATTCACACACCGACGGCGGTGTCAGCCATGCAAGGCGCCATCCAGCTCGTCGGGAGCAGCTGGGGTTAGGTGTCTTGCTCAAGGACACCTCGACACTTGGTCAGGTGGAACCGGGGATCGAACCACCAACCTTCCGGTTTGTAGACAACCTACATGAACCACTGAGCCACTGCCGCCCCAATGGGAAAATCAAAATTAGTTCTGTTCCCATTGATTGTGACATCAGAATTTTTTTCTTTTCTCATTGGTTGTGACATCAGAATTAGTTCTGTTCCCATTGGTTGTGACATCAGAATTAGTTCTGTTCCCATTGGTTGTGACATCAGAATTAGTTCTGTTCCCATTGGTTGTGACATCAGAATGTGTTCTGTTCCCATTGGGTGTGACATCAGAATTAGCTCTGTTCCCATTGGTTGTGACATCAGAATTAGTTCTGTTCCCATTGGTTGTGACATCAGAAATGTTCTGTTCCCATTGGTTATGACATCAGAATTAGTTCTGTTCCCATTGGTTTTGACATCAAAATTAGTTATGTTCCCATTGATTGTGACATCAGAATGTGTTCTTTTCTCATTGGTTGTGACATCAGAATTAGTTCTGTTCCCATTGGTTGTGACATCAGAATGTGTTCTGTTCCCATTGGGTGTGACATCAGAATTAGCTCTGTTCCCATTGGTTGTGACATCAGAATTAGTTCTGTTCCCATTGGTTGTGACATCAGAATTAGTTCTGTTCCCATTGATTGTGACATCAGAATGTGTTCTTTTCTCATTGGTTGTGACATCAGAATGTGTTCTTTTCTCATTGGTTGTGACATCAGAATTAGTTATGTTCCCATTGGTTGTGACATCAGAATGTGTTCTGTTCCCATTGGGTGTGACATCAGAATTAGCTCTGTTCCCATTGGTTGTGACATCAGAATTAGTTCTGTTCCCATTGATTGTGACATCAGAATTTGCTCTGTTCCCATTGATTGTGACATCAGAATGTGTTTTTTTTCTCATTGGTTGTGACATCAGAATTAGTTCTGTTCCCATTGGTTGTGACATCAGAATTAGTTCTGTTCCCATTGGTTGTGACATCAGAATTAGCTCTGTTCCTATTGGTTGACATCAGAATTAGCTCTGTTCCTATTGGTTGTGACATCAGAATTAGTTCTGTTCCCATTGGTTGTGACATCAGAATGTGTTATGTTCCCATTGGGTGTGACATCAGAATTAGCTCTGTTCCCATTGGTTGTGACATCAGAATTAGTTCTGTTCCCATTGGTTGTGACATCAGAATTAGTTCTGTTCCCATTGATTGTGACATCAGAATGTGTTCTTTTCTCATTGGTTGTGACATCAGAATGTGTTCTTTTCTCATTGGTTGTGACATCAGAATTAGTTCTGTTCCCATTGGTTGTGACATCAGAATTAGTTCTGTTCCCATTGGTTGTGACATCAGAATTAGCTCTGTTCCTATTGGTTGTGACATCAGAATTAGTTATTTTCCTATTGATTGTGACATCAGAATTAGCTCTGTGATTATGAAGAATAAGTTCTGTTCTCACTGATTGTGACATCAGAATTAGTTATTTTCCATTAGCTCGGTTCCCAGTGATCCATGCTAAATCTCGGTTGACCATACCACCTTAAATCAAAAACAGGCATAAAAACATGACAAGAGGAACTTCCTAAATCTCTAAGATTATTCCAGTGTCAGCACTTTCCTTGTGCTGTATAATCGATTAGAACTGAGGGGCTCCTGTGAAATGAATAATCTGGCTTCTGTTTGGACCGTAAATCACACGCTTACTCCTATATCTACAGGATTTACATGCACAGGCCTTTGGCAAAGGATACGCTGATCCACTCCTATGTGCATTACGACTTTGCTGTACTTTTGCAGATATTGTATACATGCTCCTTAATCATATATAAAATCCAATTTTTCAACATTGAACATTTTGATACCAGTCATGTCCAAGAGAGAACTATTTTCTGCTCTGTATTTTTGACACATTTTAACAATTGTAAACAGTTAAGGTTTAGCTGGGCTTATGTCAGGTTTAGCTGGGCTGCACATTACTTGATAATAGGCTTTCAGTAATGTATTTAAGTCTATTCGTGTGTTTGTGCTGTACTTCTTTCAGTGTTATTAATGAAATGTCCTGTATTGTTCACAAGCTGCTCTCTGACCTTAATTAAATCACCCTGAGACAAGCCAAATGGAATAAAATGAATCAATAGAAATAGGTAATTTGAGGGTCTACGGGTCAGCAGCACTAAATTTGTGAAGCTTTTCATCAGGCGCCTAGACCATTAAGCTTTTACACCTCAGAAATGTTTATACTTACAAAAAATACTTTGTATTAAGTCTCTAATTTATGCAAGAATGTCGGCACAGTAGTTAAAGGTGAAGAAAAGTGCAATGAATTTGACGGGTGACCCCTTTTAGCTCTTAAATCGTTATTTTCCCAAAGCCTACTAGTGTCATTTTGTTAAGTATGTTTAAAACAAGGGTATTTGAGTAAAAATGAATGGCATTCTTTGTTGAATTCAAAATGAGCATGTTGTTTTAGATTTAATTGGTCACATTCTTTTGCAGTTTTTTTTTTAGATAAGAATGGCAAGAAAAAAAAAGTGCCAATTTTAGTGCCCTTACTGTCAGCGGTGACTATTGAATCCATTTATTCTTCCACACAGCTGAATTTGCCTATACAGCCACATAATGTGATATCAGCTCTTCCTATCAAGTCTTCACCCAACACGTCTGTCAATAGCTCTGCCTATTTATAGTAAATATATGTAGAGCGCCTAAGCCACATTTTTCAAGGACATCATTCACATCAAATGAAATCTTGCATGCACATGAACAGCAGAGAAATTTTGTGCACTGATAGACATCTTGTCAAATGATTCTCCATCCGTTCACGCCCTGTTTGTCCTTTGATGCAGATAATTTTTTTATATTAGAAGGCTTTGAGTAGACCTTGTGTAATCACATTTCCATATATGTGCAAGACCAGATCTTGCATTTTCATAAACATCCTCAGGGTTTCCAGAATAACCAAATGTGCCTGAATTGAGATGCTGGCCTCTTTTGCTGTGTAGTTCCCTCCTGCTTTCTGTACCCAGCAGGACACTGGAATGGCTCACCCGGGCTGTCAGTTATCTTTGAGCAGAGCCATGGTAAATATCCTGCATTGATTAAGCAGATTTGCATAGGCAGAGCAGGCCTTGAGGCAAAGAGTTGAATGCTAACCAGCATCCACAATGTCACAGGCCCAAAATACTATCTCGCTCTGCAGCTGCAAGGGTTTTCCGCCATAAGTAGGCAAAGAATGTAATCAGACTGATGGGCACTGTTTAGGAAGTGGCCTGGGGTTTGCCAAGCCATTCCACATTTGCCAGAACAGTGATTTTTATATTGCTGGGTGATTATTCAATTAAAGAGAATGCGCTGTATGTTAAGACGGTACATTTTCATTCTTTTTTATTGCTACTCTTTATTTTTTCCTTATTTTTAAGAATTTATGTTTTTGTTTTAGTATTTTTAGTACTTATTTTGTTTATTTTCAGACATTTCCATTTTGTAAAAGTCGTTTCGTTTTTTCATCGAATTTTGATATTTGAAATTATTTTAATACACTTTATTTCAGTTAACAAACATGATTTTTAATAGTTTTAGTTAGCATAGTTAACAACACTGATTTGGACCTGCCTACTTTAATTACCTTCTATAAAACATTTGTGTTAAAATGAGGGAATTCCATTTTGCACCATTGGGAATTCCACTTTGAACTTAGAAAATGTATTGTTTTTTTATTATTCTTGTGCTATTTATGCGAACAATTTGTATTTTTGAATTCCAAAGAATCACTGTACCAAATACTACTTTTATTTTTAAAATGTTATAAAATATAGGTAAAGCTCAAATAGATAATTGGACCCTAAACTAAAGTGTGTTACCTATATTTTATAACATACATTTTTAAAATAACAGTAGTGAGAATTGGACCATGATCTAAAGTGTGACCAAAATATATTTTTAAACGGTATTATTCTATTGTATAGGGACCACAAAATGTTACATTATGATTTGAGGCACTTTATATGTCATTTCTAAAAGTGATTTGGTCGGTATTAGAGAATTTTAATTCAGAAACAGAGTGGCTCTACACGGATGTTTCCCCATTCCCATTTGGGTAGAAATCACGTTCGGGTTGCGGGTGGTGTTGATTAAATCGTCTCCGGTAGAAATTAGAAATCGCGTTCGCGGGGGCACTGCGGAGCGATCGAAAAGGGCACTTTCAAAGGGGCAGGGGCTCAAGCCCCCCCCCACCCCCTTGTGCACGCCACTGCCCATTCCTGTCCTCTTAATTTTTCAGGTCACTTACTGTGTAAACAGCTTTTCGCATCACTTTAAACTGAATGAAATAGCAACAATTCAAGGATTTTTTTGGTTCCTGCAGACTTGCTGGATTTGATGCAGTCCATTCTTTGGTAAGAGTCACAATGTGTTTATCTCAGAGGGGGTGCTGTCCACAACAATCAAAGGATCAGGAGCGCAGAGCATTAAGCGCTCTCTCTCTAAACCTGGCTGAGGAAAGGACGAAAAAATCTGTATATACAATGTCTATGCAATGGGGTCAAAAAATGTAAGACAGCTTGTGAAAATGCTTCTGTTTTACATTTACTTGTATTTATATTGTTCTAATTTAACTTAAATTAACTACAATTTGAGTTTGTACTGTTTGTACAAATATTGAAAATGTCTCACTCATTTTATGTCATAAAATATAAACCTTTAAATATTTAAGGTTTAAATTTGATTTTCAATCCCACTCTATGCTTCCAGCTATTGTTTCCTTAACATTTAGACGCAGATATCTCTGTCCGTGCTTTTTTTCTCTTAGCTGCAGTCAGTCCATTCTGATTTCTGTGAAAGGGTGAAAATACAAGCCTGTCCATAATGACCTTTACCTTGTCAAGGTAGAATAATCAGATTTCACTCTTTGCCTCAGCAGGCCAGCAGACAGCTCACTAAAACTCAATACACAGCAGAGCTGCTCATTTTCACCAGGCCAGAAGAATAACAGGTCCAAAGGGCCCTGTCATCTAAAGCTATGTAGTCCTCATCCTCTACAGCTGTGTAGTCAGCAATAATTCAATATGAAGTTCAAGAAGACTCCATATTTAATCTGACATGAACAGAAGTGAGGCTGTGAGAGATGGAGGTATACAGTTAATTCAATATATCATACTTTTGCATACACGGAAGTTGATCGATCAAACTGAAATGTCTTTCCCCAACTTTTCAGTGGACATGAAACTTCAGAAAACATGCATTATGAAAATTAAATATGACAAAGGACCTCATTTTGAGGTACAGAGCAGTATAACATGCTTAGCTTTTGTTTTGTTTTGTCCCTCGATTACAGCCTCATTTTCATTACTCAAATTAATGGGGTCTCTACTAAATCAGTTATTTTACAGAATTCACCAAAATCAAACTTTTTTTTATTTTATTAAATGATTAATAATCCCATGAACCACATATTTCTGACAAAATTGACACATTTGGTTTCTAAATGTCTGTTCACTTTCGGAGGTTAATAATTCAATGCACAAAACATTGCAACATATTATATGATATTTGGGTAATTTTACACTACCAGTTAAGAACCATTTTTTAATGTCTATTCTATTAAAATGCCAAGGTTTGTTCGCTGAAGTCATAATTGTGGCTTATGGCCACATTTCTGCATGACAGGTCTATCAGACTTTATTGAATGATGTTTAAAAAAAACAGAATTTCTTTTAATGTATTATTATTATGACCAAAATACATTGTTTTTTAAATAATGTGTAATTTCCTTAAGACTTTGAACGGATTAACCGGATTTGCTTATCTGTCGGACAACATGAAGTATTACACTCTCAGCTTTGAGAAGAGTGAAGAAACAAGCTAATCTTTCACGAGTTCAATATTACATCTCCGTCACTCTCAGGCTGGGCGGGGAAAAGATTAGACTATTCAGCACAGATGAACGTTAAAGGCTTATATACCATGGAAACATATTCTCATATTGTTAATATGTGGATTAGGCCATTTTCTCATTCCCAACAAAAGTATCAATATATGGGTATAAAATGGCATAATGCAGCAGCTCTCCACTGCATTCCTGGTCTTTATCAACACTGAGCTTGTATAATAGTGAAAGAGGATATGATGAACGGCTTCTGAGATATGCAATGCTTCTAACTGATTCCAGGATCTGTACGTACCTGTGCATTAGTCTATAAAAAGCTTTAGACGTGCATGTATTCACAGACATACATATTCAAGACGGCCATTGTGTCAGTAACGTTTTTTTACACAGAATATCAACCGTGGGCTCGATTCGGAGCGGTTTATGAGATTAAATGCTGTTTTTTGCTGTCATTCAAGGGGGAAACCTGAGATAATTTCACATTTTCTCCGCAATCAGTCAATTACGATTCTCATTGCCTTCTGCATCTGTGATATCCTCCTCCCCTTTCAGCCGCCGAGATGAGTTGTTTGCCACACTAAATATAAATTCAATGAATAATTTTATATTCACATAGAGCAATATTCCACACCCCTCCGATGTGAAGCGGCACCTCTGCTCGGCCTAATGTGCATTCAAATGTATTTTTGCACCAAAAGCTGCTCAAATCTTCGCTCAAGTCCACCAAGAATATAGAGGGAAAACATTTTATTATTCCGTCAAACCAAATCATATTTATGACCCTGCACTTTCACGTAGGAGAGCGCTTTCCATTGCTCCCTGTGTTATTTAAAATTTCATAAACCTGGTCTACGACAGTACTTATTTTTCCCCACATTCTAATCTGCTCCTAATAAAGACATGCCAAGCAGAGGGTGTGAAAAACGAGCTCACCGCGGCGGTTGGCATGAGTAAGGGAGAGCGCTGGGGATAAATCAGAGCGAGAGACATTGGAGACACACAGATAATCTCAGAGTGCCGCTGTGTGTTTGGTCCTCTCCTCTCAACGGTGGTGATATACTGTGATGGGAAATCCATGCGGACTCTCGAAAGGGCGAGATGGAGGTGACTCGTATAAATGTTTGACGTGAGCAGTTTTTCAAAATAAAAGTTTGGAATTAACACCCAAGATGAGCTCAGCAAACTCATTCAATGTCTGTCACCAGTGAATTAATGTTTATTGACGGTGAAATAGTGACATTGACTTATAAGCAGGCTTACGTGGAATCTGTTCCTTGCAGAGCTCCTCAACGTTCTGCCGTTTGTAAAATTCCCCAAATCTCAGACTCATTGCATATTCATTTATTAAATATTGTGGATAATTTGATTATGCTTTCGTCTGCTAATAAGCCTGTGATACTCTCAGTTCCATTTAAAGGAATAGTTCTCACAAAAAAACTGAAATGAAAAATGAAAATCCTGTTATTATTTCATCCTCTTATTCTAAATACATACAGTACTGGTCACAAGTTTGGAAACATTTTTTTGTTTTTGTTTTTGAAACTGTAATAGTTTTTTTCAGGATTTACTGATAAATAAAAAAGTTTAAAAAGAACAGCATTTACTCAAAATAGAAATATTTTCTAACAATATAACTCTTTACTATCACTTTCTATCAATTTTACACATTCTTGCTGAATGAAAGTATTAATATCTTTTTTTATTTTTTTATTACTGACCCCAAACCTTTGAATGGTATCCACTTGTTAAGTCGTGACGTTAGGAACGCCGTTTCTAGGTCCAAGCCTCAACTCGTTTCACTTGAGAATGCCATCGACGGCCGTTTATGAGTGCTATATTATTCATATTAAGCATCAAACATTTTAAAAAGTTAAACATTTTAAATACAGTTTACATACTTACTTTAATACATACTTACAGTCTACACAACAGTCTCTGTGCTCACAGCATCACAGATATTAATATTTTATCGATTTATAAAAGATGAATCACTGTCTGGCCATTTGGAATTTTGGTATGGAGATAAACGTTATGATTATATAATTTTTTTTTTTTTTTTTTGTAGTATTACACCACATTTTGTGTGTATATTAGCACCGTTTGTTGTTTTTCTTGTGGTATGAGATGGAGCGTTTGGACCTGGAAGCACTACCGCGTGACGTCAGACTTAACAACCGAATAGTGTATATTGTTACAAAAGATTTCTATTTGAAATAAATGCTGTTCTTTTTTAATGTTTTATTCATCAAGGAATCCTCAAAAAAGTATCACAGGTTATACAAAAATATTAAGCAGCACAACTGTTTCCAACATTGATAATGCATCAGAAGGATCATGTGACACTGACAATGTGAGTCATGATGAAAATTCAGCTTTGCATCACAGAAATCAATTATATTTTAAAGTATATTAAAATAGAAAACCATTATTTAAAATTGTAATAATATTGCAAAAAATTACTGTTTTTTTTGTATTCTGCACTTGATGAGCATAACTTTCAAAAACATAAAAAATATTAATGTTTCCAAATGTTTGACTGGTAGTGTATATTATTTATTTACCTACATATTTACATATATTTTTCAAACTTTATTTTAATAGTTTGTTCTTTTTTTAATGCCTTGGATGTTTTTGGTCAAGCAGCTTCTTTAAATCCGAAAAGGCTCTTTTACATTATGGTGGTACAATCTAATGCACTGAAGTTTTCTCTTTTGTTTGTCTATTCTCCTGTTTGTGTGTTTCACCATATTCTAGACCACGGATGACATGGGCTCTTCGGCCGAATGCTCCAGCGACGATGAGGACTTTGTTGAGTGCGAAGGAAATCCAGGTGGGCTAGGTCAGTTGAATTTTGCTTGCCTCTATGTGGTGGCCTTTCATTTGCAACTGAGGATCAGATCCTCAAAGCATCGCCTCCCCCCATGGATAGAAAAAGTGTAACTTCCTGTCCAATCCAACCCATGTACACCAATACAGAGACAATCATATAGTAGGATATCTTGAGAAATAATATAAACATAACAGAAACAGGCATGCATTTCTAATGCTTAGTCCATTCAGTAGCCTTGAATCAGAGCTAATCTCAAATCATTCACCCAATCTTTTCTTACGAGCTACACTTGGCCATGGGGTTTTCCGAAGTGGTTAACATGGTCACACTAATTACTAATTTTGTCCCCAGTGCCTATTATGAGAGCATATGTACAAAATTAGTACAGAAAAGTGACATGTTCTCTGCATTGATGCTTCAAAATGTATCATACTGAGTTTTTTCTGCCATGTGATAGTGGACTGCATTTTGGCACATGATACATTTTGAGATTTCTCTTGAACTTTGCTTTCAGCCTTATAGTAGAGTGATATCTATCAGATTAATTGCTGTTGAAGCAGTCTTTTCAATTCCTTTCTGTTTCCTCATTTCAAGAGGCTTGATCTAAATTAAGTTGTTGTAATAGAGAACAGATATCATCGAATTTCTGTGTACAAATTTTTGTTTTGTGTCCTTATGCTTATTTTTAACAATATAATTTTGCCTCAGTGTGAACAAGTTGTTCTGCTAATATTTTCCAACCCAAATATGAAAAATACAATTCAGTGATTAGAAAAAAAAAAAAAAAGAGATAGTCAGAAAGAGAGAGATTTGAGAGAAGTTGGGTATTGGCTTTAAAAAGAAGAAGAAAAAAACGCATAATTGTAGCTTTGAGAAAATAGTCTGTCATGTCTTATGTGAAAAATGCAAATTTTTTGATTGCTGTTAAAGATAACTGAAATTTCATTCCTTTGCCAATCATAATTCCAGTCAGAGAGGTCAAATGAATCTTATTATAATTTGAGTAAACCCCCGCCACTTAAAATAATTGGGCGTTTCTTCAACTTCGGCCACTTTTATATCCTAGGGGTTGATTTTTATTCAAATGAACAGATTTAAACTGTTTATTTCTGTGATATGGTCACATTAAAACATACTTAGTTTTTCTCATATCTTTATAATTTATTTAGATACTTTTACAATCGATGTTAAGCTTGTCCAACACTTTCAGTCTTAAAAAGATAGTTACTTTTAAAAATATTAATATGAATTGAAAATTGATTATCAAAGCAAGATCATCCTAAGTATTAAATAAAATAAAATAATTGGCAAATAATGTACACAACTAAAAACAAATTTAGATTTTTTTAAATTTCCACCAAAAATGCTATGAAATGCATTACATAAAATTAAATGTGGTGTTTCAGAAAAATATAACTTAGGTACAAATGACTTTATATAAACCAGTGAAAAAAGTGTTTTTCAAGAAAAAATATTTTATAAGTCCACAAAGCCAGATGTTCCCCTAGACCTAGTTGAACAAACACCCAATTATACATTTCCCACGTCTGAAAAGTGAACCAGCACATAACAAGAAGGACAATGTGTGATCAAATCATTTCCAGAGGCCAAAGCCATTTCATGGCCTGTTAGTTTTATCTATTGGCCTGTAATGAGCACACTTATTTTTTATCACAGAAATGTGTAACATGTGCATTGTGCCCCATTGGATGAAATTGTATAAATTTAAGTTTTCATGCAGACATGACAGGCTATGCTGCTTTGTCCACTTCAACCTGTTCATAGCCTATGCAATTCTCTCAAATGTCAATTCCAATTTCTTCCAAATGACATTCATCAGTTTAGCGGTTTGAGAACAATATCCATCTTTCTGGAATCTTTATGTAATCATAAAGAAAGCTATTGGCAGGGTCCCAATCATCCAGTCACGTTTACACAGAAATTCATGCCATTCTAACCTCTACATCAGTTGATGTGAAGCTGCATGAGACATTAGCGCTGCAGGGGTGCGTCCTCATATTTCGGAGAGTATTCTGTACAGCATGCGTGGGGTACTTCCCCTTGATTTGCCCTCTTAATTTCATGAGCTTGTTCGTGGTTGATGTTACGTTTGGTGAAGTCCTCATCTATTTCCCAGCTATCCAAAATCAACATTCCTGTCATCTCGCCTCATCTTGTTCCGCATGATATTTTGGTGTTGAAATCGATTTTTCCTCCATTTTTCTCAAGCATCTGTACCATCTGGGCTTGACCTTGAACATTGCCATTTCAATTAACAAAGCAAATAACAGGCAACAAAATCTTTTCTTGCCATCAAAAGAGTTTTTTGAGCTCAAGCGTTAAGAAAGTTGTGTTTTAAGAATGGCCAACATCTTTGAACGCCTTCTCTTTCTCCTTAGCTAACTGAGCCGGTCTGCATATGAAGTCTTTTTTGAATGCAGATGGCATAGAAAGAGTTTTATTGCCACGAAACGTGCGCTTCTCAATGTCATGCTTTCTCAAGCAGTCATTTGTGGCATGTCGTATGGTACTGTCGCTGCCAGTCAGAGCCATTTACCAGACTATTCTTTCATTATTCAGTGCATGGCACCATTTTTTGATCTCCATGCATATCCTCACCATCAGACTAACATGAGTGCTGTACTGTATGTATGAGCCAGTTTCAACAAAGCATCATACCTAAAGCTTATGGTTGCAAAGATTTCCGCTGCATTTCCTGTACCAAATCGTGTTCCTGTCTATCAACTTGTCTGTGTCTTGACGTGTTGTCATGTGATTCTGTTCTCTGTTTGTAAAAACTGTTGGGTTTTCCCCTTTATCCCCTAACTGGAATTCCATAGGAGGGCTTCTACTGATTAATGATATTCGGTAGAAAAATTATTCTGTTTTATTCTCCGATTATTTCTCTGCTCACAAATCTCATTATCTTAAAGTTCATGTTTGCATACGAACCAAAAAGAGTATTTCTTTTATGTAAAGTTGTTTGGATATACTTTTAGAAAGTGGTACACCTTTTTGTTTATTCTGAAACACTGTTAAATGGGGCTCATTTTGTGTTTAAATGATTCTGTAATACAGTGCTCCCTTTTGAACAAGACAAAAGGTGAAGTGAATATAAAACTGAGGGCAAGAATCCTCCGGAGACTCAATTATCTGTGTGACGGAAGCATCTGTCACACTTACGGTTTATGGTTGTATTTGCAGGAAAGGGTCAGTGCAGTGTATTCATAATAAAGTTGCCTTACAGATTCTTGTTAGCATGTAGCGTAATACTAATCTCTCTGTCTCAGGAATTAACAAGTTCCAGTTTTGCTTTGCAGTGCAATTTGTTTGTGTCTTCTAAAAAAAAAGTCCCATGATATTTGTTCTGTCATTAAAACCATCAGCTTGGCACCAGATAAGGAAGAATCAAGAATGTGATGGGTCATTCCTGTAATGCAGTACCTTTTGAGCTCTGTAGCTTTGTAAATGAAGAAAAAGGCCATCACAGACTTTCAGAAATATGCCTTGGCCAAGCTCAAGCACTAATTAATGCTTGATTATTGCCAAGAAAATTAACAGGATGCCTAACAGGAGGAAATAAAAAGTGAGAGACTGAGAGCTACCACTTATAGTTTGAGGGAGTTTATTTTTATATATTTTTATCATCTTTTAGAATGTTGTTAGCATACTGCTTTTTAAACTAAATTTATTTGTCCGGTTGGAACGTTTTAGAGTGAAACTAATACCACAATCATTAAATAAATGCATGTCTCTACAGACATTAATTTATTTTGGACTTTTCAGGAAAAAGTGAAGAAACACCTTCCTAAATTGCCCCTTTTTATTTTTTTTAACAGATCACGAGACCACGCCACAACCATGAATGTTTTATTATTTATTGAAGAAGTTAGGGATGAGTAGGGAGATGATCAGGCTGTCAAGATAGTCAGGCTGATCTGGGCATCAGGTGTTAATTTGGAGACTCAGAGTGGGGGTATTATCTCAGTTAAATGTAGGCAGAGTGATTACGACCCCGATAAATTAATACTATAATTCAGCAGGGACACATTAAATTGAACAAAAGTGAAGACATTTATAAGGTTACATTTCTATTTCAGATATTTGCTGATGAACTTTCTATTAATCAAATAACCCTACAAATATTTTTTATATATTAAGCTGCAAAACCGTTTTCAACATTGATAATAAGAAATGTTTCGTGGCCTGCAAATCAGCATATGATTATTCTGAAGGATCACGTGACACTGAGATTATGTGAAACTTCAGTTATGGGAATAAATTACATTTTAAAAATGTATTCAAATATGAAACATGTTCTTTTAAATTGTAATAAAATTTCACAATATTACTGTTTTCACTGTATTTTGATCAATTAAATGCAGCCTTGGTTGAGCATAATAAACTGCTTTTAAAATGATTCAATATTATAAAATCTTTCCCACCCCAAACATTTGAACTATAATATTATGGAGACATGGTCATGTACTGCATAGTAAGAATGACCTCCAAAAATTTATTCTTTACTCGACTTTACTTTATTATTCTTTTTTATAATGTTTTTCATAAAAGTGGACTATACAACTTATACAAATAAAGTACTCTATATTCTAAGAATTCTGAAGCAGTACTACGTTTTTCTGTAATTCACAGATCAACATTTGAAACATTATCCTCTGGTTTCACAGACAAGGCTTAAAGGGATAGTTCTCCCCAAAAATGAAAACCTCAAGCCATCCTAGGTGTATATGACACCTGGCACTTCTTTCAGACGAATCAGAGTTATATTAAAAAAATGTCCTGGCTAATCCAAGCATTATAATGGCAGTGAATGGCAACCCAAAATTTGAAGCCCAAAAAAGTGCATCCATCCATTATAAAAGTAATCCACACAGCTCCGGGAGGTTTATAAAAGCCTTCTGAAGCGAACCGATGGGTTTGTGTAAGAAAAATATCCATATTTAATACGTTATAAAGTCAAATATATATCTCCTGCCAGACTACCTTCTGTTTTCAATTGACAAAAAAAGCGTAACTGGCACGACGTATGATGTCGGACGTAGTGTAAGGGTAAGCTTTTTTGGGCTTCAAATTTTGGGCAGCCATTTACTGCCATTATAATGCTTGGATTACCCAGGACATTTTTTTTAATATAAATCCTATTGTATTCGTCTGAAAGAAGGATGGCTACACGATGGCTTGAGGGTGAGTAAATCATAGGGTCATTTTCATTTTTGGGTGAACTATCCCTTTAAGCCTATAAAAGCATTTTATTTCACAGAATAAAATGCATGTTTGAACTCTTTTAAATATGTCACTGCCATTGTTTTGTCTCAAGATGAACATCAGAAATGGTTTTTTTTTCTAATGTTTATAAAAGCCACCTAAATGTCCTAAATAAATGAAGGCCTAATCCTGGTGTAATCTAAGCCATGTCTGTGAAACCGGGCCTATAATTATAATTAAATATATGCAGTAGATGTGAAATATACTGTGTCTCTGAATTGCACTTTTGTATTAACTGTAAAACTAGTGTACTAGGAGTAATTTATCTTCCTTATTTGAACACCAGATGGCATTATATGCTGCACTCGTGATTTTACACACTCACAATACTGATAAATTCCCAAAAGATGCATATGTAATGAGCCAGATTTTTGTTATTCACCTGATTCCAGCAGATATCTATTTTTTTTTACAAATAAGTGTAGCTTGTTTTGTCATGCTGATTAGACAGAGTTGAGCGTCTTTAGACAATTAGATGCCATTGGAATGCAGGAAATTAATGAAAAACAAAAACAAATACAAAAAAAAAATGTTAGAACAAAAAGAAGAATGGTCCAGATTAGAGACCCAGTATTGCTCGTCCTTATTCTGTGCCAAGAGAGGGGGAGTTGCTTTTATCACAGGCCTGCAGGTGGCCATTCAGCATTGGAGCTCCTGTTTAATTACCTATCCATAGTGTAACCAGAGATAAGAACACACTAGACACATGGCATTGAGATACACCTCTTGTGTGTGAAGAGTTTTGAATGGTCTCATTTTGCAAATAATACTTGGCGTTACAGTGTTTGCATTCTTATAGTGCACCTTACTGCACAGAATACTTGTACACTCTTGTCAGGTACCGTCAGTTAGTTGTATTTTTTTTTTTAAACTTTACCAAGGTGTATATGCATAAATGTATTATTAATAGAATGCGTGTGTTGTAATATGTTGAAACAAGTAGGTTCATTCTACAAGTCAGTCTGGCGATGCACTAAAATTAGTTCCAGCTTTAGTCACATAGTAGTGCGATTTCATTAGTGCTTTTCACACTGCACTTAACCCAAGGTTATCGCTGTTCTAAACTCTGTTTCACACTTGTAATTAGATGCGGGGTTAGCACAGCTTTTTACCCAGGGTTATGAAACCCCGCCAAGCTTGTGAAACAATGCGGTGTTAGAATGTTACAAGTAGATGCTTAGCAAAAGACAACCAATATTTATTACCAGCCTTATATTTACACACTTTGGGCAGTCGCGTAAACACTGCGTGATGTAAGCCTATGTAAACAGTCGTTTCTGCGTATGACAGGAAAAATTTTAAATGGCGATGGAAAACATGACTACGGTGTTCATTTTAGGACATCCTCAGACCTCAGTCATATGATATGCCTCAGACTAAAAGGCTTCAGTTATTAGACAAAACGGCATCGCGCCTCAGACTGAAAGGCTTCAGGTCTCAGGAAAAACATCCTCAGGTGTCAGGTCTCGTACAATTAGGCATCAGACGAAAAAGTCTCAGACTAAAAGGCATCGGACGAAAAGGTGTCAGACATAAAAAGCATCAATCGGACGAAATGCACTCAGAACGAATGTTTCGAATTGCACCGCCTCAATATGATGTCACATAGGCTACACGTGGTTTTATACTGCTGAGATTATTTTATAAATTTGTATTATTCGCTAGTTTTATTTTCACATTTAAAACGTTAGCTAAATAATAACACATTGCAACTAGCTAACTTATTGGCAAACTATGGTGAAGGGAAAGAAACCTTTCGAGACTGTGTTGTTATAAGCACAGCACTGATTTGTGTAGCCTACAGAGGTAACCGGGGAAACTCCTTTATTTCTGCTGCACAGTGTAGGCCTAACATTAAAACTAAGAAGAAAATATCAAGTACAGCTTACTTTAGGTCTCTCTATATCTGCTTTTTATTATGCTTAAATAACAATTAGCACACATAAAGAGCATTGCCAAGGGATTATATGCCTACATAAAATGAGTAGCCTACCATCATGTGTTATTATTTAGCCAACGTTTTAAATAAATGTGAAAATAAAACTAGCAAATAATACAAATTTATAAAATAATCTCAGCAGTATAAAACCGTGTGTATGTGACATCATATTGAGGCGGTGCATTTCAAAACATCCGTTCTGTGTGTGCGTTTCGTCCGATGCCTTTTAGTTTATGACTTTTTCGTCCAATGCCAGTCTGAGGCATTTTCGTCTGATGCTTTTATATCCGATGCCTTTAGACTGAGACTTTTTCGTCCGATGCCTTTATGTCGGACTCCTTTTCATCCGATGCCTTTTATTTTGAGGCGTTTTCATCTGATGCCTTTTATTTTGAGGCGTTTTCGTCTGATGTCTTTATATCCGATGCCTTTAGTCTGAGACTTTTTCGTCCGATGCCTTTTAGTCTGAGGCGTTTTCGTCCGATGACTTTTAGTCTGAGGCCTTTTCGTCCAATGCCTTTTAGTCTGAGACTTTTTCGTCCGATGCCTTTATGTCGGACTCCTTTTCGTCCGATGCCTTTTATTCTGAGGCTTTTTCGTTCAATGCCTTTTAGTCTGAGACTTTTTTTGTCCGATGCCTTTATGTCTGACTCCTTTTTGTCCGATGCCTTTTATTCTGAGGTGTTTTTGTCCGATGCCTTTATATCCGATACCTTTTAGTCTGAGGCGTTTTCGTGCGATGCTTTTTAGTCTGAGACTTTTTCGTCCGATGCCTTTTATTCGGAGGTGTTTTTGTCCGATGTCTTTATATCCGATGCCTTTTAGTCTGAGGCCTTTTCGTACGATGCCTTTTAGTCTGAGACTTTTTCATCCGATGCCTTTTATTCTGAGGCCTTTTCATCCGATGCCTTTTATTCTGAGGCTTTTTCGTCCGATGCCTTTTAGTCTGAGGCCTTTTCGTCCAATGCCTTTTATTCTGAGGCCTTTTCGTCCAATGCCTTTTAGTCTGAGACTTTTTCGTCTGATGCCTTTATGTCGGACTCCTTTTCGTCTGATGCCTTTTATTCTGAGGCTTTTTCGTCCGATGCCTTTTATTCTGAGGCTTTTTCGTCCGATGCCTTTTATTCTGAGGCCTTTTCATCCGATGCCTTTTATTCTGAGGCTTTTTCGTCCGATGCCTTTTAGTCTGAGGCCTTTTCGTCCAATGCCTTTTATTCTGAGGCCTTTTCGTCCAATGCCTTTTAGTCTGAGACTTTTTCGTCTGATGCCTTTATGTCGGACTCCTTTTCGTCCGATGCCTTTTATTCTGAGGCTTTTTCGTCCGATGCCTTTTAGTCTGAGGCGTTTTCGTCCATTGCCTTTTAGTCTGAGACTTTTTCATCCGATGCCTTTGTTTGACTCCTTTTTGTCCGATGCCTTTTATTCTGAGGCGTTTTTGTCTGATGCCTTTATATCTGATGCCTTTTAGTCTGAGGCGTTTTCGTCCGATGCCTTTTAGTCTGAGACTTTTTCGTCCGATGCCTTTACGTCTGACTCCTTTTTGTCCGATTCCTTTTATTCTGAGGCGTTTTTGTCCGATGCCTTTATATCCGATGCCTTTTAGTCTGAGGCGTTTTCGTCCGATGCATTTTAGTCTGAGACTTTTTCGTCCGATGCCTTTTATTCTGAGGCTTTTTTGTCCGATGCCTTTTAGTCTGAGGCATTTTCGTCCGATGCCTTTTAGTCTGAGGCCTTTTCGTCCGATGCCTTTTAGTCTGAGGCCTTTTCGTCCGATGCCTCTATATCTGATGCCTTTTAGTCTGAGACCTTTTCGTCCAATGCCTTTATATCTGATGCCTTTTAGTCTGAGACTTTTTCGTCCGATGCCTAATTGTACCAGACCTGACACCTGAGGATGTTTTTCCTGAGACCTGAAGCTTTTCAGTCTGAGGTGCGATGCCGTTTTGTCTAATGACTGAAGCCTTTTAGTCTGAGGTGTTTTCGTCTGATGCCTTTATATCCGATGCCTTTTAGTCTGAGACTTTTTCGTCCGATGCCTTTATGTCTGACTCCTTTTGGTCCGATGCCTTTTATTCTGAGGCATTTCTGTCCGATACCTTTATATCCGATGCCGTTTAGTCTGAGGCGTTTTCGTCCGATGCCTTTTAGTCTGAGACTTTTTCGTCCGATGCCTTTATGCCTGACTCCTTTTTATCTGATCCCTTTTATTATGAGGCTTTTTCGTCCGATGCCTTTACATCCGATGACTTTTAGTCTGAGAATTTTTCGTCCGATGCCTTTATGTCTGACTCCTTTTCGTCCGATGCCTTTTATTCTGAGGCCTTTTCGTCCGATGCCTTTTAGTCTGAGGCGTTTTCGTCCGATGCCTTTATATCTGATGCCTTTTAGTCTGAGACTTTTTCGTCCTAATTGTACAAGACCTGACACCTGAGGATGTTTTTCCTGAGACCTGAAGCCTTTCAGTCTGAGGCGCGATGCCGTTTTGTCTAATGACTGAAGCCTTTTAGTCTGAGGCATGGCGCCTTTTCATCATATGACTGAGGTCTGAGGATATCCTAAAATGAACACCGTACATGACAATGGCGTGAAGAAGAGACTGTTTCATTCTTACCTTTATGATTTGAAAATGTTCACTCAGAAAAAAAACTTGATATTACAGTCAGCAATGTAATATGTGGATGCGCAATGCTGGAGCCTTTATGTAAACATGTCATATGCTGCGTTTGTCCAGTCAGTAACACAGACACAGCAAATGAGGACTTTAACTCGGGTTTAGGAATGTTTAGTGTGAAACGGCATTTTATGAATACCCAAGGTTAACTATATCAAGTGTGAAAAGCCCTATTTAGAATAATGCTGCGTATAATTGAACAGAAACTCTTCTTCAGTAAATCCCTATCATGCAGTACACTATCAATCTAGTCAATCTATCAAAAAATGTATTTATAATTAACAGTATTTATAAATAGTGGTAGAAAGGAATATTTAAACACAATCCTTTTTATGTTTTTTATCATGCTTTCCCCACAATACTCGTTATTGTGTGGTTTTATTTTTTTTTATTTTTTTTTTTTTATAGAAGATTTTTTGGGGGTGTTTGGAAATTATTTAGATTATTAGATGATTTATTAATTTAATGGCTCATACGTTAATAATGTTTTCCCATAATGCATTCAGAAAGTTTGTTTCTTTTTTCTGTAGAAGTCATATATTCTGAACCCTCTTGTGGAATTCCTCAATCAATACTCTGCTGCTTTTGAACCAAAGTCTGTGGGTACCAACTATGATAATGGATCTTTTGTTATGAGATGTAATGACTTTACTGGTATAAAAGACAAGGCATCTGCTATGAATGTTCCAGCAAAGCGTACAGACAAACATCTGTGACCTACAGGCCCTGGTTAAAAGGCTTCTTTGACCTCGCTTAACCTTTGATGTCTGATTTGACCCCCAGCTTGCTGTGTTGTTCGTCTACTCTCCCTAAATGCAACTTACTTTACGCATGCGTCAACATCTTGCAGTAAAAAGAAATTAACCCATTTTCAGCCAATTTTCCTCTCTCTTTGACATACATCCAGACTGCACGCCTGTTACATGTTTAAGACTAACAATGACAGATATATTTGTCTTTGGGTCACATGACAGAGGAAGCAGTTGTCTGTTAAACTGTCCCTCTCGATTGTGTCTGTTTTATAGTTTGTGCATCTGGTTGTAGTGTGTGAAAATTAGAATTGCTTTGTTCTTTCGTCTCTGGGAATTTTGTCTTTTTAGTTTTACACGCACTCAAATCAATTTCATTTTTTGTTGGTTACCATTTTTTGAATAGCTGAATTTTTGGGTTCAAAATTAGTTGTGAAATTTGAAATAGATGTGAATATCAAATCACAATTATCATTAATTTGATAACGTGTTTTGATTTTTTGGTCTTCTTTTTTTTTTTAGACTTGGAACTAATTCAATGAATATTCCATGTGCTTGAAGTGATAAATCATCGAAACAATTTTCAAACCACTAGAACACATGAAGAACAATATTAGAATACCTTAAATGCAAAAACAACCCAATTTGTTACAAACAAAATTAATAATAAATCATCGAAAAGGCACATGATGGTCAATGAAAAGGTTCCAGATCTTGATACACTTCTTGTTTTTTTTTTTTTTTTTTTCAAATTCTGAAAGTTGATCTTGATGAACAATTGACGTTTAAAGAATGTTTCCAAACTGCATGGCGAAGAAGTTGCAGTTTAGGGTTTGTCAGATTGTCAGTGTTAGAGTTTTGTTCTTTTTCGTAGATGGGCATGTATATGCTCATTGTTTGTATATCCCCATCCCTTCCTTACAGCCAAAAACGTTAATGCTGCCCGACCGCTTCGTACTGCCTATACATGGACATGGCAACTGACTTACACAATCACCCCCATCATTGTCATCTCCTATGTAGTATGTTCATAGGTCCAATTCCCTTGTCACAACCCCCCCTCCCCCCCTCCTCCCCCTTCTAGCTATGGTAAAATATGTACAGTCATCCATTCACTCAAACCTAAAGATTAAAACCAATCTAAGCAAAAAGTTTAATTACTAGAATGTAGATATTTATTTAACAAAAAATGCTATATAAATCAAAGGCTCAAATATGTACAGTTTTTTGTAAGAAAACTGGATTATTTATCAAAGTAACGACAAAAGAGAATAATGGTGAAGTTTATTTTTCATGTTATGTGGTGTGGATGTATGTGTTGTTGCCTCCCTGTACTCTCTCATGTGGGAAACAAAAATATATATCTAACCAGAAACGCAATGACAGTTATTTTGTTTTCACAAAGAAAAAACTTGTCCAAGAACATTCTTACACAACTTTCTTTTGTACGTTTTTTTCTTCATGCCAAAATCATGCGGGCAATTTGTTGATGTAAGTTGACAAAGAATATGGTATGTTTATGTTTATAATATACAATCTATGCCGTAAATGCTTGTTTAAATACTTAACGTAATGAGATCAGAAGTTCTGATGTTTATGTTGCCTGTTTGTCAGTACTGTACTGTGTGCTTTGACTAGAGTTATTGATAATTTATGGTATTGGCTTTGTAATTTAACTTACGCTATTGAATTTGTAATTTAATTTACTTTTTTAATTTACTTGTGTTATCATTGAGCTCTGCCTTTTTTCTTTTTAAGTTGTTTTGAATTTGATTGTTTTGTTTTTTGTTTTTTTTTGCAAGTCTTTGTTTTGTACTGAAAACCTGATGGTAGAACTATCTTACCGTTGTAATGACAGTCTGAATATCTAGAAGTTAGAAAGCATAAACAAACCTTCCATGTTCATGAAATGGAACTGTTTGATTATGTTGCATGGCAGACAGACACACTAAAATGTTATGTTCTTCTTCTAGTGTTAGAATCACTTGTTCCTTCCCGATTATCGACACATTTACACATATACTTGAGGATCTGAGCATCTTATTTCCGTCAATAAACACACTCAAAGTAGCATTCATTCTTAAAAAATTACAGTCTCACACTTGAAAATTAACCATATTGACAGATCATTCAGCTGTTATTGCACCAAGCGATAGTGCCTGCCATTGGGAAGGCTTTCTGAAGCCATTCAAAAGGCAAGAGTCAGTGCACTGCTGGGGAGCCCACATATAGTATATATTTATATACACTCACCTAAAGGATTATTAGGAACACCATACTAATACTGTGTTTGACCCCCTTTCGCCTTCAGAACTGCCTTAATTCTACGTGGCATTGATTCAACAAGGTGCTGAAAGCATTCTTTAGAAATGTTGGCCCATATTGATAGGATAGCATCTTGCAGTTGATGGAGATTTGTGGGATGCACATCCAGGGCACGAAGCTCCCGTTCCACCACATCCCAAAGATGCTCTATTGGGTTGAGATCTGGTGACTGTGGGGGCCATTTTAGTACAGTGAACTCATTGTCATGTTCAAGAAACCAATTTGAAATGATTCAAGCTTTGTGACATGGTGCATTATCCTGCTGGAAGTAGCCATCAGAGGATGGGTACATGGTGGTCATAAAGGGATGGACATGGTCAGAAAAACAATGCTCAGGTAGGCCGTGGCATTTAAACGATGCCCAATTGGCACTAAGGGGCCTAAAGTGTGCCAAGAAAACATCCCCCACACCATTACACCACCACCACCAGCCTGCACAGTGGTAACAAGGCATGATGGATCCATGTTCTCATTCTGTTTATGCCAAATTCTGACTCTGCACTGACTCACAAATGCTTTGCTGCATACCTCGGTTGTAACGAGTGGTTATTTCAGTCAAAGTTGCTCTTCTATCAGCTTGAATCAGTCGGCCCATTCTCTGACCTCTAGCATCAACAAGGCATTTTCGCCCACAGGACTGCCGCATACTGGATGTTTTTCCATTTTCACAGCATTCTTTGTAAACTCTAGAAATGGTTGTGCGGTAAAATCCCAGTAACTGAGCAGATTGTGAAATACTCCGACCGGCCCGTCTGGCACCAACAACCATGCCACGCTCAGAATTGCTTAAATCACCTTTCTTTCCCATTCTGACATTCAGTTTGGAGTTCAGGAGATTGTCTTGACCAGGACCACACCCCTAAATGCATTGAAGCATTTGGTGATTGGTGATTGGCATTTGGTGATTGGTTGATTAGATAATTGCATTAATGAGAAATGTAACAGGTGTTCCTAATAATCCTTTAGGTGAGTGTGTTTATATATATATATATATATATATATATATAGAGAGAGAGAGAGAGAGAGAGAGAGAGAGAGAGAGAGAGAAAGAGAGAAAGAAAGAGAGCGAGAGAAGCTTTTATACAAAAATAAATGAAAGTTGTTGACATGTTTCGCATCTTAAAACCAACATGTGGTGAGACTTCATCTCATAGATTATTTATATAATATCCTGACCTTTTTTTAGAACATGAGACTTCATGGCAGTAGATTCATATATTTGAGCTGATTTTTTTTTTTTTTTACTTATGCAAAATATTATTCCAAAAATATTAAAAAAGTAATATTTAATATATTCACTTATTAATTAACATTAACTGATTAATGTTCATTCATATATTGTTTATTGCTCTAGTTCACTTTGGCATGCATGAGCTAATCTTAACACCCTCTTAACACAGTTTTTGTAGAAATTAACATTTAAAATTGGCTCATGTTAATTTTTCATCCACAACTTTTTTCTCGAGTATTAAGGGAACAGTTTACCCAAAAATCTGATAATTTACTCTCCCTCGAGCCATCCTAGGTGTAGATAACTCCACAATTGGAGTTATATTAAAAAATGTCCTGGCTCTTCCCAGCTTTGTAATGGCATCCGTACATGCGTTCACAAGAGAGTTAAGTGGGTTTCGCGAGAGGCGTCTATTGTCATGTAAGCTTATTCTAATCTACGCCTATGTCATGTACTGGGTCTATGCCTATGTCATTCACGACTCTCTCATGAACGTGTGTACGGCCGATGCTGAAAGCTAGTGATTATAGTTTATAAAGTTTTAAATGAGGATATTTTTGTTCACTTCAGAAGGCCTTTATTAGGCCAGTGGAGTAGTATGAATTACTTTTATAATGAATGGATGCACTTTTCGAAACTTCAAAAACTTGGGCACTATTCAATGCCATTACAAAGCTGGGAAGAGCTAGGGCATTTTTTAATATAACTCCGATTGTATTCGGCTGAAAGAAGAAAGTCTAAAATCTACACCTAGGATGACTTGAGGGTGAATAAATTATGGGATATTTTTCATTTCTGGGTGAACCTATCCCTTTAAAGCAGATAATTCAAGTACCTCACAAACCGGCTCACCCACAAAGACCTGTCAAGTCCTTTTGATGCCAACTTTTAGTGTTTTTTGTTTCTCTGTTGTCTTTTGGTTTTGTTTAGTTTTTTTAAGTTCTGCCTTGTATCCGTTACCAGTACGTTTTTTTGGTTACCAATTTTAGAGACTAACATGCCTCATGTCTGTGTTCAATTGTAGGAGGCGAATTAGTTTTCCCAGTACTTATAAAGGATCCCTTAGAGCTCCCCTCTGTAGCCACTCGTACACCCTCCATCCCCTTTCCCCCAACCCTCCGCCCCCACCTCACCATTATTGAGACCACCAAAGAGTCCCTGTCCATGGCCACTGAGGCGGGGGTACCTTGCTTGTCGGACCGAGGCAGCGATGATTGTGATGATGATGATGATGATGATGGCTTGATGATATCTGGGTATGGCTCTGGGGAAGCATACGACTCTAACCTGCCCCCTACTGATGATGAAGATTTTTACACCACCTTCTCCTTGGTAACAGATAAGACCTTGTCATCGTCGACCTTTGAAGGTGGCTTCAAAGCTCACGCGCCTAAGTGGGGATCCAAGGACTTTAGACCTAACAAAGTCTCCGATTCTGGTAGGACTACTACCGCTTCTTTTTCCCCCAAGCTGAGCCGCTCCACAACCACGTCCACGCCACCCAAACTGCCCGCAGGCAAAATGAATCACAGGGAGCTAAAGCCCCAGCCCGACATAGTCTTGCTTCCATTGCCCACTTCCTATGAGGTAGACAACACAAAGCTGAAGAGCCCATTAATAACCTCCCCCATGTTCCGTAATGTACCCACAGCAATCCCCACGGAGCCGGGCATCAGGCGGGTTCCGGGGGCCTCCGAGGTGGTCCGTGAATCTAGCAGCACCACCGGAATGGTCGTCGGGATAGTTGCCGCTGCCGCTTTGTGCATCCTAATACTGCTGTACGCCATGTATAAGTACAGAAACAGGGACGAGGGATCCTACCAAGTGGACGAGACGAGGAATTACATAACCAACTCGGCGCAGAGCAATGGAGCAGTCATGAAGGACAAGCAGCAGAGCACGAAAAGCGGCAACAAGAAACAGAAAAACAAGGACAAGGAGTACTACGTGTGAGTCCGAGCGTCGCCCGTCGCTTTGCCAGAACTTTGCCAGACCTGTTGGGCGCTGCGCCGAGAGAGGGCGACAGGAGCCGAACCCCGGCGCTGTGCCAAGAAGGCGAACTCTGATGTGAACTCTACCATAAAGCACACTTACAACCGTAAGCACACCGCGAAGGTAAAATAGCAAACATTAGTGACCTTATTCCTCTATCTGGTCGGAGACGTTATCAGTGTAGAATATTCCACAGCTACATCATAATCCTAAGTGACTTTTAGAGGTATGTGAACCTTGGCGTAAATCTCGTTTTTCTTTTCTTTTGTAACTCTGTAAAAAGAGGAGAACGTTTCAAGCATGTAAGAGACACGTAGTGCTGACGTCTGTAACGACAGTGGGACCCAAAAAATGTTGTTCACTTGAAAAAAAGGACTCCTGCCAACAAAATAAATAAATATATATATAAATATATATATATATATATATAAATTCTATATATATGACAAATTTGTATTGTTTATACATTACATGTGGTGTCTTATCATTTTTTGCTCTCTGCAAAAAGAAGAAAAACACAATGTAATAAACGAAACTGCTCCAAGACTGGTCACGAGGCTCTGACAGCACTGCACTGTTATGATTTCCAGCCGAAACTGATCATTTTAACTGTACAACCAAATGTAATATTGCAAATGTGTGAGTTACCAGAAAGACAGTTACGTTTCCTTGTCTCAGTAAAGCGACTGATTGTAGTGCATGTCATGCCATCCTTCGCTTCGAACACGTCCGCCCACCGGGCCGATCCGATCATCAGATAGACCTCTCGTCCCTCAAAGCGACACAACAAGGAAATGTGTTGCAGATTGGAACTTTTTCAACCGTATGTATGTTGGTCCATTTGCTCTCGTCTCTTTTTTATACAGCTGTCTGGTGCAGACTGGCACAGTGCTATGATACTGTTAACGGATGTCTATACGAAAATAAATCTAATGTGAAAAGTGTGAAAAAAAAATCCTATCTGTTGTCACAGTCGACTGTGTCGAACAAGAAATTTGTTTACATATTTTATTACATGATAGCAGTTGTACTTTGTAGGTAGATGATGTACATACAAACCTAAGTTGTATTTTTTTTAAGTAATTCTATTGTACAGAGAGATCATTGATTTATTCAGTGTGTTTCATGCAGAAAACTCATGTGAAGGAAGAAAAAAATATACAGTACACACGTTTTTGTAAGGACAAGCAGAGAATATTGTTAGATTAGAAGTCTAATCTTTCTCGCAGATGTTTCTAAGTCTAAGCATGGATATTTGACTACTTGAAGCTGTCAATGAAATACAAGACACACTTCTTAATTGTACCAAGGTTTCCTTGTTATCGGTTGTTTTATTTATAGAAGAATCAAAGAAATATGTAATAAAGACTAGATCCAATAATATGGATACGGACATGCAGCTCAGATAATTTACGCTTGTGTTTCTTACCTTAATGTCTTAATACGAGTGGCCTGGACTGCAGTAAGCCCTGTCGCATCGACGGACTTTTTGCCATTTTTGTTCTTATTTGTGTATATTTTTGCCATTTGTTTTTTTTTTTTTTGAAGGAAAAAAAATAAATAAATAATAATAATAATAATTTTATATATATATATATATATATATATATATATATATATATATATATATATATATTTGTTTATCACTGTATCATGAATAGGATGTAAAAATGTGCCCATGTTATTTTTAATCTTCATTTTCTGTTCAACCCCACGTGCGCTTTTATTATTTTCATTTATGACATAGTCACGTAGCTTCGCAAAGAAAATATTTGGTGATGGTCTATAATAAAACATTCCACGGAGGTTGATCATTATATGGGTTGTCTTAATGTGCTCATATCTAAGCTCTATTCAGTATGTGTGGTGATACATATTTTTCTAGCATCCATCATGCTGGACTTTAATTTCCTGTTCTGTTAGGACCTTTTTAATGTGTTTAAGACCTTTTTCATGTGTTTTAATGGGTTTGCTTTCAATGGATTAAATGTTTCAATGTTTTTAGCGTAGGAAAGGTGAGGTAGTCATTTGTTATAAAGAAGTTGAAAGACTATTGGCTTTCAGTAGTCAGTCAGAAGTTAATAATGAATCAATATCCACCAGATCTTTTACCATATTTTCCTGTGAGACACAGATTTATAAAAAAACTCACCTGTTAACAGAACAGGAGCAGCGATCTTAAGCACAAAACAGCTGACAATATTTTCTTTTGGTTACCAAGGCAGCACATAGGTACAAATCAGAAGCTGTGAACTCTGCTGGGGTTTAATTGTTTCATTAGATATGGTAATTAAAGTATATCTGACTATGGAGAATATTAGGAGGGCTTTTAATATGCTGTTGTTCGAGAACAAGTACAATGGCACAGACAGAGATTTGTTAAATAGGCCTATAACATCAAAACGTAGAACATGCAATTCAGTTGATTCTTTTTGTTGGATCCATTCACACTGACAGCCATTTGGAACACAAATTTGACTATAAAAAGTCATTCATTTTCAGTGACAGTTGGTAATTTCCAGTTTCATGTTTTGACATATGCCCATATTAGGGATGCTCATTTCGATTAACCGTTAACTATAAGATTATAATATTGAATTGGCATTAAATAAAAATACAATTGACAAGTGTCTGTGACCTGTTAAAACGTGACCTGTGACCTGTTTTTCACATTAATTTTACAGTGCAAACAGCAGCATACAGAACAGCTCAACAACAACAGAACCTGAGTTCACACATTATCACATTTTCACGCACCTGCAGCGTTTCTGACAACAAAGAAAAACAGAATAAAATAATATAAATAAAAATCATAAAATAAATAGGCCTACACTAAATATTTTTCACTTAAATAATTAACAAATTAAGATGACAAAACGAAAATACACTGAATCCGTTTGAAGCTTTGAAGAACTGGAATAGTTTTTTTTCCGTCAGACTAAGATTGGACAGGGAAAGCTCTGGCTTCGTGTGGACGCCAATCTTTTTTTTCCCCTCGTTTCAAGAAATATCTGTGTACACACGAAACCGACTCAAAACAATGTAGTATACATGCCAGGCCAGTATGTGGCGCTGTAATTCTGTAATACTAAAAACGGAAAAGAGTTGTGGCTAGAAGGGGTACAGCAATGGTAGGAAGTGAGGCAAAATAATAACACAATAAAATAACAATAAATAAATTTGCTACTTGCCAGATTGTGTTTTATTAACGCCTACACCCACCCCAACCCTAAACCTACCCTTACAATAATGCAAATACAGTAATTAAATGATGCAATATTGAGGTGTGTGTGCCCATAGCTGTTTCCCTTCTAGTCTATCCCGTGCGGGACGTGGTGTGATGACATCACCATTTCACAAAATATACGGATTGGCTGTACACACAAAAACACAAGGGTGCCGTTTTCAGATTTATCCACTCTGGGACCCGGTTTAATGCTCCCAAAATGACGGATCCGTGTGGACGAAGTGCTGATACGGTACAAAATTGTTACGTATACAGCTAAATGCGTCTCCGTGTGGACAGGGCCTACGTTTTTTCCATCAAATAAAAATAGCAGGCCTACTTTAATCCACAGCTTGACAGTTTTTTGTTTTTGTTTTTTTGAAGTAACGTCTACGTGATGTGGGGTTAGTCTGGAGCACAACCTGTTGACAGTTAGACGCGCGGCAGAAAACACCCTCTCAGATGGCACTGATGCCCCGTGAATACAAAGATAACGCCTCGTTAGAGTGTCCAGCGTCGGGAAGCGCCTTTCATTTGCTTTCCACCAGTCAAGAGCTTGTGCTGTATTTTAATACCGCGTAGCATATTTTACAAGTAACTTCGTCGCCCTTTCTGTCGAAATGGTTCCACACAGTAGGCCTACTACTTTCCTATTGCTTCATTTTGTGAAAGATGTCTGTGTAGGCACATGTGGTTGCACGTGTCGACACGCCCCATGAGTTAACAAATATAGCATATTTTTCTTGAACCATGCAAAAACAAAAAAAAAACACCCTTTAAACCGTTTAACTGATAGTATTAATCGGTACTTTCGGTTAACGGTTAAACCGTCAATATGAGCATCCCTAGTCCAGATCCAAATATTTTTCCCGGCAAGACAACTGATTCATTGTCAACATAAAATGGCCTCTTATTTTATCTCTTTTGTGTTTAAAAAGCTTTGACCATTTATTGTACACAGGTCATCAATGAAGTGAACCAGCAATAGAAAAACTACAATAGAGTGACCTCCAGCGATAAAGTCACTCTGAACAAGCATTAAACAAGTTTTTTCCAGATAAGCACAAACCTGTATGTATAAAAAGAGCTGTTAAATCACACCCATCCATCCTGTGATTCCCAGGTGGTGAAAGTAGCAGTCAAAGAGGTTTATCACAATTGCAACATGCAGCAAGCACTATAGCAACAAACTGATTTTTATTTTTCACAATCCATTTTGACCAGGTGCAAAATGTGCTGAAATTAAGTTCACACAACTTACTCGCAATCAATGGCATGCAAATTATGTACAGCACAGATTTTGTTGCCGTGTTTGTTCCATTTGCATAATTTAGTTAAGAAATTTCCTTGGCTCCCCGCTGAGATTTAGCTTTATTTACTTGTTTTTTTGCTTAAAATGGCCTATATCGTGACTATACATCATGCATAGAAAGCAACGTTAGAATTCACACTTTATGCAGCTTTTCGTGTCCATGTCTCTTCTTTTTTTGCTCCACAAACTGTCATGCGATGTGAAAATCAATCAAATCTGTGTAAATTTCTTTATCGATGTCATGTCATCACTTCACATCTTGCTGTTTATCATTGTTACCTATGTTTGTATACTTTCAGCATTTGCATCCAGATCTCAGAAGGTCCCATTAAAGGATCCCACAGTAAAACTATATACGAATCCAAATGTCTTGCAGAAGGCCAATTATTTTGACCAGTCCAAAAAATACCACATTTTTTTACTTTGCCCAGGTATATCTGAAATTATCTTTATGTTTGAGTCCCACTCTCACAGACAGGACACAGAAGTTGCTCTGAATAAAAGCAGAGCGTGAAATGTACAATTCTGTAATGAACATCTTATTACATGGGTGGCTGGATTATTGAGCCACACTGACTGAGGGAAACCGTTTTCTGGGCAAAGAGAAAGTTAATTAAAATTCTACAAAGACTTAAAATTCAATAATCCCTCCACAACTTCCAGATAAGTTCTGTTGATTGGGACCATTCATCAAAAACAGACCTTTTCTCTGGTCGAAATTAGTCCCTCCTTTTCTGCAGGAAAGAAATTTGATTAGGGATCTAATCTAACTGCCATTGCATTTTGCTGTTTAATCCGGTTGTCAATAAATATAAAGGAATTGTAATGATTCATGTACGTGTTTTGCATGTTATATCAGTTGCTTAACTGTAAAACCAAATGATGACACCAGATTTAATCACATTTTGATAGATCATCTGACTGGAAACCGGAATAACAGAACTACAAAACACACACCATGACAATGTTACATGTACATAAGCTAACTGTCACATAATAAAAATCAACTACTAAATATTTGCATCGGGGTATCTGGGATGCTGATGTTTCTATTAGCAAAAAAATGACACTGGGATTCATTGACTAATAATTATGTTCTTTCTTAATCCACATTGAGTTCTCTGTTAAATGTTGAGGATTACAGTGTTTATGTTGTATAATTAATATGTTTATAAGTACTGCTCCATAATCAGAAGTTGTTCTGTATATGCCTACAAATCTGGAATCACGAACAGCTCCTGCTGGTAGATCCTGTAAGTACACCATTCTGCTGCCAAAAACATCTTCTTTAAAAGAAGTATACATGTATGCTGGATCATTTTCCCTACTAAGGTTTGGATACTTTGTTCTTGCGATTCCATCAGCCAATATTGCTGTTCTTTCACAGTGATTAGTCACATGTACAGTTCACAGACAATTGTGTCCAGAACTGAGAACCTGTGAGCAAAGATGGCAGAATTCAACTCATCTCTGGGGGGTCATGTACCAGACGAGCAACAACAGATGATTGGGGATGCTAACAGATATATTTTTACGAGTGTTATAGACCTCCTTGATGATACCCATAAAACATACGCTGTCCCATCTGAGATGACATCCTGCACAGAACAGTAGAAAAAAAAACACTGAATTTATAGGAACAAAATCCCTGTTCACCATTGTAACTGATAAGAGACATATGCATGAAACAAATAACCCAGAACTCATATTACTAGTTTCACAGACGAGGCTTAAAGGGATAGTTCACCCAAAAAAATGTAATTCTGTCATTAATTACTCACCCTCATGTCGTTACAAACCCGGAATACGAGAGCTCTCGAGCCCGTCCACATAGAGAGCAATTTAATGAACACCTTCAAGGCCCGGAAAGATAGTAAAAACATTGTTAAAATGTGACTCTAGTGGTTCAACCTTAATTTAATGAAGCGTCGAGAATACTTTTTGGCCTGTGCCAGTCTCCTACACAGTTTATGTTGCAGCTGCCGCGCATGCATCGTGGTGCTCACGTGAACAGCATCGGCTGCCGTCAGTGTTGGGCAAGTTACTGAAAACTAGTAGGCTAATTAGTTACAGTTACTAGTTTACTTCTTTTAAAAGTAATTCAATTACTTTACCAATTACTGTATATCAAAAGTAATTAGTTACTAGGGAAATTAACTTTTAAGTTACTTTTATTTGTGCTTTTTAAATGTAAATACGAACAGTACTGAACAGTCAAACACAATAAACATAATTTTTCATTCAGTATTTCAGGCATTTCACTGTTGTATAAACCACATATGTAAATTTTACTCCTGGCAAATTGTTAAAAAAATGAATGCGCGAGAGCGTGTTATAGGCTATATATGACATGTTGTAGCCAGATATGACGGCGCTACTGCAACACGCATCGCTGCAAATGAGTAGCAACACGCAAACTGCCGCAAGTGAAGTCTCAGATGCTCAAAAACACAGTCATCTTCATTAAAACTAATGAGACTAAATGATCTCACCGGTGCTTAGGTCGCTCTTTCTCATTTTGCGGTCTTTGATCTTGAAATGAGCTGATGAATAAAATGCAGCTTTCGTTGACGTGAACGCCGTTAAATGTGCATATAGCGCGAGAATTGAAGATCGGATTTATATTAATTTTGCAGAGAGGTGCAAGGTAAGACAACCTGTATGTTTTTTATTGTTATTTTTTTTATTTGTTTAGATTGTGTTGCCCATTTCGTTTGCGCGCCATTGCAAGCAGCAGCAGCCTGCCTGAACTTATCAAAAATGCCTTTTTGCTGTGGTGGTGGCGGCGGCAGTAATGGTGGTGGGCTAAACGTTTAAACTAACATTGTGATGCTTGAAGTGTTTTATATCTATGAATTGTATTATAGGCAAGACAAGTCGAGTGTTGATTTGAGAGGCTAAAGCATTGGGTTAACTCACTGTCGGCCGCTGGCCGCTTGGTCGTCACTTTAAAAAATAAAAACTTTAATTTAACAAACAAAAATTTTCAAAATTCATCATCTAAATTAACTTAATAAGGAAACGAAACGAAACAAAACTACTGAACTGAACTATTTTAATGGCTGCAATAATGTGTAATAGGGAGGATTCAAAAAAAAAAACATGGGCTCCAATCGGACTCAGGCTGACAATTTTGATAAGCTGTTGGACACGGCTGGGCTAGGCTTAGATTTGAGCTTTTTGTCTGCAAGTGTTCGTTTTTCAGAAAAGAGAGTAATGCGAGTAACAAACTCATTTAAATTTTAGTCATTGTAATTGCGTTACTTGATTAAAAAAATTATATTTAGTTACATGCGCGTTACCGCTAAAAATAGTGGAATTACAGTAACACGTTACTTTGTAGCGTGTTACTCCCAACACTGGCTGCCATAGATCTCGAGAGCGCTGCACTATTTACAACGGAAACTGAGACTGGCACAGGCTACACCAAAATTCCTCCAAAAGCTCACAGATTTTATCAAAAAAATCTTAATTAGTTTTTCTGAAGATGAACGAAGGTCTTACAGGTTAAGTAAATAATGACATAATTTTCATTTTTGGGTGAACTATCCCTTTAAGCCTTGTCCCATTCAGTATCTTCAAATATGTCAGTGCCGTTGTTTTGTCTCAAAATGCACACTAGTAATATTTTGTAAGGCACGTTTATAAAAGATACTTACATGTCGTAATTTAACTAAGACCTAGTCCTCTCTGTGAAACCAGGCCGTAATGTTGCCAACAAAACCTAATAATAGATTTATTTAAGTCCATTTATTAACAGGAAAACAAAAAACATGGTCCAGAGCTAAAGTGAATATACAGACAGTCTATATATCTACCTATTGTCCCTCAATGAATAAAGGTTCGTCAAAACCATGCCATTTTAAAAATGTAGCTGGAACCTGATCCATAGAGACTGAGAGAGACTGAGAGAAAGAGTGGTAAAAGCCTTGATTCATTATTAATCTAAGCTGCAGAGCACTGGAGATCAGCCACTGCTTTACAGGAATACTAACACACCAGTCTGGGACATTGCTGTGTCGGACTGAGGAGGATATATGCTTGTGCAAAATATGCATCATTGCCATCAGCGGATTAGCTTCTATGTAAGCTGCATATTCAAGCACACACAGCAAATCACAATAATATGATTTTCTCTCTCCATTTTTTTCTTGTTACCTCTTTTTAATGTGAGCGTGTGTCTGTGGTTTAGATTATACATGAAATATTTCAGTACACTATTTCCAAGTCACTAATCAAATAATTTCTGTGATTTACAATGTGACTGTTTGTACACGCAGGCAAATGTTCCTGCTTTCATTAAAGCACAAGATCTTTGGATCCTCTCAAATCACGCAGGAGAACATACACACATTTCTGGAGTTCATGAAGCTTGAGTGCTGCTGTCACTGAAGTAAAAGATAGAAGAACCAAACCAAAACATTCTCACATTAATTTACATTTTTCAGTCCAACTTTTCACTGAAAGGATGCTAATATAATTTGTAAGGGGGAAAAGGTGTCATGCAATAGAAGCATTTATCACAAATATAAAGTGTGCAGATATCAAGCGTTTGGCAGAGTAATTGCACAAGGCACAGTCATGCAAAACACAGGTTGACAGTGCTTCCAGTGTTTTCTGTTACTGAATGCACAGCGCCCTCTAGAGACACAGTGTGTGTATGTATTTGTGAGATCACTGGGGTTTTGCAGAGGGATGATTCTGAGCTGAAGGAGGAGAGAACGAGAGCCTGTGGTCAAATCCACTGCCTGTGCTGGTCGGCGTGACACAGACAGCATGACGCACCAATGCTGTATTGTGCGAAGACAATGCCACAGTTCTCCCAAACATTCCCTTGCACCAAGTAAGTGGAGCAAAATGTCGGTCACTGAACAGTATGGTTCTTGTAAAGACTTCCTCTCTTTTGTTTGCGAAAGAAAAGGACAGGAGAAAAAGACTGAGTTGGAAAAGTACCATAATGTGTTCAAGTCTACTTTATGGCCTTCAGTTCCATCCTAATATACTTATAACTTGTTTTAACATAGGTACATTTACATAAGTTATAGCCTAAACGAGTGCTTAAATAAAACTGGGTGATTGGTTGCTGAAAGCTGGGATTTTGGGAAGGTGTGGGATGGAAATGCATTCACCAACTTAGGATAATGTGCATGGTTTATTATTAATAATATGATTATGACTGCTGAAAGGGATTGTGACAAAGGTAAATATATATATGTATACATGTAGTCGTTTTGGTACATTTTTATCAGATCACAACTGAAATTCTCAAAACTACTCAACCTCCACATCATCTAGTAGTCACTTGTGCACATAAAATAGGTTTCTCAACAAATTGCAAATGCCTTACATTTGGTACATTCATGCAATTGATTATGTACAATTTTGTCTGCTGTTTCCTACATTATCAATGGCTTATGTCATGTTGATAAAAATATATTCTACTAGCTCTCTGTTGAATAGTCTTACCCCTCAATTGGAATATGAATCCGGATCAGACATCAGAACGAATTTAGTATTGACATGCCACATGTGCTGAGCATTTCGGAGCGTTTTACACAAAGCGTCTGAGGAAACAGGAAACGAACTCTTAACAGATTTAACATTTAACCTAATTTACAGAGAATGAAGAAGCACGCCAGGTTTAATGGTCCTTGCCTGAAAACCTGAAGATTTTCATAAAACTGCTAATGTTATAGTCGATGAGGGGGGAAACAGGAAACTGCATAAAAGAATGCAAAAAATAATCTGTATGGAACTCGTTTGTTTAAAAACTAAGCATTAGATCATTGCACAAGTCATTAAATGTGAAATGGTTGAACTTGTTGACATAAACTGTCAAGCATTTTTTTCTATACAATTCTATTAGACTTTTTATTGTTTGTAAATGTGTCCTGAATTGCGGAGGACTTTTTGAATTTCACTAATGAACGGAAATGTAAAGCATTAGATCAACAAATGATCAACAAATTGCAGCGGTGTAGCTAAAATAGCTCAGAGGTGCATCTCATGAAGCTCAGTTTGGAAAGCATAGACAGAGCACAACACAGTTACACATTCTGACAATGGAAGAACAACAAGGAAACAAACAGGGTCAACAGCTGGGAAGAAGAAGAGGAGTAAGGATGCCCGGTGGAAGGGAATGAAGGAAAAACAGTGGAAGAGGCCAAAATTGTAGACATGTTTCTGATTAAATATTTCTGATGTCTTGTCTTTTTTCTTTATATCACAATGACATTGTACTATAATTTGCTGACAGATCAACAGTAAAAACATAACTGTGAAGTGAATCATGTTCTGTCTCTTGCGATCAATATCCCACATAGAATAATGTGTTGAAATGTATATATGCCATGGATAAAGTGCATTTTCAATCTTTGTCATCAAAATCATTGTCCCATAGTAGCCCCACTTTATATTAGGTGGCCTTAACTACTATGTACTTGCATAAAAAAAAAAAAAGTACAATGTACTTACTGTGTTCATATTGTATTGCAAAACACCTTTGCTGATATTGAGGTGGGAAAAGGGTAGGGTTAGGGACAGGTGTGGTGCTATGGGTAAGTTAAGGGTAGGGTTTGGTGTAAGGGAAGTGTCAACTGTGTAATTACAAATGTAACTACAGAAATTAATTACAGATGTAATTACATGCAGGTATTTTTAAAAATGTAAATACAATGTAAAAACGTATGTACACAATAAGTGCAGTGTATCAAATGATTAATTAAAATGTTAGTACATAGTAGTTAAAGGTCCCGTTCTTCGTGTTCTTTTGAAGCTTTGATTGTGTTTACAGTGTGCAATATAACATGTGTTCATGTTTCGCGTGTAAAAAAACACAGTATTTTTAACACAATTTACTTATCTGTATACCGCTGTTTTCACTGTCCTAAAAACGGCTGATGACTTCCTTTATTCTAATTGTGCCAGCGGTTCCCGTGTTGTGATTTGACCGCAGCTTAGCAAACGTGCCAGCGGTTCCCGTGTTGTGATTCGACAGCAGCTTAGCGCACGTGGAAAGGTCACGCCTCTTAACGGGGTGATGTATGCGCTTAATGATCTCTACAGCGTCCCTGGGAAAGCCAAACAAAGGTGATTTGACTCCGGGATGAAAATAACAGCGTCTCGACGACATGGCGACAAACACACTGAAACGCAGCACTTCCTTTTCTCCACGCGACACGTCCTCTTCTCCACGTGGGACAGCAACAAGACCACGCCCCCTTTTTCCACGTAGTCTTGTGGGCGGAGGTTAGTCTGTTCTACTGTTCTACTGATGTCATATATGAAGGAAGTACCAGGATGTAGTCCAAGCCAGCCGTTCGCTGTAGGCTTTGAAAGGGAACTTCTGTTAAATAAAATATCTCGCTTGGCATTGAACTTTGAGCTTTATAATTTTACAGGTATTATTTATGCTCTAACAGCAACATTACACACTAACTAAAGTTTGAACAATGGGATCACGAAGAACGGGACCTTTAAGGCCACCTAATATAAAGTGGGTCCGGTATAGTTAACATTGTACATATTTGCAACATGACTAAGCATCTTGTTTGTTAACAATACACAAGGATTTGTCATTGTGATGGCACTGATAGGTTCATTGGCATAATGACCTGTTTTTGAGGGATGAACTAAGGATTTTGAGCAAGTTACATGCTTTTGAAGATAATCCATTGTGTGCTTGTATGAATTGGTTTAAGAAATGCACTTACTGTTTTGCAAATCTTAAGGATGATTCAAGAAATGTACCAAAGTGACTGAGAACCTAAATGGTCCTAAATGACTCATTCAGTAGTATGGACAATTTTTTTTTTTTTTTTTTCAAAAATATGTTCTGCTTACTTAAACTTTAAAAAAAATGTAACTTAGAAAATTTAAGACAACTGACTGTCTCAATTTTTTGAGTTTTGCCAACCTTCATGCTAGTAGTTCATGCTAACTAATGTAGTTAACTAATCTTATTGTAAAGTGTTATCGCCTAAGTAGATCGTAGAAGCAATGCCACCAATGGTCTCCATGGTCAACTTTTGAGAAACTGTAAAGCATTACAGACAGACTGGGAAGAAAGATGTGGCAACAATGTAAAATATTTGAAAAATAAGGTTTTTTGAACATTCAAGCATGAAAATATAGTAGAAACCCAAAAACAAAATCAAGACTTTGTAAAAGGGCGTAATAGGGCATAAATTCTGCCATCATTTACTCATCCTCGTTTTGTTCCAAACCTGTATGACTTCCTTTTCTTTTTTCTATAGAACACAAAAGAAGATATTCTGAAGAATGTCCATACAAAGAAATGTAATCGGGAAAGTGAGGAAAAAGATGACAGAATCTTCATTTTGGAGTGAACTTCCCCTTAACGCTGTATATAGTCTCTTCTTCTTACTTCTAAAACATCCTTTGAGTTTTGAAACAAACGAGTTCCATACAGATTATTTTTTGCATTCTTTTATGCAGTTTCCTGTTTCCCCCCTCATCGACTATAACATTAGCAGTTTTATGAAAATCTTCAGGTTTTCAGGCAAGGACCATTAAACCTGGCGTGCTCCTTCATTCTCTGTAAATTAGGTTAAATGTTAAATCTGTTAAGAGTTCGTTTCCTGTTTCCTCAGACGCTTTGTGTAAAATGCTCCGAAATGCTCAGCACATGTGGCATGTCAATACTAAATTCGTTCTGATGTCTGATCCGGATTCATATTCCAGGTTTGTTGTTTTCTTATCTGTCATCATCTTTATATTGATTTTGATCTCTCTAATTACCCATCTCAAAGTAAGAGTAAGAACGTATGGTATCGATCATCTGACGGGATGCTGATTTGTGGATCCATGCCAGCAGCAACAGTTTAAATGCATATTTCATATTTCAAAAATCTATGTTCTGTCACGCTTTACACAGAACTTGCAGATTTGATTTTGTAATCAAACATTTTAATTGCTCTGAATTTTAAATATTTGAGTATGCTAATTCATATGTTTAACTTAAAAATACCATGTAATGTCAAATGTTTAGTAGTGGGAACTTGATAAGCTTTAACTAGCTAATTCAAAAAATGCCACTTTGCTAACTACTTATGCTCTGGGACCATTTTTTTGGATTTCCGCCTGGATTTGGCCTACCCAAATTGAAAAGCTTCCTATACGCACATGCAGTGGTCTAAATACACAATTTTTGTGTCGTTTTACAGGAAATCCTTTGAAATTACACAAACCACTGCTAAACTTGATAAACATTAAAGTATATGTTGTCTGAGCTGTAATAACCCCCAAATGGATCTGAAGGGAGGAATATTACCTTTTTTATGTCACTTTTAACAGTGTAAACACTTTTAGCAGTGTTTTATGTAACCTCAAAGGGTTTCCTGTAAAATTTGGGTATAGGCCAAATTTGGTTCCAGAGTGATTAAGTGTAAATAAGTTACTTTGTGTAAAACAAATGCCAAAGAGATGCCTATCTCCAGAAAGTAGACATTCTAAGCTTTATACCACATGAGGTCAGAGCTCCTCCAAAGACATTTAAAATGTATAGTATATGCTTGATGATGTCATTCCAGACTTATCAGGGTCTGCAGAGTTTAAGAGGCTAATTGGTTACACAATGCTTTGGTAGCATTAGCATAGCACTTGCTAAATAAGTACAGTAAAATAATACATTTAACTTATATCTGTTCTCAAACTAAGCTCATGCGCCACTCGTCACCATGATGGTAACCCAAAAAAAAAAAAAAAAACATAACAAAATACTAAACATTACTAAATCTCCCACTTAACATTAATCTTGCACACAAAAAAAAAATCATAATATAACACAAAATTTTGGCATTTACTGTCCCTTTTGAGTGTCATGGCAAAGCATGCTTTGGGAAATAGAAATCCCAGCCCAGTTTCGGTTAAATTTAAGTTAGTCTAAATTAAAAGAAACAATTCAGATTACTTAAAATGTGTCAGTTTTGAGAACTAAAAAAAAATAAAGTTCTAAATACTCATAAAAGTTCATTTGTTTGAACTAATTTGTTTAATTTGGCTCTACTCAAACCAATTAAATATTTTTAATGTTAGGGTTTACAGTTTGAGCAAAACTTCTACAACATTTACTAATCTTAGTTAATGTTCATTTCAGCATTTACTACATTTTTAAGGTCAAACATTTTATTTGTTAACATTAGTTAATGCACTGTGAACATATGAACATTTGTATTAACTAACATTAACAAAGGTAAATGTAATGTTAAAGCTGCACTATGTAACTTTTCCGTCCACTAGAGGTTGCCTATTCGTGTAGTTTGAGCCACGTTTGAGCGCAGTATCTTGGGACATGTGGTCTTCACCTCACAGCGGGTGGAAAAGAATCAGGATAGGACTCGGGCAGAAATCCTGTTCATGGATGCGATTATTAACGTTACTGTAGTATGAAGCAAAGCAGGACCGAGTGTTGTGGGAGTTGAGCAAGGCCACCGGAGCGATTGTTAATAAGAAAAGCGGAACACACGCCTCCCGAGCAGTGGGACTTTTATTATGCCATAGTCGCCAGCGCCACTTCCGCTTTTCCGGTCATGAGTATGAGGTAACGCAGCTCTGTTTATCATATTAGATACATCTGAGTGTGTTAAAAATGATGTTATGACGTTACTCTGAGCGTTCACTCTGCTATGACACTTGTTGCACATTGCAGTGAGAGTAAAGCGTTTCTGCAAAATAAACCAGAAACCGAGGAGAACGCAGATATGACGCCATCGACAGGCGACTCCCTCACACGTCCCGGCTCCTTGGTTAAAATAGCAATTTTCTCACGATTTACAAATAGTTGGAAAGTTCTCAACTGAACAAAATATATAACACTGGCCAAGTGGTTTTTGGATATTTTACTGAAAATGTTTTACATAGTGCACCTTTAACAAACAGAACCTTATTGTAAAGTGTTATCACTCAGGCTTACAATGCTTTTGGGAAACACAGCCCTATTTAGTTCATATCTCTATGAAGCCCCTCCCTCTGAAAAGAACAATGTGCTCTGATTGGTCGGCTGGACCAGAATGTTGTGATTGGTCAACTGTGAGCTTCAACACACTACTAACCCAAGTCAACCTGCCTTGCCCCTCTTTTTTATGCCTTGAGCATGAATTATTTAAATGAGGAATATTCTGACGTTTACGTTCCAGGAAGAACAAAAGAACTTCAATCAAGGCATTTTCAGAAACAGCGAGTTCAGAAACTGATATAGAGAATAACTCCTTTTAGAATGGACTTTGTAACTTTGCAGACCTTTTTCATGCTCAACCAGCAACATTACACACTAAAGAAACCTGAAAATGTAAACATGCATAATGGGTCCTCTTTAAAGGTCCCGTTCTTAGTGTTTTTTTGAAGCTTTGATTGTGTTTACAGTGTGCAATATAACACACAATTTTTTGACACAATTTACTTATCTGTATACCGCTGTTTTCACTGTCCTAAAAACGGCTGATGACTTCCTTTATTCTATGAAGTCCCTCCTTCAGAAATACGTAACGAGTTCTGATTGTGCCAGCGGTTCCCGTGTTGTGATTCGACAGCAGCTTAGCGCAAGTTGTACGGAAAGGTCACGCCTCTTAACGGGAGATATATGCACGCTTAACGATCTCTACAGCGTCCCTGGCAAAGCCAAACAAAGGTGATTTGACTCCGGGATGAAAATAACAGCGTCTCGACGGCATGGCGACAAACTCACTC
Source organism: Romanogobio albipinnatus (assembly GCA_023566225.1). Taxonomy (NCBI): domain Eukaryota; kingdom Metazoa; phylum Chordata; class Actinopteri; order Cypriniformes; family Gobionidae; genus Romanogobio; species Romanogobio albipinnatus. The sequence goes on along the minus strand of CM042249.1, from coordinate 22,543,836 downwards.
AAACGCACCACTTCCTTTTCTCCACGCGACACGTCCTCTTCTCCACGTGGGACAGCAACAAGACCACGCCCCCTTTTTCGCGGATTCTTGTGGGCTGAGGTTAGTTTGTTCTACTGTTCTACTGACTGACGTAATTAATGAAGGAAGTACCAGGATGTAGTCCAAGCCGGCCGTTCGCTGTAGGCTTTGAAAGGGAACTTCTGTTAAATAAAATATCTCGCTTGGCATTAAACTTTGAGCTTTATAATTTTACAGGTATTATTTATGCTCTAACAGCAACATTACACACTAACTAAAGTTTGAACAATGGGATCACGAAGAACAGGACCTTTAAGTACACATGAAATGCTCTGACATGAAAGTTTAGCATATATATAACGCTCCGTCGCGTGGAGAGAAAATCTGAATGTGAACAACTAGAACAGCCTACTCCTGCTAAATTTGGTGGCTTAAGCAAGAGGGACGAATGAAGATAAATTTCATACAACAGTAATGGACTCTGGAGACAAAACGAGAGTGATGAGAGAAAAGGCATGGCGGAGAGGAATCTAGTCAGAAAAATAAGCACATTTAAGTTGGTTTGACAAGAGCATCAGGCCAACATAAATATTAGATTTCCGTCACGAGCTTTAGCTGCAAACGAGGAGGAGTTTGGTATGTTACTATGGAGGTGCACCGGCAAAACAAAATAACATTCGTGAATGTGTGAATAACTGTTTTCCCTCCTCTTATCACGAAAAACAAGAGATGCTTTCGTGGAGACGTACTGCGAATAAATGACTGGAAACACAGACTCCATCCCGGGGCAGCTGTCAGAACGTTGAAATGTTTTGTCAGAGTAATGAGCCGTGTTGGTCTCACTCCTGCAATAAACTCGGCTTAACCAAAAGACTAACCCACCTGAGATCCTGGAAAAGCTACTGCAATCTGCAGTAAATCTTTTTGAAAACATCATAATTTGCCGTTCTTGTTCATGATGTGAGAATGTAGGGTGACTCAGTCACTTTAGATGTTCCAGGCACAACATATGATGGAAAATATGGCATGTCAGATTGGAGTATTTCATTTCGTATTGTAAATCTGCTTGGGTATTTTCTGCCAACTTAACCAGCAGGGCTTTTCCCCCTCTGGGTGATAGAGAACACTCTATAAAAATCTAATTTGATAAAGCATTAACGGGGGGGGGGGGGGGGGGGGGGTGTTAATCATCTCAAACAGATATTTTTAAGGAATGTTTTGGTCTTAGTTGAATGATTTACTTGAGTTGATTTAACTAGCTGTAATATATTTCAGTCTAACACCTGTTTCTGACAGCCTAACTATTCTTGTAAACACTAGATATCTTTCATTTAAGTGAAGTGATGTAGGTGGACCATAGCTTGACATCTTAAATATCCTGCCGCAAAAAACTTAAGGAAAAAACCCCAGTGCAAATTAAATCCAAATCTGTTTGGCCTCATGAAAGATTATTCGTCTTGCACCTCTGAAACCATCCCTACTAAATATAGCTTAGTCTAAGCTCAGTTTCTGAGATGGAATGGCTGTCAAGTTTGGGCATGAATCTGGATTATTTAATGAGTCTGTAAATTAAATTTAATAGCAACCCAACCAAGTCATCAAAGAGCTTCTGGAAGCTGGCCCCCACATGATTTACAGTCTATGTGGTCTATTAAATTTATTCGCATAAAATTCAGCATCTGTGGGCACAGCTTTTATCAGATGAGCAGGATGGATTTTTATGATTTATGACTATTCCTAATAAACTGATGAACAAAAAAGTGCATATAGACATCTGTGCAGCACCTTAATTCAAGGGCGAAAAAATGAAGTGCATGAGAAGAATGGAGAAAGAATGTTTAGAACACATCTTGTCCGATTGCTGTGTCTTTAATAAGTCAAATGGCGGCAATAAAACAGACTTGGCACTAAACAGAGTAGGAAACAAGGCACGTGTAACAAGCTGCCAGTCAACATTCTTAATAGTTCCTCTCAAAATATATGCAAAATACATTCAATATTCATATGAAATGCACAAAGACATAAAAGCATGCCCATGAAACTTCTCAAACTTTATTTTAACAGCATAGGCGATATCTATAATTACAACCTATTACAATCCCTTTTAAAGTTATGCATTATGAAAAATCTTTTGCATTAACTCTTTCCCCACCAGCGTTTTTGAAAAAAATTGCCAGCATGATCATTTTCACAAAAGTTTAATGGCCCCGAGAATATTTTTTTTGGATGAATATCTGAATATGAGAAAAGACCCTCTTCCGTTCAGTACGATGATCAAATCCAATGCTCAAAATCGCCCCCTATACCCTCATTCACTATTTCCTACATCACTAATATAGTCCACTTGAAGGAGTGAATGAAAAAGAGTGAGTAAATTCGGCCACTGAGTGTGCCGGAAGGGCTACCGCTTTTGCATAGTTTGTGCCAAACTGCCGTACCATGGGTGCAGCAGGCGCAATGATATTATGCAGTGCCTGAAAATAGTCCCCAGCGCGCTCTCTGTGCAAGCAGGTTGTCACGTTGGTTATGTTGACGGAAGTTAGCCTATTTTGAGGCGCTGCATAATATTATTGCTCCGCTGCACCCATAGCACGGCAGCAAAGTTCCTTGATAACTACTCTGGAATGAGAGTTTAGTTCCTAGCCATATCGGTCTAGAAAATCACAACTTTTCATTTTCCGTCGGTCTTAGTACACGAGGTAACTATACACATCACAACATGTAAATATGAAAATGTTGGCGTTATTTTGTCATTTATTGAGCAGTAGGCTAGCTGGAGCCGTTTACCTCCAGTCTTTGTGTTAAGATAGGCTAGGTGCGTCAGAGAGTTATGGCACGCATGGAGATGAGAATGGTATGTATGGCCTTATCTAACTCTGGGGGATACGGTGAATTAGGTAAAGTCCCAAAAAGTCGGCGTGTTCATTTAAGGGTATAGGTGGCAGTGGCTGAACTAAACTTTTATACATGGGGTGGCCGGGGGGTGGCCAAGGCTACTTTAGAGGGCCCATAGACATAGAATATCATGTGTAATACTTGTTCTCATTGTTTTGACCGAAGTAACATGTATTCTAATAAATAAGCAACCACAATTGTAGATACCAGTGAAATTTCACAATTATCAATACCAACTAATATCCCACAGCTAAAAACTACAATATTTAAAACATTATTGAATACAAGTGAACAGTCAGCAATAAAGTTAGAACAGGAATTAAGTTTCAGGTCTAACGGTAGGCCTAATTCCGGTACAGAAACTGAATCATAATAAAAAAAATTAATGAATGCATGTTGAAACTAGCTACAGAAGTCAAGATCAGTGGGTGATTTTTTTTTTCTTTCTTTTGTTCTTTGATCAACTTTAATGACAGGCTATAGGTTTCTGCGGTCACTTTAAGAGCAAATGCACAATATTGAATCTAATTCATAGACACGCATCCAATTTAATTTGTCAAGAGCTTACATCTGGTTAAGACATAGCCGACTGTGTTTACTATGATACTCACTATTTTTGGCATACCTTTATGTAAATTGTCCAATCGAGCGCAAGACGTGCTCTCTGTGTTCACGCAATTGATGAAGCACCATATCCGCACATGAACGCGCCACGTTTTTATGTTTAAGCCGGCGATGCAAAACAGTGAATCTAATCACCATACAGGCAAAAAAGTTCACTTCAAGAATGAATAAAGTGGCGTCGATGTGTTTTTCTGTAAGAACTGCACAAATGGAAACAAAAAAGCGCAATCTATAGCTATATCTTTCCATAAACACAAATGTCTCTAGCCTACACACTCTTCCAGTCTAGGGTGAAGTCATTATACATTAAAAACGTTTTGAGACAAGTTGTGTCGTTTAATAGAAAACTATATGAATGGCGCTGCAGGATTTTGAACAACTCTGCGCGTTAATGCGTGACCCCAATCTGTTTGGCAACTAACGTTAATATTCTCTTAATATTCAACATTAATAATAGCCTACATGAACAATATGTAGCGCTGCCGCATGTCAAAATATATATATTTTTTCATTAGGAGATTAAATGGAAATACCTGGACACCAGTGCCACTCTGGACACCCCTCTGGCTCAGCCACTGATAGGTGGAGAGTTCGGACCCAGCCCAAGTGTGCCGCACAAGTCCTGAAAAGTGAAGCCAAAATGTATAGTCCCAGTATAGGTCATGATTGACAGCTGAGGTTGACAGCTAGGCACCAACAGACTTTTTCCAGGATTATCGGAAGGAGATTGGATCTTTAACTTTATTTCTACATTTCCATAACTGTTTATTTCACACCGACATAATGAGTTGTTCATCAGTAAACTGTACAAACAAATTCTGCGGGAGTGTGGGCAGGGCCTTGATACCACGGCTCCACTTCACGCTCACTAGGCTACTGCGCAGACTCGGGTCCCGAATCAGCTGTCAGATGTCAGTGCCACACTGGGACATTGGCTGGGACATTCTACAATGGTAGAAAGTGAAGGTGCGTGTCTATCTTTTTTTAAAGTCTATGATCAAAACACAGATTTGTATCACAGAACAAAGGAGTAGATCGAGTCCATCAACACCCCCAAAGCTTGCACAGTCCTATAGCTCGTCCTGGGTCGACATTTCCTTTTGGTAACATTAGGCAGTTTTGATTTAAATGCTGTTTAATGTTAACGATCACATTATTTTACATATGCATCAGCTTACATACACTGTTAGACATTTATAAGAGATTTTACAGTAACTTACTGGCAACACTGTTGCCAGTAAGTTACTGTATTTGAGATTTACAGTACAATAACCGCATTTCAGTTTACAGTAACTACATGTTACTGTAATTTTGTAATACAGTACCGTTACTGTAAACCTTGGTTAACAGTGCATTAATCCTAATCCTATTCAATCATTAATACTTACTGAATTACATTAATTCTTACATTAATCTATCCTACAGAAGTAATCCAAACAGACAATTATTATGAAATATAAAATTCTTTATTTAAAACATTTTAAGTGCTTTAACTGAAACATGTAAATGTGTGGAAAAAGTTCACTTTAAAACATCCTCGAATCAAATCTTATTTTCAGAAAATCATGTATAAAAGTAATCAGAGTGCATTCAATATCACTTATTTTACATTTTATTTACATTTATGCATTTGGCAGACGACTTGCATTGCATTCAAGATACACATTTTACATTTTGTCAGTTCTTGCTTTCCCTGGGAATTGAACCCATGACCTTGCTAGCGCCACACACTATTGTTTGAGCTACAATTTTAAAAACTCTGCAGAAAATAGTTGGTAGAATACTGTAAATAGTTGGTTGAAGAATACTGTAACTTTGGTGCAAAATACACATATACATGAATAAAATATAAACAAAGAGCAAATGAATTCTGAAACAAGTTAACACAACACAACACAACACAACACACAAGTTTCATGTCTGTACCGATCTGTGCCATCTTCCACATTGGATGATTTCAAACAGGAACCAGGATTCTGCTCCATTATGGCAAGAAGTCCCTCTAGATAAGAATGATATGAAGTTAGTCATACAATTTGAGTATACACAAACTTTTTACACTGTTGGAATTTAATAAAAAATAATAATCCCATTACAATTCATCATAATGGTAAAATACTATTTTATAGACAGTTAACACTTTGAGGTACACCTAGCTCAACGTATGCTGTCTAGTCTAATCCAGTCCTGCAATGCCTTCATGAAGATGTGAAATGAAATGTTCAGTTTTTGTTTTCGCTGGTGATTCAATGTTATGAATATTTTGAAGAATGTACTTTGTAGTGATGCTGAACCTGATTGCATATTAGAGAGGTGTCGCTGTTATTTAGCTTAACAAAATTGATATTGAGTAAAAAACTAAAGAAAACTGTCAGTACATAATAGTAGCAGCAGCACAAACTACATGCTCCAAAAAAGTAATATTACTGAATCACCTCAACATGATTTCACAAACTATTTAATCAAAAACAACAATGTAACCTTTTATTGCAGGATGGATTACATGTATACTGCATTAGCTTTAGTAAGGTATCCTCAAACTTAATGCTACATTCACACGGGGCACCGGCGTTAACGCTTCTCATTTACTTTGAATGGTTGACGTCATGCGTTGCTGAACTGAATTGTGGGTTCCGTCGCGTCGCTTCACTCACGTTGCAAGCGGCAGAAGTTGAAAGGTGTGTTGGACATCAGCTGTGGCTGGATGCAACCAATTGGCGAGAGTAGGCGCATGCAGGCGGGGAGGAGCTGCAAACGGAGACGTGAAGTCTGACACTTTCTGCTTCCCGCAGTGACGCTCGCGCTGTGTTTGCATACTTTATCACAGCTGAAGTGAAATAAATGCAATGTTTGTCAATACACAGATGTTTCAGAGACATTTTTTGTCATGTAATACTTTATGCACTGCTTAATACAGCGTGTGTTTGTACAAGAATAAAGTTAACATACAAGCCTAAACTATCAATGAAGTGCGGGTCTACGTTTTTCATCTGTTTTATTTTGATAAACATGACAATATAACATCGCAACTACATGAAAAGAGGTTTAACTGTTATAAAAGAGATTTGTGCGCATTAGAGGAACTGAAGGTTTTAGAATAAACACGAAACACATGTGATCGCTGTCATGCGGAGAATCTGGCCAATCGTGGAACAGCTGTGTCATCATCAAAGTCCGTGCAGTCGCTCTGGAGAAACTGCACCGGCTGTATTAGCCGACTGCTCTCGAGGTGCTTTGATGCCATACGTCACTGTCACGTGGCGTCGGCGCTGTCTCAGGTCAGACAAAATTTCTAACCGGCATGACGCCCTGTGTGAATGCAGCATAAGTGTCTGTGTACATTACATATCCTATTAAAAAAGTGTCTCACCTAGTCCAAGTTTTTCCATTCAAACTCCATTAGGTGGCGAAGGAAGGATGACACTCTGTTGTTGATTACAGTTGTCTTCCTGTTCACAACTTCCCCGGTCTTCCGACTCACTCCGGTTTTGGTGGTGCATCTTGTTCCCTCCTCTGGGTTTTTCCTCACAAAAAAAACTTAAAGCAAGAGAAAATTAAGAGAATAAAGATATTTTAAATTTCATCACCCTTAGTGCCTTTGCTTTAAATGTTTTTGGTAACACTTTAGAATAATGGTCCGTCATTAAACGGATACTTCACCAAAAAAAAAAAAAAAAGTAATTTCTGTAATTTACTCGCCCTGTTGTTCTAAACCTTTTAAAGAATGTTTGTAACCAGACAATTTTGAGGCACCATTCTCTTCCATAGTAGGAAAAAATTACTAGAAGTGAATGGTGCCTCAATCTGTTAGGTTACAAACATTCTTCATCTTCTTTTGTGTTCAGAAATGTATTCAGGTTTGCACTTGAGCAACATTATTCTAAAGTTTTGCCATGTTTTTTTCATAAATTATATTTCATCTGCCAAAATCATCCAAAAATTGTCCTGGACAAACACAGTTTTGGATTATTTTAGTATAATATAATTTATGGAGAAAAAAAAAACATGGTACATGGCTAGTAACAGCTAAAAAGAGGTGGAAAAACTAAATCATTTTGTGATTCAGTTAAACAGACCCGACTAAAACATACAAGAAAAACTTTGACTTATCAGTAATATGTGGAGAAACAAAGAGGGGTAACGTTACTTACCGTTGTATGAGTAACAGTGTCGCACAGCACAGGCAGGCTCCTGGTATTCTTATCTAAAATGTAAAATAAATCATGTCAATCCAAATGTAAACTTTGCTTGTTAACGACATTATTTTTGCAACTAGTGGCCAACGTTAATTTACTAACTAACGTCGTCCTAATGTACGCTTAATATGCTCGATAAACAAAATCTTCATTGTATTGGTAAAGTTAATTCAATAAACTCACTAACGTTAAGTCTTTTTAAAAATAAAACGTTAGGTTTATGTTACCTCAGTTTTAGTACCAAAGCTGAAGCAAATGATAACCTAACGTTATGTAAAGTATGTTGTCCGGGCCGTGAGCTCTCTCCTCGGGCAGTAACGTTACACACGACGCTGGCTGCACTGGTTCCTAATCTAATTCAATAAACTTTTTTTTTTAAATAAAACGTTAGGTTTGCCTCAGTTTTTAGCAGCAAAGTTTAAGCAAATGATAACCTAACGTTATGTAAAGTATGTTGTCCGAACTGTGAGCTCTCCTCCGGCAAAACTTACAACGCTGCACCGGTTCCTAATCTAATTCAATAAATTCATAAAACGTTAGGTTTACCTCAGTTTTTAGCACCAATGCTGACAAGCTAAAATTGGGGTGCAGACAACCGCGGATAGTACAAATCACACTTACCTTGCTTGTTTGCCGTTCTCACGGGGGATGAAAAAATCTTCGCAGGGTGGGACACAGCTCATATGTTCTCTGGAACCGTGAGCTCTCTCCTCGGGTGAAACTTTCAACGCTGCACTGATGGTTCCTAATATAAATCTAAAGCAAATCCTGTCGATCCCAATTGTGCCAAAGAGGCCGTTGTGGTAAATACAGTATTATACTTTATTTTTTTAAAATACAGGAAATCACTGTATTTGGTGTTTGACGTCATAGAAAATACCCATGATGCAACGGGAATTACAGTTATTTACTGTAAAGAGAATTTACAGTATTATACTGGGTGAAATATAGTAAATAACTGTACAAATTACAGAAATGTCTAACAGTGTATGATATAGCTTGTTTATGCTTTTTTTGCACGTCTTTTGATGCAGAGATTCTGTACTCTTTCAGAAGATGTGTAATAGCGCCAAATGGTCCCATTCTCATTCTGTAAGAACTCACTATGGTAATCTATATACTACTACTACATACTTATGATAATTGGGCTGGTTTAGCTGAATTATGAATAATTACGTGTGGTTTAAATGCTGGTTGGTCATCAAGCATCAAAGATATTTGTCTGTTCTGTTTGAACTCTATTCAAAGTGCAAATATTTGGCTCTAGAAGCTAACCTTTATAAGAGTTAGATAAAAGCAATATTTTGCCTTGTCCATGTGCTGTATCAGTGACTGAGTGCATCTCCAAAAGCTGCTGAGACTCAGAGTCACAGAGAGGGCATATGAATATGAGAAATATGATTATGATGATAATAGCATAAGAATTGTTAGGGTGGATTACTCTGACAGTAAAGACAGGTTTGAGGATAAAATATGGGAAATTAACACACACAAATGGATCATTTACAGGTGAAAAGAAAGAAAATGGATGCTTGTGGGTCCCATGTCACTGACAATGAAAAGATGGCCAGTCATTAAATGTAAAACTGCTTTATCATCACCAACAATGGACCATTTTGACCTGCTGCTGGTAGAATGCAATACAGTCAAATTCTTACAGCTTAATATGATATGATTCTCAGAGAGATTAAATTAAAATTGTGTCCATTTATTCAACCTCAAACCTCATTTTCTTCTGTGGAATACAAAAGAAGAATATAGAAACAACATTGGACCCAATAGTATTTTTTAAGTATCTTTAAGTTCCACAGAAGAAAGAAAGTCATACAGGTGGGTACAGACAGAGTTTTAATTTTGCGGTGAACTACCCATTTAAGAACTAATTATCTTTCAGGATTTTTCATTTTTCCTCTCATCATATTTATACATGCAGGAAAAAGTGCATTACATGTTAATAAAATATTTGGCACCCCTTGGGTTGAACTGACCTGATTTACTGAATATATTGATATTAGGCCTAAGATCATTTTTCCGAGAGTGGTCAGATCACATCCAAACCAAATAGTCTACTGTCGAAGTATGAACATAAAGGGCTTATCTTTGAGCTGCAGACACATACATTTACTTGCTTGCGTTGACATATTTGAATTTATACTGGCTGATTTGGCAAATGTCCGCTTTTCTAAGGCATCGTGTTTTGACCTTATCTGAATAAATGGGAACCTAACATCCCACCCCCCTCCAACGCCCCGCCGCCAAACCGAACTCCCCACCAGCCCACCCCACACCCCCCTCGGCCCGCGTCCTTGTTATGCCCTATAAATGAGAACACTTCTTCACATGCTGCTTAGAATTCTGTTCAGTACCTGTTTACCAGACGCATTCCTTAGAAGGCACACCATGAGACTCTTTCCTGGAGTGGGGCTTGTGTTTGGTGCTGTTGTGTGGCTCTCTTTTCCGACGCCTCCATCTTTAATGTTGGCAACCTCCCTGGTCCATCGTGCAGCATGGTGCTTTCCAAGGCTGAGACAGTCTGTGAATAACGTCTTAGCGGTCCAAATGGACTAGTTCCGCTCGGATAATCGATGCCTGACCACAACAAGGGGTTCTGTTTCATGGTGCTTCCCAGGGACATGCTCTCCCTGAGCCTTTACTATTTAGTTATTGGCAGCCTTGAAGAAGTAGAAGTTCAGCCAGAGACCTCTGCGTCACATGGTTTGATTGTGTTGCACATGTTCAGACTCATCTATGCGTTTCTGCAGACATATATAGTTATGGGTGGAAAAAAACACATGTACTCCTCGACCCCTTACAGCTGGTGCATTTCCCTTTTTTTTCATCATCATGCACTCGAAACATTTTCTCCATCTGGAGTTCTACAGCGAACTTTTCCCCTCCCTTTTCAATCCAATCATCCCTCATTAAAATTTCCCAGAATCAAAGACAAAAAAGGGGAAAGAAATCGTAGTCAGCAGCAGTTCAACTTTATTTTTTCTTGCCTTTTTCTCATTTAAAGGAAAAGGACGGTTGTAGTACATGAGAACAGTTCTGTGAAACAAAACTCAAAGCCTTCATAGTGATTCAGATGCAGAGTGATTGTTTCAGCATGTTAGCAGTCATGCCCATTTGGATCAGGACAGAGAGGTGTGGTCTCTCATCCAACCACAGACAGGACAAGGGACCATTTCATCTGTGATTTTCATATGCACACCAGCGCCGGACTGACCCAAATGAGCGACTGCAGATCCATTAAAGTCACCGTCAACGACATTCAGAAACATTTCTCTAACATTCAGGAGTAAAATAACTTTTCATCGGCTTTCCTGTACACTGCAGTGAAGGCAAGTCCAGTGGCTGAGGCTGCTGGGAACATTTTACCTTCATTTTTCCAGTTTATCAAGAGCAGTAAGATTGTTGTGATGATTGTTAAGTATAATACAGGTCGATTGACTAGCATTAGTAGTTTTCGTAATGGGATGCTGAGAATGCTTTTATTACTGGTGCAAATGAACTGAACCGTGTATCAGAGATGTGAAAGCTGATGGCGCATGGAATATGAACGATTGTCAGTTCAAGAGATGAAGGGAAAGCATTACAGGCGCACAAACAGGCCACATATTAAAATAAACATTGAATGTCAATAAAAAATAAATTATTCTCTTTTCATAAAAAAGCTGGGTACTTGTGCTTTCTCTTCTGTTCAGTAATTTGGTTTTCTTTTGTAAGGAATATATGTTGCAAAAAAATATTGCGCACTACATTAATCGCAAAGGAACAAGTTATTAATAGTGCATCTACCTTCTTGTTTTTTTTTGCTCTCAGAATGTAATCTCAAAATCTCAGAAGTGCAAACCACATGGTCAGTATTTAGTGTCTATATTCATTTCATTTTTTTTTAAGTGGTTAGGAATGTAGGACACCTGCTGATCATTTTAAACAATTCAAGAAAATGACTTGGAGCCCAGCCCAAGTGTTTCCACCGGAGCCACCGTTAAACAGTTCAAAAAGCACCTTACCCTCCATTTCTCTCTGTTATACAAAAATAAAATCTTTTACCATTCACAGAAAAGGCTATTTGACCTCTTTTTCCAAGAAATTATCGCTTTCCATAGCTCTTCTCGAGCCAGTGCCGAACATCTTTAAGGTTGTAGAAAAATGGACCCTTACCCCCAAGGTAAGCGATTTTATTCTTCTGTACGATGCAAACCCGCTCATAGGACACACCGTAGGCTACGTTGGTGTTGTTGTCCATGCAATCGGCCACCAATTGGCACTGAGGCGGCAAAGAGAAATGCTCCAGAAGTGTCCGGGCAGCAAACATCCTCTCCTCCAGATTACGGTGTTTCCTCACTTCAAACGAAAAGTGCTCCATGGGAGGAGCCACCCAGCCGTCTGAGGGGTGAGCCTCATCAATGTAGACAAGTAGGAAGTCTGCCACATCGGAAAATTCCTCAACCATCCGCCGGAAAACCGGCAGCTGGTTTATAAATGGGGGTCAAGTGGCCGAGCCGAAGTTGACCACTAGCGGGCGGTCGGGAGACTCGAAGTCCAGCAGGTGGCACTCATTGTGGGTCTTACCACTGATGCTCCAGCATCTGTTGATGTCAGGGACCTTCACCACCTTGGAGTTTGGAGCAGCCTCACCTAGCTTCACCTGAACAAGACAGTTCCACATGTTAATATGTTTGAGGACATCAGAATCAAATGGGCAATCGTTCCTTGTGGCCAGCCAAAGGATGAGTTATGTAGGCTATGTATGGTCTCACGGATACACAATAAATATTTTTTTCTTTAGCTTTGTGGGTTTATTGGCCTCTGTTGTTATAGAAACTCAAGTGATCAAGTCACCAGGTTAGAGATCTCAAATTCACAGTTGCAGAAAAAACACAAATTCTTGGGGGCTTTGTCACTGGCTTTGGGCTTACAACTTTTAACACTATCTCTATCAACTTTTAAGCATCTTGTAGAGCACATGATCTCTTTGAGCTCGCCAAAGACTTTAGTAGTAAGATGCTTATAATAATGCCATTTTATGACTTTGTAAGTGCACATGAACTTTGGCACTACATTACCAAACAGCTGGAAACACAAACATAACTCATCCTATCGCTGTGCCAAAAAGTCTTTTGACATGTTATTTTGTCACTAAATTATTTCCTCAGCAAGACTTTGTAACCAAACAGTAATAGTTAATGGTTGAGGACAATGAATGCACATTAAGCTAGTGTATTTTACCCCACTAGGTGATTTTTGATTGATTTTTAGTTAAAAAGTAACAGGAATGGGAATCCAGACATTTAATGAATTAAGGGCATTGACTTGAGGGGTCACTGACTGTCTGGAGGGCAAAGTTCATACGCCTTTATAAGGATTAGAATTACACGGATGTCAAGTTTTTAAGAATGGGTAAATGTAAATAATAATTAAAAAAAAACATTTGTTGTTAGTTGAGGATGTACTTTGTAAATATATGTTTATCATTAAATAAAAACACATTTTTGTTTCAACAATAAGTGAATTTATCACTTCAGTGTGTAACTTTGATTTTACTTAATTTAAAGCAGCAATTAGTTAAATGTAGTAGATAACGTAACACTGTATGCCAAAATATTCATGTTGCAATTATTGCATGCAAATATAACTAATTAAATAAAATGTATATTGACCTTATTGTACAGCGTTTTTTTTACATTTCTCATTTGTAAATGCACTTAAACCCAAATTTGACTTCATTAAGTGTGTCATTGGTAGTGTTCTGCATTACTTTCTATTGTAACTTATAAATCTAACCAGACATTGCCTACTTCATCTCGATATAGACAAATACATCCCAAAACCACTTGTGTGATGCAAACTCCACAGTGAACAGACGCAATCTTATGCTGTCAGCTTACCTGTTTGTAGGCATCCAGCAGAAAGCTGTTCCATATGGAGCGCACGCCGGCTGTGGTTAACATGCGCTGCCACTCACCCGTGGAGCCCGAGCAGCTCAGGAGTGACACCACACGCTTAACCAGCACTATCGAATCATACAGCACGAAAAATAGGCAGTTGGAGAAGAAACCAGGCAAGATCTGCAAAGTAACCAGGAGGTCCACACTAAGCATGCCCATTTCGCGCTGATTTATAACAGGTGGTTGACGCGCACTTTTGCTTATTTAAGTTCACCTTTCCGACTCATCCTGGTCAGATATCATCTCTTCTGCCGTCCCCCTCCAAGGAAACTTTCATTTACCTAAAGAAAGCAGAGCCGATTTGAGGATGTGGGCGTTTGCGCGCAGTGAGCCCGACTCTGCGTCTCTCCAAGCATCAGGCGTCTTTACGCACAGAAGAGCGCTAGTGCCAAACGTCCCCCTCCTTTCTGCTTTACAATTAACCAAAGGCTACCCGTTGGGCAGGTTCCTGAACCGCTCTGCGTCTTTTTATATCGTAAATCATTCCGGGCTCTGGAATAAAGCCCGCGGGGCTGGTGGGAGCGTGACGTCACATCGAGGACTTTCTCTCTTCATGCGATAAAATGATGGAAACAGATTCGGTGCTTTTTAACGTTAGTTACTGATTACAAAAAGAGATTACGTGTCCCTGCATAAAGAGATACACGTTTGCGTGGAATTGCATAAAATGTATACATTTATAAATGTGATTTATAGCGGGGGCTAAAGGTTATGGAACACTCAGTTTATGATTCAAATAAATCAAATCAAATCAAATCACTTTATTGTCACTCAACCATATACACAAGTGCAACAGTTGGTGAAATTCTTAGGTGCAGTTCCGAGCAACATAGTAGTCATGGCATGACATGTACAACATTTAAAGCAACATCAGATTACATCATCTGATGCGCCCACAATTACTCACAGCACAGTATAGAGATCGCTAAGACATGTGACCAACTGGGCGAGTCATCAGAATGCAAAGAATTATGGGTATGTTTGGCCCGTTTACATGGCCTGGCATAGCAGGTTAGTGTTCTGGCATGAAAATAATTAAAAATTAGAGAGAAAAACAGAATATAATCCTACAAAATGCAGCAGGCTAAAGAAAACATTGTCAGACCATATCGCCTAAAACTAAATCCTAATGCAAAGACAAGATCTGATGAGAAAATAAAGGGAATCAAAGGACTGGATCCTTACGAGCTGAGCGACTGGTCAAGGGACGTCAAACTTTTGCCCAACTTCCAGCACCCATATATATATATATATATATATATATATATATATATATATATATATATATATATATATATATATATATATATATATACAACATATTAAGTGTTGTGCGTTCACACACACGCGAAGTTTTCAGAATTCAAGTCGCTACAGTCTTTTTAACAGATGGATGGGTCCAGGACCTGGAGATTGTAAAAGTGGGGCAGAAAACTGTCATCCGTTCAAAGTTATGCTAATGTTTTAAGCACCACGCTCCTCGCTCTCTCTCATCTATCTGCATGCAGTCCGAATTGAACAAACCTGCGTGCGTGTGTGTGTGTGTGTGTGTGTGTGTGAGGTCGGCTACACACTGCAAGCGTAGTGTCCGTTTTTATTTCGGCTCTCATGTTAATAGGTTAGAGCGTTCACACTACCTGCGGCTTGAGCCGCGCGGAAAACGCGTGCATGCTACAAATAGTCCCGACGCCTATCTTTCACGCAACACGTTGGAAGCGTTTAACATGAAGTATAGGCCTTCCACTTCGTCACCTAGCAGCAGCATCGCCGCGTCAGACACGCTTCTGGTGTGCAAAGACACAGAAAACGCCACGATTGCAGTGTGTAGCCGGCCTGAGAGAGGGGGGCGCGGAACAGTGGACACATAAAAATATACTCCGTCATTTTGTTCATACAGGACATCATTCAAACGGCAAAGTGTTTACTTATATTTGTATACCCCGTTCTTAAGCTTTATGCCACTTCTATCGTGAGAAGGACTATTGCAGTTTATAACACAGTAGGTAGACGGCATCTTGAACACTGCGTTCTTGCCTCCATGCATAGAAGACTGGCGCCCGTTTGTACCGCGGATTCCCAAAATGCTTTGCGTTTACCACTGGGAATACGTCATGATGATGACACATTAGCAATCTCTATACACTACAATAAACAATAAATAATTTACACAATGTGAGTGTAGTTCTCACAGCTTTAAACAATATACACATACTTACAATATACATATACTTTAAACAATATACACTAAACATACACTAAACAATAT
Source organism: Romanogobio albipinnatus (assembly GCA_023566225.1). NCBI lineage: Eukaryota > Metazoa > Chordata > Actinopteri > Cypriniformes > Gobionidae > Romanogobio > Romanogobio albipinnatus. The sequence continues at coordinate 22,527,883 of CM042249.1, read as the reverse complement.
ACATTACGCTATAATAATAATAATAATAAAAATAATATACAATGTACAGTATACAATATGTTCACAAATTGAAATCCAAAGTGCAATAGATGCTGTATGATAAATAAATGTGTATATAATGTGTGTGTATCTACAGTGGGTTGTGCTGAGTGATATTCTGTCCAGTGTGTGTTATGATCCTGATGGATCAGGAGTTAAGTAGTCTAATTGCTTGTGGGAAGAAGCTGTTCTGGAGTCGGCTGGTGCGTGTTCTGATGCTGCGGTACCGCCTGCCTGATGGCAGCAGTGAGAGCAGCCCATGGTTCGGGTGGCTAGAGTCTCTGATGATCCTCTGAGCTCTCTTCACACACCGCCTGGCATAAATGTCCTGGAGGGAGGGAAGCTCACCTCCGATGATGCAGCTGGCCGTGCGCACTACCCTTTGCAGGGCTTTGCGGCTGCGGGCGGTACTGTTGCCGTACCAGGTGGTGATGCAGCCAGTCAGCAGGCTCTCGATGGTGCTGCTGTAGAAGCGTGTGAGGATGTGGCGGTTCATTCCAAACCTCCTCAGCCGTCGCAGGAAGAAAAGGCGCTGATGAGCCTTCTTCACAACGGCCTCAGAGTGGACGGACCATGAGAGTTCCTCTGTGATGTGGACACCGAGGAACTTGAAGCTGCTGACTCTCTCCACCGGTGCTCCATCGATGGTGATGGGGCGGTGTTCTCTCTCTCCTCCTGAAGTCGACCACAGGCTCCTTGATCTTGCTGACGTTGAGGGAGAGGTTGTGCTCCTGACACCACCGTGTCAGAGTGTGCACCTCCTCTCTGTAGGCCGTTTCATCATTGTCAGTGATGAGACCTACCACTGTCGTATCGTCAGCAAACTTGATGATGGTATTGGAGCTGTGGGTTGCCACACAGTCATGTGTGTACAAGGAGTACAGGAATGGGCTGAGAACACAGCCCTGAGGGGCTCCAGTGTTGAGAGTCAGTGATGAGGAGATGTTACTGCCCATTCTGACCACCTGGCTCAGCTGCATAACAAGCTGTTTAAGCCTAGAGCCCGGAGTTTCATGTCAAGTATGGAGGGCACAATGGTGTTGAATGCTGAGCTGTAGTCTACAAACAGCATTCTCACATATGTGTTCCTCTTTTCCAGGTGGGAGAGAGCAGTGTGTATAGTGGAGGAAATGGCATCATCAGTGGAGCGGTTTGTGCGGTATGGGTCCAGTGAGGGAGGGAGAACAGAGCAGATGTGGTTTCTGATTAGTCTCTCAAAGCATTTGCTGATGATGGGGGTCAGAGCAACAGGACGCCAGTCGTTTAAACAGGTGGTTTTTGATTGCTTAGGTACAGGCACAATGGTGGACGTTTTGAAGCATGTGGGGACCACAGACAGGGAGAGGGACAGGTTAAAGATGTCCGTGAAAACTCCAGCCAGTTGGTGCGCGCACGCTCTGATGACGCGGCCCGGAATGCCGTTTAGACCCGCGGCTTTACGGATGTTCACCCGCCCGGAAGGATCAGGTTACATCCGCTACAGATACAGAGAGTGAACTAACCTCTGCATCTTCAGCCACAAGCTCTCTCTCCGCGAGGGCGGTGTTAGTTCCCTCAAAGCGAGCATAAAAGGTGTTGAGCTCGTCCGGGAGAGAGGCAGCGGTGTTCACGGTGGAGTTTGTGGCTCTGATGGTTTTCCGGAGGGCATAACTTGCTTGTTTATGCTCCTCCGCATTACCGGAGTTGAAAGTGGATGTCCGTGCATTGAGTGCCGCGCGAACATCCCCATTTAGCCACGGCTTCTGGTTTGGGTACAGCCAAATTGTTTTGGTCGGAACAACGTCTTCTACGCACTTCCTGATGAAACTCGTTACGCTATTAGCGTAGACCTCGTTGTCGTCATCAGAGGCCGACCGGAACATCTCCCAGTCCGCGTGATCAAAACAGTCTTGTAGCATAGAGTCTGATTGGTCCGACCAGCACTGGATGGTTCTGAGAGCGGGTGCTTCCTGTTTCAGTCTCTGCCTGTATGCGGGCAGAAGGAGAATGGAAGAGTGATCCCATTTGCCAAATGGTGGGCGCGGGAGGGACTTGTAACCATCCCGGAAGGGAGAGTAGCAGTGATAAGCTAACATGTTGGTGGTATTTTGGTGCAATGCGCTTGAAATCGGCTTTGTTAAAGTCCCCAGTCACAATAAACGCAGCCTCAGGATGCGCGGTTTCCTGCTCACTCACTGTCCTATACAGTTCCATTAGTGCCCGGTCTGTGTCGGCTTGTGGGGGAATATACACAGCTGTGATGACGACCGCTGTGAATTCCCTCGGTAGCCAGAATGGTCGGCACAGAACCATGAGAAGTTCCAGATCAGGAGAACAGAAAGACTTGATAGAACGTACGTTCCTCTGATCACACCAGGATCTGTTGATCATAAAACATACACCCCCGCCTTTGCTTTTCCCTGAGAGATCTTTTTCTCTGTCCAATTCGATGCACGGAGAACCCCGTGGTTTCGATGGACGAATCTGGAATCTCAGCAGACATCCAAGTTTCTGTAAGGCAGATAATGCAGCAGTCCCTTGTCTCTCGTTGGAAAGAGATCCGTGCTCTCAGCTCGCAGAGTTTGTTGTCCAGAGACTGAACATTAGCCAGTAAAATACTGGGAAGCGGGGGTCGGTTTGCGCGGCGTCTTACTCTGATGAGCACGCCGGCTCTGCTTGCTCTTCTCCGGCTGCGTTTGGGCGGTCGGGCCGCCCACACAAAGGGCTCCGCTGCCGTGTTTGTAAACAGCGGGTCGTCACTGATGAATTTAAAGTCCGGTTTTCGGTGTGCAATTGCCGAACCAATGTCCAAAAGTGTCTGTCTGTCGTACGCAGTAAGGCAGACAACATCCAAGACAAAAAACACAAAAACTATAAACAGAACAAACAAAAAGCTACAATGTTGTAACGGAGCTCGCAACGCAGCAGCCATCCTCGGCGCCATCTTGAGTCCAATTTGAGTCCAAATAAACGACGCACATGAACGGACGGACGATAGACAGACAGACAGACATATAGATAGACAGATAGATAGATAGATAGATAGATAGATAGATAGATAGATAGATAGATAGATAGATAGATAGATAGATAGATAGATAGATAGATAGATAGATAGATAGATAGATAGATAGATAGATAGATAGATAGATAGATAGATAGATAGATAGATAGATAGATAGATAGATAGATAGATAGATAGATAGATAGATAGATAGATCTAAGAAACACATGAGAAACACCTGAGAAAATCAATGTTAATATTTGGTACAGTAGCCTTTGTTTGCAATTATAGAGGTCTAACGTTTCCTGTAGTTTTTCACCAGGTTTGCACACACTGCAGGAGGGATTTTGGCCCACTCCTCCACACAGATCTTCTCTAGATCAGTCAGGTTTCTGGCCTGTCGCTGAGAAACACAGAGTTTGAGCTCCCTCCAAAGATTCTCTATTGGGTTTAGGTCTGGAGACTGGCTAGGCCACGCCAGAACCTTGATATGCTTCTTACAGAGCCACTCCTTGGTTATCCTGGCTGTGTGCTTCGGGTCATTGTCATGTTGGAAGACCCAGCCTCGACCCATCTTCAATGCTCTAACTGAGGGAAGGAGGTTGTTCCCCAAAATCTCGCAATACATGGCCCCGGTCATCCTCTCCTTAATACAGTGCAGTCGCCCTGTCCCATGTGCAGAAAAACACCCCCAAAGCATGATGCTACCACCCCCATGCTTCACAGTAGGGATGGTGTTCTTGGGATGGTACTCATCATTCTTCTTCCTCCAAACACGTTTAGTGGAATTATGACCAAAAAGTTATATTTTGGTCTCATCTGACCACATGACTTTCTCCCATGACTCCTCTGGATCATCCAAATGGTCATTGGCAAACTTAAGACGGGCCTTGACATGTGTTGGTTTAAGCAGGGGAACCTTCCGTGCCATGCATAATTTCAAACCATGACGTCTTAGTGTATTACCAACAGTAACCTTGGAAACGGTGGTCCCAGCTCTTTTCAGGTCATTGACCAGCTCCTCCCGTGTAGTTCTGGGCTGATTTCTCACCTTTCTTAGGATCATTGAGACCCCACGAGGTGAGATCTTGCATGGAGCCCCAGTCCGAGGGAGATTGACAGTCATGTTTAGCTTCTTCCATTTTCTAATGATTGCTCCAACAGTGGACCTTTTTTCACCAAGCTGCTTGGCAATTTCCCCGTAGCCCTTTCCAGCCTTGTGGAGGTGTACAATTTTGTCTCTAGTGTCTTTGGACAGCTCTTTGGTCTTGGCCATGTTAGTAGTTGGATTCTTACTGATTGTATGGGGTGGACAGGTGTCTTTATGCAGCTAACAACCTAAAACAGGTGCATCTACTTTAGGATAATAAATGGAGTGGAGGTGGACATTTTAAAGGCAGACTAACAGGTCTTTGAGTGTCAGAATTCTAGCTGATAGACAGGTGTTCAAATACTTATTTGCAGCTGTATCATACAAATAAATAGTTAAAAAAAATAATACATTGTGATTTCTGGATTTTTTTTTTTTGATTATGTCTCTCACAGTGGACATGCACATACGATGACAATTCCAGACCCCTCCATGATTTCCAAGTGGGAGAACTTGCAAAATAGCAGGGTGTTCAAATACTTATTTTCCTCACTGTAGATAGACAGACAGACAGACAGACAGACAGACAGACAGACAGACAGACAGACAGACAGACAGACAGACAGACAGACAGATAGATAGATAGATAGATAGATAGATAGATAGATAGATAGATAGATAGATAGATAGATAGATAGATAGATAGATAGATAGATAGATAGATAGATAGATAGATAGATAGATAGATAGATAGATAGATAGATAGATAGATAGATAGATAGATAGATAGAAGTCAGACCTGTCAGGACAAGGCAGGATATGTTTATTACGATTAGATCATTGTAGATGCTGCTGATAAGTGGATGCTTATCATTGTTGCGGTCGGGGGAGCGTAGCCTAAGTGTGATCTCTGACGCACAACACTTAACGCAATACTCTCTCACCCGGTGAAATGATTTGAGGGCTGTGGCCTCTCCCACAAATATTTCTCCATAGTGATTGACAACGCGAAGTCGTCCTCAGCAGTGTTTGCTCTTGTTTATCACTAAGGTTCCCGATTCCCTGCCAAACGGGTCCAACCGCTTAAGTCAGACAGATTCTTTACATCTAATGAGCAAGTTCATCTGGAGGCAGCGATCAAAGCTCTTGAATCTCAGGGTCATCACCCTCAGCGTGAATCCAGATATGCGACGAAACAACTACGGCTGCACTGTCTCCTATCCCATTGACCCAGAAATTTCATCCAAGCCAATTAAGGTCAGCAACACAAGGATTCCTTTGTCCATCGGTCATTTGCATCTCAAACACACATATCAATCTCTACTTGTGTACACAGTGTTTACATGAGAGGCTGCATATAGTCGTTTTCACCTTAGATCTTTGTCCAAAAGAAAACATGGAGGATAGCAGGGGATGGGGAAATTATGAAAATATGTTTATCTTATACATCAGCGATTCCCAGATGAATAGTGTTGTAACAATAGCAGGATTGATGAATATTGCTCTCCCTCTAGCCTACTTTCATGACCGTCTCTTTGGTGGGTTGCTCTAACTTGACAATCAACTTATAGACTGTGACCGGTCGTCAGGTTCGTCTTCTTTCCTTACAGACCAACCTCTCTTGTGTTTGGGTGTTCGGTCTGTAGTGTATGCTACTATAGTTCAACATCTTTCTAACTTTCCATAGCCATCCGGGACAGAGCCAGCACAGTGTCGCAATTATGCTTTTCAGTTCAGTCTAATTCATGTGATTCGATGGATTGTTGTTTTTGGAAATTAAGTTCTCAAAGAACTTCAGGCAACAGGACATTACAAAAATATGCAGAGCCATAAAGTCAAATAATATGCTATGCGGTTTATGTTTACAGGGACATAAATATGTATATTGGCAAAAGTTGCCAGGAGATCCTTGCCAGAGCAGAATAATCATTCACTTTTTGAAGGCACTTTTTATTTATTCCGCAAATCAATTCTTTCCTACTTAAGCCACTTTTGTAATTGCTATGATGGTTCAGATAATTTCGGATAGAAAACATTTCACTTTTCACACCATAAACTAGATGCTTCCTTGTAACATCTTTCATGCCAACAATTTTTGACCTTAGGCTCCCTTAGCAATAGACAATATTCTCACAATATCCTCAAAGCTGCATCGCTGAACTTGTTGTCAGCTGTTATGACAAGAAGAGAATGCTGTAAATTAAATGTTTATGAAAATACTCTACTGATAACACCAGTGCCAAAGAGAACCTGATCCAAATGAGTTAATAATTGCTAGATAAGGCTCATTTAACATGAGATGAGTGATGAGATATGGATATCTGTAATATTAAACCTGACCATGACTTCACTGAAGGTGGGGCTACATACTTTACGATTGCCAGAATATCCCGACACAGACCTCGGTTTATCAGCCATCACATAAAGCAAACCCCGGGAATGTCAGAAAGGTAATTAGCATTCAGAACTATTGTGATTAAGGTTGTAAACATTATAGAAAACTATTTATTAAAGACTCCTTTACTTGGTGGCAGCAGTAAAAACCACACATGCCATGATCTCAGCAGCACGCTGGCTGGCTACATCCATTTTAGTAGTTCAGTGAGTCAAGGTGGATTGTATGTTTGCGTTATTGTTGTAGCTTGGAATTGTAAACTACCTCATCTGATTCATATGTTCCCCACAAATATTTACTCCCATCTGTGCAGTGTGTACAAGCAGGAATTAAGCCAACAGACAATGAGCCTTAGAATGCAAACTTGGCTTGCGACGTCTTTATCCACAACAACGTATAACAGGATTGTAGCCAAAAATTCAATTACTACCTCTGCATCGAGTGTAAACTGGGAGCCGGTGGCCCGTTCTAAATGCTTTCTCTGTGCACCAAGTCAACCTGTCTTTCTTGGACTTTATAAGAGGTTTAAGCTGTCTCATAAAGTGCATCCAGACTGTGTGCTACTTGGCTCAGCGTGCTGTAGACATAAGGATAGTTTACTGTGAGCATTACAGCAAACTTTCCAATCATTTAAAGATTGTTTTGTTGGTTTCTCGCCCTGGGCAACCACTCAAATCAACTTAATCAACAGTTCAGTCTAGTGACACATATAAAACAGTCCAAACGTCTGAGAGTACTAATGGAAATGCTTCTAATTTGCATTTTCCCCATTTATTACTTTTTTTTTTCAATTACAAGTTATGTAAACGGAGCAATTCCAATACGGTCCTCACACTATCGGTGCTCAGGCCCTAATTATCAGCATCACTTTGAGTAAAATAAGTTAAAATATTAATAAAATGAATATATAAAATATAAAAAATATAAATTAATAATAATAATACAAATATTTAAACAAAATATAAAAAACTAAAAATACTTTATAGTGTTAATAAACTTAAAAAAGTTTTCTTTAAGATTATCAATTTTGAATCCCAGATATTCCTATATATATATATGTGTGTGTGTGTGTGTGTGTGTGTGTGTGTGTGTGTGTGTGTGTGTGTGTGTGTGTGTGTGTGTGTGTGTGTGTGTGTGTGTGTGTATATATATAGGAATATCTGGGATTCAAAATTATATATATATATATATATATATATATATATATATATATATATATATATATATATATATATATATATATATATATATATATATATATATATATATATATATATATATATATATACTCACCTAAAGTATTATTAGGAACACCATACTAATACTGTGTTTGACCCCCTTTCGCCTTCAGAACTGCCTTAATTCTACGTGGCATTGATTCAACAAGGTGCTGAAAGCATTCTTTAGAAATGTTGGCCCATATTGATAGGATAGCATCTTGCAGTTGATGGAGATTTGTGGATGCACATCCAGGGCATGAAGCTCCCGTTCCACCACATCCCAAAGATGCTCTATTAGGTTGAGATCTGGTGACTGTGGGGGCCATTTTAGTACAGTGAACTCATTGTCATGTTCAAGAAACCAATTTGAAATGATTCAAGCTTTGTGACATGGTGTATTATCCTGCTGGAAGTAGCCATCAGAGGATAGGTACATGGTGGTCATAAAGGGATGGACATGGTCAGAAACAATGCTCAGGTAGGCCGTGGCATTTAAACTATGCCCAATTGGCACTAAGGGGCCTAAAGTGTGCCAAGAAAACATCCCCCACACCATTACACCACCACCACCAGCCTGCACAGTGGTAACAAGGCATGATGGATCCATGTTCTCATTCTGTTTACGCCAAATTCTGACTCTACCATCTGAATGTCTCAACAGAAATCTGTCCAATTTTGGTGAGCTCGTGCAAATTGTAGCCTCTTTTTCCTATTTGTAGTGGAGATGAGTGGTACCCGGTGGGGTCTTCTGCTGTTGTAGCCCATCCGCCTCAAGGTTGTGCGTGTTGTGGCTTCACAAATGCTTTGCTTCATACCTCGGTTGTAACTAGTGGTTTTTTCAGTCAAAGTTGCTCTTCTATCAGCTTGAATCAGTCGGCCCATTCTCCTCTGACCTCTAACATCAACAAGGCATTTTCACCCACAGGACTGCCGCATACTGGATGTTTTTCCCTTTCACACCATTCTTTGTAAACCCTAGAAATGGTTGTGCGTGAAAATCCCAGTAACTGAGCAGATTGTGAAATACTCAGACCGGCCCGTCTGGCACCAACAACCATGCCACGCTCAAAATAGCTTAAATCACCTTTCTTTCCCATTCTGACATTCAGTTTGGAGTTCAGGAGATTGTCTTGACCAGGACCACACCCCTAAATGCATTGAAGCAACTGCCATGTGATTGGTTGATTAGATAATTTCATTAATGAGAAATTAAACAGGTGTTCCTAATAATCCTTTAGGTGAGTGTATATATATATATATATATATATATATATATATATATATATATATATATATATATATATATATATAATTTGTTTGACTATATTATGAACCTCATGTTTGCAGTTGAACTTAATTTCACCCCTTTTCATTTTGATACACAAAACAGGATTAGCAGTCTCTCTCTCACACACTCCACAAAATCTGAGTGAGCACATAGTTATATAACAGCTCAAACAGTGGGGCCTGCAGACTAGGCTTATGTTTTGACTGAAAATGTAATGCAGAACTGTCAAGTGGGTCAGCACCGGGTTTCACTGGCAGGAATCAGATGCATGTGCAGAGATTACATCTAAAGGCTTATGGACTTTCTGCATGCCTGGCCAGCTGTGACAGAAACAGCATTGGTTTAAACCATCACATCATCAAATCGCAAGTGCGTGCCTGAAAAACGTGATTTACAGATGAGAATCATATAGGCTTCACCTGTCATAATGTTATGCCTGATCGGTGCATATATATATATATATATATATATACACTCACCTAAAGGATTATTAGGAACACCATACTAATACTGTGTTTGACCCCCTTTCGCCTTCAGAACTGCCTTAATTCTACGTGGCATTGATTCAACAAGGTGCTGAAAGCATTCTTTAGAAATGTTGGCCCATATTGATAGGATAGCATCTTGCAGTTGATGGAGATTTGTGGATGCACATCCAGGGCACGAAGCTCCCGTTCCACCACATCCCAAAGATGCTCTATTAGGTTGAGATCTGGTGACTGTGGGGGCCATTTTAGTACAGTTAACTCCTTGTCATGTTCAAGAAACCAATTTGAAATGATTCGAGCTTTGTGACATGGTGCATTATCCTGCTGGAAGTAGCCATCAGAGGATGGGTACATGGTGGTTATAAAGGGATGGACATGGTCAGAAACAATGCTCAGGTAGGCTGTGGCATTTAAACGATGCCCAATTGGCACTAAGGGGCCTAAAGTGTGCCAAGAAAACATCCCCCACACCATTACACCACCACCGCCAGCCTGCACAGTGGTACCAAGGCATGATGGATCCATGTTCTCATTCTGTTTACGCCAAATTCTGACTCTACCATCTGAATGTCTCTACAGAAATCGAGACTCATCAGACCAGGCAACATTTTTCCAGTCTTCAACTGTCCAATTTTGGTGAGCTCGTGCAAATTGTAGCCTCTTTTTCCTGTTTGTAGTGGAGATGAGTGGTACCCGGTGGGGTCTTCTGCTGTTGTAGCCCATCCGCCTCAAGGTTGTGCGTGTTGTGGCTTCACAAATGCTTTGCTGCATACCTCGGTTGTAACGAGTGGTTATTTCAGTCAAAGTTGCTCTTCTATCAGATTGAATCAGTCGGCCCATTCTCCTCTGACCTCTAGCATCAACAAGGCATTTTCGCCCACAGGACTGCCGCATACTGGATGTTTTTCCCTTTTCACACCATTCTTTGTAAACCCTAGAAATGGTTGTGCGTGAAAATCCCAGTAACTGAGCAGATTGTGAAATACTCTGTCTGGCACCAACAACCATGCCACGCTCAAAATTGCTTAAATCACCTTTCTTTCCCATTCTGACATTCAGTTTGGAGTTCAGGAGATTGTCTTGACCAGGACCACACCCCTAAATGCATTGAAGCAACTGCCATGTGATTGGTTGATTAGATAATTGCATAAATTTGAAATTGAACAGGTGTTCCTAATAATCCTTTAGGTGGGTGTATGTATGTATATATATATATATATATATATATATATATATATATATATATATATATATATATATATATATATATATATATATATATATATATATATATATATATATATATATATATATATATAGTGAAGTGAATAACATTGATTGTCTGTTCATCAAGGCACCTGTTAGTGGGTGGGATATATTAGGCAGCAAGTGAACATTTTGCCCTCAAAGTTGAGGTGATAGAAGCAGAAAAAATGGGCAAGCGTAAGGATTTGAGCGAGTTTGACAAGGGCCGAATTGTGCTGGCTAGACGACTGGGTCAGAGCACCTTCAAAACTGCAGCTCTTGTGGGGTGTTCCTGGTCTGTAGTGGTCAGTATCTATCATAGGTGCTCCAAAGAAGGAACAGTGGTGAACCGGCGACAGGGTCATGGGAGGCCAAGGCTCATTGATGCACGGGGGGAGCGAAGGCTGGCCTGTGTGGTCTGATCAAACAGATAAACTACTGTACCTCAAAGTGCTCAAGAAGTTAATGCTGGTTCTGATAGAAAGGTGTCAGAATACAAAGTGCATCACAGTTTGTTGCGTATGGGGCTGCATAGCCGCAGACCAGTCAGGGTGCCCGTGCTGACCCCTGTCCATGCGGAAAGCGCCAACAGTGGGCACGTGAGCATCAGAACTGAACCACGGAGCAATGGAAGAAGGTGGCCTGGTCTGATGAATCACGTTTTCTTTTACATTGTGTGGATGGCCAGCTGCGTGTGCATCACTTACCTGGGGAACAAATGGCACCAGGATGCACTATGGGAAGCAAGCCGGCGGAGGCAGTGTGATGCTTTGGGAAATGTTCTGCTGGGAATCCTTTGGTCCTGCCATCCATGTGGATGTTACTTTGACATGTACCACCTACCTAAGCATTGATGCAGACCATCTACACCCTTTCACGGAAAGGAGGCCCCACCTCACAACTTACAGGTCTTAAAGCATCTGTTGCTAACATCTTGGTGCCAGATACCAAAGGCACACCTTCAAGGGTCTAGTGGAGCCCATGCCTTGACGGGTCAGGGCTATTTTGGCAGCAAAATGGGGACCAACATACATTTATTGTGCCCGCAAAATTAGCACGTTAACGCATGCAATATTTTTTTTTAGTTTAACACATACAAAATATTTAAGGCAATTATCGCAGCATCTTTTTTTCTATTATCCTTGCTAGCATTACATTATATGCTCTATTTCCTGCAAATGCTTTTAAGCCATTCAAACGCGACAAGACAAAAGATAATGTGCTGCCTGTGAATGTCCTGACACACACGACGCACACAAAGAGCATGCCAGTATCGTGCACGCAGACAGCACACAGTGTTCTCTTCACGCTTGAACAAACAGTAACACACATAATTATGCCAAAATGCCCGTTTTGTTGAGTATTCTCATAAGAGCAGTCTTAAACGAGTTAAATAACCTCTTAAATTAACTTAAGGACTTAAGAAAGGTGTTTGATAACTTTATTCAATGTCTGGATGTCTAACAGGTAAGACCACAGGTAAATAGGACATTTATTATAATGAGTTTATGTGAAGATTATCATAAGTTATTTTTTTAAATTATGAAATTGATAGCTTTCAATTATACTGTAATGTTGAATGTCTATCGCTAATGTTTTTTGTTTTTTTGTTTTTTTTAAATCAATTTCATAGATACATCAGTAGCTGTAGGCTATTAGTATCAGTGATACTGGCCTTCATTTATAAAAGAAAATGCCTAAAAGTTTCTCATGCAGAATTATTTAGCTCTAAAAATCCACAACACAAGGCATCAATTCCATCCCATTTCCCATTTTAAACAAGAGATCATACACAATGCAGGATTCAAAAGTCACTTGTTCAATAAGAGAACAATACTTTGAAAAAGTACTTTTCCTAACATCACCACCTCTGAATTATGACCTTAAAGCCCAAAAATATTAGCACAATAATCAGCTCTGGTGGTAATTAGTGATTACAGCTCAGCACTAAATCCGCACAAAAAACGATGTGCCCCCCTCCCCCCCACCCCAAAAAGCACCATTAGGAATTTGTCTGCTAAGACTGAGAAAAGAAAAATGTGTAGCTATTTCACAGTAAAGTCGTGGAAATAGGCACCACATACATTTTTTTCTTGAGTGCTAAAGCTGTGGACAGTCAAGGACTTTGGCCCGGCACAAGCCCAGTGTGGCTCCACTTTTGCAAATGAGAGACCTGCAAATTTCCTCGAAAATGTTGGCGTGGATTTTCTCTACGCTTATGTGTATTTTGTTTTGTTTATCTTGAGCGTGCCAATTGCGTTATTTGCTGGACAGTCTGTGTAAACTCTGCGGTCTGAACATGAGGTTAGCAGGAACTCTAATTTGGAGTCTAAAACTTGGTTTTTCTGAGTATATGTTCAGAAATCAATTCAATTATAATTAGAGGATTTCTGCACTCTCCCCATTAAATATCTGTATTTGATCTTTCGTCCTCAAAGGAAGCAACTTTAAAACAAGAAAGATGCTTGAAAAAGAAAAATCATCTTAAACCGGGATAAAGAATTAAGCTCTGATTCCAGTCGTGCAAAAGTTATAAACACATCCGGGAGTTCTGGCAAACCTGAGTCATGGTGTGTAACACTAGATTGTTTCCTCATGGCTCACACCATTATCAAGGGAAAATGCACTGAAAGGGTGTTTGGGGATTTTCTCAGAAACAGCCGATAACTCGTTGTACAGAAACAGAAAGTGTACTCGTTGTACTCTTTACCTGTTGTACTGACCAGATTGCTGCTAAAACCGTTTATCCTTTGCAACCAGCACCTGTCCATAGCCAACATGCAATATTCATTTATATGAAAGGTCAGTGGCTTACAGAAAACTGAAATAAACATACGTTTTTTGGCTCCCAAGCATACTTGGCTGATTGTATCTATGGTTTTACGTACCCCTTTCACATTAGCTGTATTAGTACTTAAGCTAATTCCATAATTATTTCAAAGTCAAAAACAACAGGATGGAGGATAATTGGATTAATACTGAAAATCTCCATAATCTCTGTAGCTCTGATGTAAATTAATCAGCAAAATTTACTTCAAAGAGATTACTACAATCATTTTACTGCTGTTTGCGTGTGTCCTCTTACCCTCACTGAACCATTGTTGACTATTTCACCTGAAAATATAAATTATGCACGTTTGCTCTCTCTCATGTTATTCCAAATTTATATGACTGGGTTTTGAGGAGGAAAAAAAGGGAAAATCCAGAAAACTTTGCTGGTTGCTCTGTCATGCAATTATCACACAATGAATGTAGAGTGACACTTTCAAGCTTTAAAAAAAAAGACTACAAAAAGCTTAAACTCTTTATTATGACATAAAAGTCAGGAAGTTAGCTCATACGACGACTGCAATAAAGCCATACACATTTAAACTATCTGAAATTGGCCATCGCTAATTCTCTCATAAAATCTCAAGAATACGGCAAGGAGAGTTAAAGTTCATACATCTGAGATACTTTTATGGCACTTTTTCTTTTTCGAGAAATGCAACCTTCTAGTCCCAATTATAGATCAATTATAGATTTAAAAAGGTTAGGAGAAAAATACAATGGCTTCTATAAGCTTTGCAGAAAACATTGCATACAAAATGTCATTAAATGTACAAACTGCAAACCATGATCAGGATGCTCAAGATGGCGCCGAGGATGGCCGCTACGTCGCAAGCTCCGCTGAATCATTGTAGTTTTTTGTTTGTTCTGTTTACAGTTTTTGTGTTTTTTGTCTTGGATGTTGTCTGCCTCACTACGTACGACAGACAGACACTTTTGGACATTGGTTTGGCAATCGCACACCGAAAACCGGACTTTAAATTCATCAACGACGACACGCTGTTTACAAACACGGCAGCGGAAACTTTTGTCTGGGCGGCCCGACCGCGCAAACGCAGCCGGAGACGGGGAAGCAGAGCCGGTGTGCTCATCAGAGTAAGACGCCGCACAAACCGACCCCCGCTTCCCAGTATTCTACTGGCTAATGTTCAGTCTCTGGACAACAAACTCTGCGAGCTGAGAGCACGGATCTCTTTCCAACGAGAGACGAGGGACTGCTGCATTATCTGCCTTACAGAAACTTGGATGTCTGCTGAGATTCCAGATTCGGCCATCGAAACCGCGGGGTTCTCCGTGCACCGAATGGACAGAGAAAAAGATCTCTCAGGGAAAAGCAAAGGCGGGGGTGTATGTTTTATGATCAACAGATCCTGGTGTGATCAGAGGAACGTACATTCTATCAAGTCTTTCTGTTCTCCTTATCTGGAACTTCTCATGGTTCTGTGCCGACCATTCTGGCTACCGAGGGAATTCACAGCGGTCATCATCACAGCTGTGTATATTCCCCCACAAGCCGACAGACCGGGCACTAAAGGAACTGTATAGGACAGTGAGTGAGCAGGAAACCGCACATCCTGAGGCTGCGTTTATTGTGACTGGGGACTTTAACAAAGCCAACTTCAAGCGCATCGCACCCAAATACCACCAACATGTTAGCTTCAACACGCGAGGGAACCGCGTCTTAGATCACTGCTACTCCCCCTTCAAGGATGGTTACAAGTCCCTCCCCACCATTCGGCAAATCAGATCACGCTCCCATTCTTCTCTTGCCCGCTTATAGGCAGAGACTGAAACAGGAAGCACCCGCCCTCAGAACCATCCAGTGCTGGTCGGACCAATCAGACTCTATGCTACAGGACTGTTTTGATCACGCGGACTGGGAGATGTTCCGGTCGGCCTCTGATGACGACATCGAGGTCTACGCTGATAGCGTAACGTGTTTCATCAGGAAGTGCGTAGAAGACGTTGTTCCGACCAGAACAATACGGCTGTACCCAAACCAGAAGCCGTGGCTAAATGGGGATGTTCGCGCGGCACTCAATGCGCGGACCTCCACTTTTAACTCCGGTAATGCGGAGGAGCATAAACAAGCAAGTTATGCCCTCCGGAAAACCATCAGAGCAGCAAAACGCCAGTACAGGGACAAGATTGAAGGACAGTTCAACACCACCGAATCCAGAAGCATGTGGCGGGGAATTAACACCATCACGGACTATAAAAGGAACACAAACTCCACCGTGAATACCGCTGCCTCTCTCCCGGACAAGCTCAACACCTTTTATGCTCGCTTTGAGGGAACTAACACCGCCCTCGTGGAGAGAGAGCTCGCGGCTGAAGATACAGAGGTTGGTACACTCTCCGTATCTTTAGCGGATGTAACCCGATCCTTCCGGCGGGTGAACGTCCGTAAAGCAGCGGGTCCAGACGGCATTCCGGGCCGCGTGATCAGAGCGTGCGCGCACCAACTGGCTTTTAACCTGTCCCTCTCCCTGTCTGTGGTCCCCACATGCTTTAAAACGTCCACCATTGTTCCTGTACCTAAGCAGTCAAAAACCAGCTGCTTAAACGACTGGCGTCCTGTTGCTCTGACCCCCATCATCAGCAAATGCTTTGAGAGACTAGTCAGAAACCACATCTGCTCTGTTCTCCCCCCCTCACTGGACCCACTGCAGTTTGCATACCGCACAAACCGCTCCACTGATGATGCCATTTCATCAACAATTCACACTGCTCTCTCCCACCTGGAAAAGAGGAACACGTATGTGAGAATGCTGTTTGTAGACTACAGCTCAGCATTCAACACCATTGTGCCCTCCATACTTGACATGAAACTCCGGGCTCTAGGCTTAAACAGCTTGTTATGCAGCTGGATCCTGGACTTCCTGTCAAACAGACGCCAGGTGGTCAGAATGGGCAGTAACATCTCCTCATCACTGACTCTCAACACTGGAGCCCCTCAGGGCTGTGTTCTCAGCCCACTCCTGTACTCCTTGTACACACATGACTGTGTGGCAATCCACAGCTCCAACACCATCATCAAGTTTGCTGACGATACGACAGTGGTAGGTCTTATCACTGACAATGATGAAACGGCCTACAGAGAGGAGGTGCACACTCTGACATGGTGGTGTCAGGAGCACAACCTCTCCCTCAACGTCAGCAAGACCAAGGAGCTGGTGGTCGACTTCAGGAGGAATGAGAGAGAACACCGCCCCATCACCATCGATGGAGCACCGGTGGAGAGAGTCAGCAGCTTCAAGTTCCTCTGTGTCCACATCACAGAGGAACTCTCATGGTCCGTCCACACTGAGGCCGTTGTGAAGAAGGCTCATCAGCGCCTTTTCTTCCTGCGACGGCTGAGGAGGTTTGGAATGAACCGCCACATCCTAAAACGCTTCTACACCTGCACCATAGAGAGTCTGCTGACTGGCTGCATCAACACCTGGTACGGCAACAGTACCGCCCGCAACCGCAAGGCCCTGCAAAGGGTAGTGCGCACGGCCAGCTGCATCATCGGAGGTGAGCTTCCCTCCCTCCAGGACATTTACGCCAGGCGGTGTGTGAAGAGAGCTCAGAGGATCATCAGAGACTCTAGCCACCCGAACCATGGGCTGCTCTCACTGCTGCCATCAGGCAGACGGTACCGCAGCATCAGAACACGCACCAGCCGACTCCAGAACAGCTTCTTCCCACAAGCAATCAGACTACTTAACTCTTGATCCATCAGTATCATAACACACACTGGACAGAATATCACTCAGCACAACCCACTGTAGATACACACACATTATATACACATTTATTTATCATACAGCATCTATTGCACTTTGGATTTCAATTTGTGAACATATTGTATACTGTACATTGTATATTATTACTATAGCTTAATGTATACTGTTATTGTTTAATGTATGTTTAGTGTATATTGTTTAAAGTATATATATATTGTAAGTATGTGTATATTGTTTAAAGCTGTGAGAACTACACTCACATTGTGTAAATTATTTATTGTTTATTGTAGTGTATACTGTGCTGTGAGTAATTGTGTGCGCATCAGATGTGTAATCTGTTGTTGCTTAAATGTTGTACATGTCATGTCATGACTACTATGTTTGCTCGGACTGCACCTAAGAATTTCACCTACTGTTGCACTTGTGCATATGGTTGAGTGACAATAAAGTGATTTGATTTGATTTGATTTGATGAAACATGGGATTCTCCACAAAAAAAGGATACTTGCCCTGCATGTTCCATAAAGCTTTATTGGGCAGATAAGATTTCTCCCCAGGTGGAATAAAAAAAGTGTTAGGGTGCAACGGGGCTAAAAGCACAATTTGAAGGTCCCATGACATGAAAATGTCACTTTATGAGGTTTTTAACATTAATATGAGTTCCCCTAGCCTGTCTATGGTCCCCAAGTGGCTAGAAATGACGATAGGTGTAAACCAAGCAATGGGTGTCCTGCTCTGCATTTGAGAAAATAAAAGCTCAGATGGGCCAATCTGGAATCTTCCCTATATGTCATCATATGGGGAAAGGTTACCTCCCCTTTCTCTGCTTTGCCTCCCCAGAGAATTTGGAGAAATTGATTCAGTTTATTTTTTACATTCGCAATGTCAGCACAGGCTTTACAAACAGACTTTTACGATATGGATTCGACAGCACCGCCACAAACAGTGAGTAACAGTGTTCATTAATGCCTGATCTGTGATCAGTGATTTCTGATGTGTAGCTAATCATTCAAGTTCACACAGACTTTCTTTCGAAATCGTTTAATACTGTTGTTTATGCATCAGTGAATCAAGCCAGTGACTAAACGATCAACTCCACATTGTTTCTCTTAGTGGCATGACACAAATCTGTTATTTAAAATGCGATTAAACTACAGAGAGCGATCAAAGAACACTCTCTTTATAATGTTCGAAGCTGTCAATCACACATCGTGAATATATCGGCACACTTGCCCAAACTGCCGTTATAATGAATGACGCTGTAATGCTGCACAACGAAGCTCTTACTGTATTCATATCGATATTGTCGATATGGGGCGGCAGTGGCTCAGTGGTTCATGTAGATTGTCTACAAACCGGAAGGTTGGTGGTTCGATCCCTGGTTCCACCTGACCAAGTGTCGAGGTGTCCATGAGCAAGACACCTAACCCCAGCTGCTCCCGATGAGCTGGATGGCGCCTTGCATGGCAGACATCGCCGTCGGTGTGTGAATGGGTGAATGTTAGGCAATGTGTAAAGCACTTGGGCATCGCGCCCAATGCTTTTCGCCCCAGAGGTGCATAAGGAGATTGCACATGTTTGGTGGCCTCCTCCGCCTTCTCTGCCCTTGATGGGGCCGCGACCTAGGGTACACTGGGGACCCCCCACAGTTGAACACTCTGTTGCGCACTACGGTGTCCACAGAGGGCTTTGACGTGGCGTGGCTGTCCTAAGCAGCTCGTCTACTTCAGTGGCTTGGTCCTGCAGAGCTACGGGGCCGGCCGCCGCCCCTTTGCACATGCACAAGGGTGGAGCTGACCCAGGGCTCTTCTATGAGCTGCGTGCAGCCACTGATCCCGCCCTCTGGGCGGTGAAGTTGGCCACACATTCCCTCGGTCGGGTGATGTCCACAGCTGTGGTCCGGGAGAAACACCTGGCCTTACCTCGTGATGTGGGGAGGTTGAGTGAGCCCGCCTCCTCAACTCACCCATATCCCAGGCTGTCCTCTTCGACAGCGCGGCTGAGAACTGCGCCCAACGGTTCTCAGCCGCCCCAGAGCAGACTGAGGCTGTAACACATACTGCCCCGGCGGCTAGCTGCTGCACCCAGCTGCCGGCTCAGTCGCCTCAGTCCGCTCGCCGCCGAGGGCGCCCTCCCTCCACCCGCCGGCCCCAGCAGCAGCCTTCACCCGGGCCGCGCCGTGGAGGTGGTTGCAGGATGACGCCCAGTCCACTCCCCAGCCTGGTTAAATGCCAGGCTGGAGGCGGACAACCCAGAGATGGGTCCCAGTTCTTTCCAAGGGATGGTTGCAGGGCCTCTCCTTCCCCCGGTGGAGGGCCGGGGGAAAATCCTTCTGCTGCTGGCCCCTGGGCTGGCGGCACTGGGAAAGAACTGGTGTCCCCATCTCTGAGGTCCCACAGACCGTTGATGGCAGTATGCGCCGCTCTCATCCCTCTCTGTCGCCATCCTCCTCTCAGAGCAGACCCCAGTGGAACGTGCATCCTTCCCTGGTTTCCTCTGTCAGGACGCAGCTGCTGACTGTGCCCCCACACCGGGACGCTACGCCTCCCACGTCCGGGCCAGTCACGCTGCCTCGCTGCCCCACCCGGGGTATGTCTTTGGTTCGAGTGACCCCGTTGGTCAGTTCCTGGAGCCTGGCTACAGCTTCAGGGACTGTCCGCTGGGTCGCGAAGGCCATCAGGCTCGGCTACGCGATTCAGTTCGTGCAGGCTCCTCCCCACTTCTGGGGAGTTCGCGCAGGCTTCTCCCCACTTCCGGGGAGTCTGCGCTCCATGCTGGGGCCCAATAGAAGGCCCCAGTCGTGCGTGCGGAGGATGCCACCCTACTGGCAAAGGGTGCGATCGAGCCTGTCCCTCCAGCCGAAATGAAGTCCGGCTTCCTCAGCCCTTACTTCATTGTACCCTAGGAAACCGATGGGTTACGGCCAATCCTGGACCTGCCTGTCCTGAACCGATCCCTTCACAGGCTTCCGTTCAGGATGTCGGTAGCGAACGCCTCCTCGGATGCGTTCGTCCGGTAGATTGGTTGCAGCGATTGACCTGAAGGACACTTACTTCCATGTCTGCCTGAGTGGCGCAAGGGCTGCCTCGATAGACTACGTAGAGTCACGAGGGGACAGAGCTGCCCGAATGGGAGGTCACTCCTGACTTGCCTTCGTTAATTCGAGAACAAGAGTGCGGTCCCACTGACGTTTTTCACCACCTACGGTGGTGGCTACCTTCACTTCCGCTAGGGCAGAGTCCACTCAGGATGCCTATGCGTTGAAGTGGAAACTCTTTGTCACCTGGTGTTCTTCTCGCCAAGAAGACCCCTAGAAATGCCCGATCGGGTCTGTGCTCTTGTTCCTCCAGGAAGGGTTGGAGCGAAGGCTGTCTCCCTCCACCCTTAAAGTATATGTGGCCGCAATATCTGCCCACCACAACCTTAAGTTAAGTCAGCACGACCTGGTCATCAGGTTCCTGAGGGGAGCCAGGAGACTAAATCCTCCTCGCTCTCCCCTCATGCCCTCTTGGGACCTCTCAGTAGTCTTAGATGCTCTGCAGAGGCCTCCCTTTGAGGCTTTGCAGTCAGTTGATCTTAAGTTCTGTCAATGAAGACAATGATCCTGACTGCATTGGCCTCCATCTAGAGGGTAGGGGACCTGCAGCCATTCCACTCCACGGACTGGATACGTGCGGTATTCTCCTCAGGTGAGCTTCCCGAAAGCCCTGAGTTCCTCCAGCACTGTTTACGTCGACACCTGTGTGTCTGCCCTCTAGCGAGCCCAGACCCTCGTGTCCGGCCAGGTGCCCCGTGTGCATGGTTCCCCTCCGGCGACCCCCACACGTGTATTTCCACCGTAAGCCTCCGCAGTGAGCAGGTGTCTTTCCCTTGGCAAGTCCCTAGAGTTAAAAATCCTCCTTCGGCTGATTGCCTAGAGTTTTCCCATATGCAGCCCTTAGCGGGTCATATGTGTACTCTCTAAGTCCTCCCAACGGGTAGGCATCTTTGCATACCTCCACTGGAATATGCTTTCCAGTGTACTTTGGTATTCCTGTGATAGGTGGGAGTCCTTCGTCCGTACTAGTCTTACGACAGGGTACTCGCACCTACGCAGGGCACTGGAAGACAGCTGAGTGGCGTGATTATATTGGGACTCCCATTCGTTAGTCACTAACGTTAGGTCGTAGTGACTGAACGAAAGGGAATGTCTTGGTTACGGATGTAACCCTCGTTCCCTGAGGAGGGAACGGAGATGTAACGTCCCTTTGCCACATCCGCTGTACTGCTGGAACGGCTGGGAGTTCAGTCTTGGCTCCTCAGCAGGTAACATAATGCGATATTGCCACGTACTTCCTTTTATACTCACGCGGTGAGGCGGAGTTACGTATGCAAATTCCGCATGCCCATGGCATTGACACGCCATTGGGCGTTTTCTAAAATCTCGAAGATGATTGGCTTCTAAGCGAAACCCCCATTCGTTAGTCACTAACGTTACGTCTCCGTTCCCTCCTCAGGGAACGAGGGTTACATCCGTAACCGAGAACCACTGCCCTACTGGGGCGGTACCTTTTCAAAAGGTACACTTTTGTTCCTTTTAGGTAATAATATGCACCCTTTAGGTAAAAAAGTTTACCTTTTGAAAAGGTACCGCCCCGGTGACAGCTTTTTTACCTTTTTTTTTCCTGAGAGTGTATGTGTGAGCAAGACAATTACTGATCGGGATCTCTGATTACAACTTTTTGTCTTAATGCATTTTTTATGAAATGAGGGAGAATCTTATCCCCATCCCATCATTTTTTATAAAATGAGAGAGAATCTCATCCCCATCCCATTGTCCCTTATCGCCATCTAAAAAATGTATGACTACAGACCTGTCACCGTCACGTCTTTTGGTCATGAAGTCATTTGAAAGACCTACCTGATGGACATTACTGGACTTTTCTTATCGGGCAAACAAGTCTGTGGATGATGCAGTCAACACGGGACTGCATTATATCCTACAACATCAACAATCTATAGACTTTTACAAGGATCCTATTGTGGACTTCAGCTCAGTCTTCAACACCATCATTCCAATCCTCCTCCTGTTCAAATCAACCCAACTCTCTGTGCCCACCTCCATCTCTCAATGGATCAAGCGATGTGTGCTCTCCCCACTGCTCTTCTCTCTGTACACCAACAACTGCATCGCCAAAGACCCCTCAGTAAAGCCCCTGAAGTTTGCAGATGACACCACACTCATCCAGTATAGTGACGCTTAGAGTCAGGAGGTAAAAAAAAATGCCTGTCTGTTGCACTCATACACTGTAAAAGTTATATGCTATTTACTTAAAAAAATTATGGTAACAATATTACACATAATATTTTTGAGTAATTTTTAAGGTTTGTTTTTAATGGAATCTACCTGAATAAATCATGTAAGATCTCCTTAATTATTTAGTCTATGAAAGAATTAATTTAATATTTTTTAGTGAAATGTGCTTATTTATTTTAAATTGACTTTAAAAAAGGGTATAAATTAGAGTGAATGGAAATGACCTGTTTATATTTGACTTGAGTTACGTTATACAATTAATAGACATGCTGCTAGCACAGCACAAGCAGAAACAAACATGTTACTGCACTGGCATTAGCAAAGTTATTGCTCATTGAAGAAAGCAACAATATTACTATACATGCAGTTATCCACAACATAAGATCTACTCTCCTGCACAATGATAACGGTCAAAACTTCAACAAAGTAAAACTCTTTCAAATGTCAAACATAACTGAACATTAAACATCAACAGATGTTTCCCTTCACTCAAAAACACATAAAATAACACTTAATTTCAATATTAACTCTCCATTTCAAGCCATATGCAAAGCATGCTGGGAACTAACAATGGTGTCTCTAAATAAAACTGCACAATTGAGCTAATTCTCTTAAAATAAATAGGTAGCCTTTTTTCCCTTAATTTTATCAGCTTAATCGGTTTCTCAATTCTCACCTCAAAATTGTTTAAATTTCCTTTAAAAATTAGGTTTTATTATTGAAATGTTCTCAATATTTTCTATACAACACTGAACCACAATTTTTATTACCGTGTACCATTTCAACCTGGAGCTAAACATGCTCAAAACAGTGAAGATGATTGTGGACTTTAGGAGAAACACCCCAGCACTCTTACTCACCATCATGAACAGCGCTGTGGCAGCAGTGAAGTCATTCAGGTTCTTAGGCACAACCATCTCTCAGGACCTGAAGTGGGACATTGACACCATTGTGAAAAAGGCCAAGCATAGGTTGTACTTCCTTCGCCAGCTGAGGAAGTTCAACCAGCCACAGGAGCTGCTGATGCAGTTCTACTCTGCAGTCATTGAGTCTGTCCTCTGCCCTTCTATAAATGTCTGGCAAAGCTTCCAAACCAGACCTCAGAAGACTACAGCAGACTGCTGAGAGAATCATATATACACCCCTTCCCATTCTCTAAGAACTGTACTCATTCAGAGTGAGTAAAAGGGCTGGCAAAATCACTCCGGACCCCTCACATCCAGGCCATTTCCTCTCTGAACTGTTGCTGTCTGGCATCAGAGCACCAGAACAGCCCGACACAAGAAAAGTTTCTTTCCTCAGGCCATCTACCTCATGAACAGTTAAACAAAACACAATTTTTATACTTATGTTTATTTAGCACACCATAACTCTCATACAGTCCCTTACATTTGTATAAAACCTACCTGTGTACACATATTGTCTATTTTGTATATTGTGTATTTTTATTATCTGTGTCTTGTCAGTGTCATTCTGTCTGTGTGCTGAAAGCTTCTGTCACCAAGACAAATTCTTCCTATGTGTAAACATACTTAAGCAATAAAGCTCATTCTGATTTATATCAGATTAGATTACAGAGTTCCAGGAGTTGGTGATGGAGGGGGGAATTAGATGTTATGCATAGTTATGTAATGTATGCAATAGAAGAGAGGCTGAATGAATGGGGATTTAAATAAACCTCTGTGATAAGTGTCAAAACTGGATTGGTACAGATGATGCAAGCTTGAACGACGTGGCCTGCCTGAACTAACGCAATGCTCGATATCTGTCCAATATCCTACTTCTTATCCGGACCTCATTAACACTCCTGGGTTAACACTCTTAACACTTAACACTCATTTTTCCTGATTAAAATCCAAGTCACTATCTTTTGTAAGTGATTCATTTCTGTGGCAAGTTTGGCAGGTGCAGCAATGTTTTTCTGGTAGCTCATTGAAATGATTCATAAATGGAAACACATTTAATGTGAGGTCATTCAGTTCTTCATGAGATTGTAATTTAAATTGAATCAATGTGTAAACTGATCACACAAAATGTACTAATTTGTCTTCAAATGGAGGTTAAATATAATACCAAAAAGAATGTAAAAGAATCTAAAATGTTTTTTTGCACATTCAAATATGGCATAACATTAGGCTTATTGTCAAATATGCCAATTGTCATTGGTCCTTATGTTTCTTGTAACCAACTTTGACTCTCCAGATACGAATATGTGCATATTCAAATTGCATAAATGAGTTTTGAGAGCCACAGCAAAAGGTAGATTATCAGCAAATGACTTAAACTTCATTCTGTCCCTTAAGATACACTATATTGCCAAAAGTTTTGGGATGTCTGCCTTTACATGCACATGAACTTTAATGACATCCCATTCTCAATCTGTAGGGTTTAATATGGAGTTGGCCCACCCTTTGCAGCTATAACAGCTTCAACTCTTCTGGGAAGGCTTTCCACAAGGTTATGGGAATTTTGACCATTCTTCTAGAAGTGCATTTGTGAGGTCAGACACTGATGTTGGACGAGAAGGCCTGGCTCGCAGTGCTCGAATTCATCCCAAAGGTGTTCTATCAGGTTGAGGTCAGGACTCTATGCACTGTTCTTGAGCTAATCTAAAAGCTACACAAAGTTTGGAGATCTGTAGCTATTGACTCTGCAGAAAGTTGGCGACTTTAGCGCACTGTGTGCCTCAGCATGCGCTGACCCTGCTCTGCGATTTTACGTGGCCTAACACTCTGTGGCTGAGTTGCTATTGTTCCCAATTGCTTCCACTTTGTTATAACACCATTAACAGTTGACCGTGGAATATTTAGTAGTGAGGAAATTCCACAAATGGACTTTTTGCATTTATCACGGTACCACACTTGAATTCACTGAGCTCCTGAGAGCGACCCATTCTTTCACAAATGTTTGCAGAAGCAGTCTGCTTGATTTTTATACACCTGTGGCCATGAAGTGATTGGAACACCTTAATTCAAAGATTTAGACGGGTGTCCCAATACCTTTGTCAATATAGTGTATCATATATGTTTAGAAGAGTTGAAATGGAGTGCATGGCTCATTTGGACCAAGGTCATGTTACATTTATGATTTTTTTTTTTTTTTCATTTTTGAAGCTTTGAAGCTTTGCAGCCTTGGTCACTTTTTTAATTGCATGGGGGAAAGCAGCATAAACATCTCTCCTTTTGTAGACCGAAGAAAGAAAGTCATATAGGTTTGAAAGTGTGAACAAACAGCATCATTTTTCATTTTTGGGTGAACAAGCCATAACATGAACGTATCTAATTTGTGCTTGAGTTAAAAATATCCATACCCACAAGTCATATTAACTGAAAGGAAACACCAAACCCAAACTCTTGCAGAGAAATACAGGCTTTTGTATAGGTCTGAAAGAACAGAAATGGAAAGTGGAAAATCCCAGGAACCCTGCCGTCTTTGAGTAAGGTTTGCATAGTCTCTATATAAACAGTTTGAACTGTTTCCTGTATTTTTGGCTGCCTTTGAGGGGGGTAAAATGCACAGGGTTGAGAGACAGCTGGGGGTGGAATAGTGTCTCTCCAAAAAAAAAAGGTTCTTTCCACTGAGAATAAACAGTGTCTGGTGACCGCATAACCATAAACAATGAAACTTACAGCCTTGCTGTAGCCTTTGCTATCATAATTGATGTATATGCATGTCATCTTTGTCCATTACAAATCCACTAACACACAAATAACCACCAAAACAGAGTGTTGCTTGAGAATAATGGCTTTTGGACCACTGCTCTATTGTTAAACATGTTACTGTAGGTCCAGCACTTCAGATTCAAGCTCTAGCCATATGCACTTCATATGCACAAATTAGTAATGTGTAATAGCAGGTACAAGATGGTAATTCTGCCTAACTGGTGATTTAGGAATCAGGAAATATGTCCATTTATCTTCCATTCATTTTCATGAAGCCTGGTTAGCATGTTTATATTAAATTATAATATTGGTAACACTTTACAATATGGTTCATTAGTTAACATTAGTTAACTTGAACTAATAATGAACTGCACTTATAAAGCATTTATTTATCTTTGTTAATGTTAATTTCAACATTTACTAATGCATTATTAAAATCTTGTTAACATTATTTAATGCACTGTGAACTAACATGAACAAACCATGAACAGCTGTATTTATATTAACTAACGTTAACAAAGATCAACTAATGCTGAACAGAGGTGTTGTTCATGGTTAGTTCATGCTAACTAATGCATGAACAAATGTTAACTAATACAACCTTATTGTAAGTGTTACAATAACATTAATGTCATATATAAATATTAACAATATGCTTCCTACAACCTCTATTTTTATTTAAAAATAAAAATAAAATCCCACACACACTACCGTTCAAACTCTGGGGTCCATAAGATTTTCTATTTCTTTTTTTCATAAAAATGATATTTTTCTTCCACAAAGAAGCATTGACTTGATCAAAAGTGACAGTAATGTACATTGTTAAAAAATAAATAAAAAAAATTAGAACGATTTCTGAAGGATCATGTGATATTGAAGACTGCTGATGATGCTGAAATTTCAGCTTAGCCAACAAAAATGCAAGATTCTAATATTTCACAATATTACTGTTTTTATTGTATTTTTGATCAAATAAAGACCTTTGGTAGGCATAAGAGAATCCTTTCAACAACTGACCTCAAACTTTTGAACGGTAGTGTATATATAGACAGTTTGAGCCATAACAATCTGCAGATTTTTCCATTTTTTAGACTGGACTGCAGGACTGTGAGGAAATCAAAAAGCCAGTTAAAAAACAATGACTCCCCATCCTCAGACTGCAAAACGGTTGATAAAAATGAATGTCCTTTCTCCACATCAATTTGAACCCCATCACCTCAGGAGTCAATTTCTACTAAAAATGCAGGATTCCTGGATGTACCGTGTTTTTCATGGGATATTTATTTATTGAGTCCAAAAATTGTGTACAATGATGTTTCTATAAACAAGGAAAATAAATTGCTTTCTGATTTGAGTTAGGGGGCATAGAACTGTTGCTCAGTGACATGATGTTTTTATTTTGCGGTCTTCGAGTCATAGTTAAAACAAAAACAAATAGAAGGAACAACATGCACATGCACAACTACATTTTTATAAACTTTCCAGTGCCCTGAGAGATTCCTGAAACGGGGAGAGATCTTTTAGTCCAAAATAAATACATAATTTACATAATTCTAAATCTGTAAAGCCATCCATGTGAAAGAAATAACATTTTTTGTTAATCCACAGTGAATGGTAAAAGGCATATGGCATTCAGCAAGAAAACAAATCTATAATATTAAAACAACATACTGTTTATTTTTTTTTATTTATATACTATACTATTAGGCTAAACTATTTTCTTTACAGCCAAAGGTTAACTTAAAACGCAAATGTTTAATTTGACAATTTTGGCTTTAATAATACAGTGTTATCTAAAAGTCGTTTCTATCATTTCTTTTCAAGCACTGAATAGAGTACCTATAAAAAAGTTGCCTCAGCCAATGGAATGGCTTTGTCGGACAGTGTTTTGAAAATGAGTAATTTATATATCATTTGATCTCATAGTTAGTCATACTTGTTTTGTAATGTTGCTACGCGATTGCTGGGGGTGCTGGGGGCTTTCTAGGGCGTTGCCTGCTTTAATATAAGTCTATGGGGTTTTTTGCCTTATCAGCTGTCATGAAAAAATTGTCTGATGCTTCAGAAAAGTAACAGCACACCTCTCCTCAACATGCTGCGTTGATATGAGGTGTCGTTCCTATGGATGAGTTATACAGTGAAGTTTAATACTTTAACCCTAAATATGAGCAATGATAATAGTGATGCTTGCCCTGCAAAACGCCATGATGCTTTTTGTGAGCATTTTCAACAGCATTTCACCATGCCCTCACACTGAAGTTTCATTCTAGACTTGTTATCAAGTCCTCAATGGTCAATCAAAATAATCTGGGCTTTCCACGAAGGGCTATTTCACAGGAATTCAACGGCTTCTGTGAAAAGATTTAAGTTTAACAGAAGTGTTTGCTGCACGCTGTGTACTCAGCAAACATAAATGTCTCACCACACCAACACAGACACAGTTACAGTCTGCTTTGGAGCTGGACACTTAGTGACAGTCCACACAAAATTAATTGAAGGAGCGTGTAAAATACTCCCACACCGTTCGCCTGGAGCACAAAATGTGTTGAGTGGGTGGAGCTGGCATTGTTTGCTAGTCGAGTTTGTTATCAAGAGTCCATAGAATTACACGTCCGTCTGTGTCAAGCCATGTTTAGGAGGGCATGTAATCCATGTCAAAACCTCAGGTGTATTTCTTACCACAATAGAAAAGGAAGATTTATAGAGAAAATATAAAAAAGAATTTCAAATAAGCGGATGAAAGATGACGCAATGCGGTGGATAAAAACATACCATATGTTTTTTAGCATCACATAAATCATCCCAGCATTTGTTACATAACATCATGCAACCAATAAAACGTCCCCACAAGAACGCTAATGCTGATGCTTCATTGCTTCTGTGCATGCTCCAAACGATTTACATCATTAAACAAGGATGTGTCAAGTCTTAGTGGATACAGCAGAAAGCCTGAGCAACGTTATCTACTATATGAACAAACAGGAGAGACTTCAACAGGATACGATCAACTGTTACGGGCCTTACATAACTTTGCATAACTTACAAAACATAACTTTTGGCTCGGGGAAAAGTGCACCATACCAAAACAGAGAAAGACCATAACCTTACATAATAATAAGAAACAGCTTAGGAAAACGACCGCCACTGAAGAAATATGATCCGAACACTTACGAAACATTTGACTTTTCCCTTAATTTTTTTAGCAGCATGCATGCGACAGAGGTCTATCCCCCCGCCCCCCAGATTTCCAAGAAATCATTGATTGCTTGCTTTAATCTCTCAGAAATCAAGATGATCCTCCACCTCTCATACAACCAATGAACCCATGAACTAGCGTGCTGTAGTAATGAGCTGGCACTGCAACCTCAAAGAGAACAATGTCTCCCCTTTGCCTCCAGCCAGACATCAAATATTCCTCTGCAATCCAGACAGTCCGTGTTCGTGCCAGGTTTATGGATTACCTCTCCTCTCATTACCATTTACTTACTGACGGGTAAAACGTATGCCTAACCCATGATTCAGGGTCCTTTCATTTTCTATAAAGGCCTTCATTAACACCAAATACATTGATTCTGCACAAAAGGCTTTGTTTGTGTAGTCGAAGCCTGTGTTACAGAATGGAACGTTCTGTCCTGGGTGAGCTGCTATAGAAAAACAAGTTGTCTAAAAGTTTGGAAGGCAGTAAATTGTCCTTTTTCCCATTTAATCCACATTGAAAGGAATTTAACATGAAGTGCCTGGTAAATGAAGCATTGAGGACTACATTGAGAACTCGTGCATCAAGAAGATGGGAAAACTAGGTTGCTGCTGGAAGAGGTGTTAGTGAGGCCAGCAGATGGTGCTAACCCTGTGGTCTTTGTTGGTCCTATCGCCATATGATAGTGATGGGGACACAATACTGTCAAGCAAAAAAACTGTCCTAAGGTCTTGACTCTGTGGTCATAAAAAATCCCAGGATGTCCTTCGGAAAGAGTAGGGGTGTAACCCCTGCATCCTGGCCAAACTTGCCCAATGACCTCTGTCCATCATCATGGCCTCCTAATCATCCCCATATAAATATTGATTGGCTTCATCACTCTGTCTCCTCTCCATCAATAAGTCGGTGTATGGTGGGTGTTCTGGCGCACCACGACTGCCGTCAAATCATCCAGCGGTCCATATATGCATCAATGCAGCAAATTGGTGGTGGTTGAGGAGATTCCCCCTATATGTAAAGCGCTTTGAGTGCAGTGAAAAGCCCTATATAAATGTAACAAATTATTATTAACATGATAAAGTTACGAGCATATTTTAACATTAATGCAAATAACATTTACACATTTTTACACTTACAACAAATTCCACAGCATTAACTAGTTCTGGTAATGTTCTGAAATATTTATTTATTTATTTTTTTAATCTCTTTCTGTTTATTATGGTTGAGATTCAGACTAATAATCTCTAATAAAACCATTGTGCTACTGTTCATAAACTAGTCAAGTCATGCAGAAGAACAAAAGGTTTTATGTTAAAATCCATTGTATTACACTTTCAAGTGCAGGTCATTGAGGGCACTGAGCACATCCTTCAGACGTGGCATGACTTTCGAAGGGTGAGTAAGTTCAGACCTTTGTAACACACATGGCTCATATAAGTTCAATGTAGGGTTTTGGCACCATCTGTTTGATTATTCAAGGTCAATTTACCTTCAGATCTCACCCAAGCAACCTAAAAAATACCCCTTTCTATAGTACAGTTGCAGGAAGATATATGTGATTTCAATAGAAAAGCATGACTTTTCTCCCTAAACCAGGTAAGCATAAACACTGCCCCACAGCTGATTTCAATGGTAAACTTAATAATGCATTCACTTGTTATTAAAAGTTAATAACGAAGAAGAGTTCAGACAAATCGTGGATGGTCTGATCATTACAAAGTGCAATGCTATTTTAATTGATTCTCATTTTGAAGAACCGGTATCGATTCTTAAAGGGGTCATGAACTGGCCTTTTTTATTTTTTTTATACTGTTGTCCGAGGTCAACTTATGAAGTTTGCATGTTTTTTACATTCAAAAACCTCATAATGAATAAGTAAGTTTTCTTCCCTTGTTTTTTAGCCTCTCTCATGGAACGCTTGGTTTTTATGGGTGTGCCGCACTGAGGACTTGCAAGTAAACGGCCACTGCTATGATTGAATAAGCTTTGCATATTTAATGAGCTTCGGCTCCCCCGTGAGTTCACGAGAGGGATTGTTTTGAAAGCGTGTGGGAAAATGGAGACCGGAATGATGATTCGCCCACAGGGCTCGCAAAATGTCTTTATCAAACAAGCACAATGATTTATCTCTTATCCACCCGCAATTAATTGGAATGTTATTTTTATATTACTTGGCCCGCCCGATCGATGGATATAACCGCAAACCGTGCACTAACACACACATGCACCACACACACACACACACACCAAGTATGTTGCAGACAGCATGATCAAAACTTCCGCGATTATATTTTTCCTTCAAATATCAAGTCAAGAGAGTGAACAATGCACATCAAGAAAGGAATGTTATTTCACTATTTATGATGATACATATTGGTAGCCCGTTTGGAAAACACATAGCCCTGGGACGTTGGGCTTTGCGTGCCCTGTGACAGTGTGGTAACAGTGTTTCCCACACATAGACTAATTCGATTTGATTATTACGTCAGCCATTTACAGGATCATTTTATTATGGAGAGTGATGGAGGTGCAACATTGTGAACATTAATGTTAATGTTTTTCTTGTAAGCCCTCAGGTATTACTTAACCCACACTCATAAGTAACTCATTGGTGGTCAAAGACCATACACCTTAACTATTTTTCAATTAAATAAATGTTTTATATTTTAGTTCAATAATATTTATTGAATATTTTGAGGAGATCTTTGGTACTAAATATTTGTGCAATAATTATGGTCCATTAATGACCACTTCAAAATGTTTCTTCTAATATTTGTATAATTTATATTACAATTAGTGTCGTAATTATACATGTATCTAGTCTAGTTGCTCAAAAAAGTATTGCAGTTCATATCTGCTTACTTATTTTTAGGTTTTCATTTGGATACATATTTAGACATGATCAAACACTAGATTTCTTTAAATGTGAAATTGTAAAATATTAATAAATTGCAACCTAATATTTTTAATGATACTTGAATAAGCACACACAAGTGAATATAAATCAATGTGAGCAAGAAAATTTTAAAATATGCTAAAAAGGCTAACTTAATTTTCCTTATATGTACAGTAGTCAAGTCAAGTCAACTTTATTTATATAGCGCTTTTAACAATGTAGATTGTTTCAAAGCAGCTTTACAGTGTTAAACAGGAAAATAATGCAGCATAATTTTATTAAGCTGTATAGCCATTTGATGTCATCAGTTCATTTCAATTTCCATACGGTGACAGTGTGGGCTTTAGATCAATAATTAGATCAGTAATTTAGTTTATATGGTTAATTTAGTTTATTAATTAGATTTATTTCGATGTTTAGTTGAAAAATTTTAGTGTCCCCAACTGAGCACGCCAAGCCAGAGGCAACAGTGGCAAGGAAACCAAAACCCCATCAGGTGACCTAATGGAGAAAAATAAACCTTGGGAGAAACCAGGCTCAGTCGGGGTGCCAGTTCTCCTCTGGCCAATTAACAAACAGCGTATTATTATTATTATTCTGGCAGCTTTACAGGTCAGAGTTCATAATAGATCGGAATATTCGAAGGACTGGAGGCAACACGCTGGAGACGGGTTTATTGCGGATGACATATCGATGTAAGTATTATTTAATTGTAATATTCGAACAATCGGAGTTAACATGCTGAAGACGGGTTTATTGCAGATGACATATCGATTTAAGTATTATTTAATTGTAATATTCGAACAATCGGAGTCAACACGCTGAAGACGGGTTTATTGCGGATGACATATCAATTTAAGTATTATTTAATTGTAATATTCGAACAATCGGAGTCATCACGCTGGAGACGGGTTTATTGAGATGCCATGTCGATGAGGCAATTGCAGGGGGAGGCTAATTGACACAGTCTCTGCGGACACTTCGGGGTCCGGTGTTGGTCTTCAATGGACGCAGGTCCATCATCTGATCTGGATATGGCCCGGATCTGGCTGACTGCAGTAAACCTCGGGATAAAACAGAGAGACTATCATTAGCGTAGATGCCATTCTTCTGATGATGTAACGAGTACATCAGGTGTTACGGGAAGTGTTCCCGGTTCCGGCCGAACTAGTTAATGCAGCCTAACAATCATTTAATTGAAAAAGTGTTTTATGTGTATGCCACAGAAAAGAGATGTCAGAACTGACAGAGTGTGTCTGCTTCCCGAACAATGTTAGGAAGACTGTTCCAGAGTTTAGGAGCTAAATAGGAAAAGGATTGACCGCCTGCAGTTGATTTGGATATTCTCTGTATTATCAACTGGCCAGAATTTTGAGACCACAGTAGACGTGATGGAGTATAATATGTTAAGAGCTCGCTCAAGTATTGGGGAGCTAAACTATTTAGTGCTTTGTAAGTAATAAGCAAGATTTTAAAATGTATGCGATGTTTAATAGGTAGCCAGTGCAATGTTGACAAAACTGGGCTAATATGGTCATACTTCCTGGTTCTAGTAAGAACTCGAGTTGCTGCGTTTTGGACCAGCTGGAGTTTATTTATTAAGCAAGCAGGGCAACCACCCAGTAGAGCATTACAATAATCTAGCCTTGAGGTCATGAACGCATGAACTAACTGTTCAGCATTTTGCATTGAGAGCATGTGCCGTAATTTAGATATATTTTTAAGATGGTAGAATGCAGTTTTACAGATGCTAGAAACGTGGCTTTCAAACGAAAGATTGGTATCAAAGAGCACACCCAGGTTACTCACTGACGACGAGGATTTGACACAGCAGCCATCAAGTGTTAGACAGTATTCTAGGTTACTACTTGTGGAGCTTTTCTGTCCAATAATTAAAAATTCAGTTTTTTCTGAATTGAGTTGCAGGAAATTACCGGTCATCTAATGTTTTATATCAGCTATGCATTCCGTTAATCTTGTGAATTGGTAAGTTTCTTTAGGGCGTGAAGAAATATAGAGCTGAGTATTGTCAGCATAACAATGAAAACTAACGCCATGCTTCCTAATGATATCTCCCAGTGGTAGCATGTACAAGGTGAAGAGCAGCGGTCCTAGCACTGAGCCTTGCGGTACTCCATACTGAACTTGTGATCGGTGTGACATTTCTTCATTTAATGCTACAAACTGATAACGGTCACATAGGTATGATTTAAACCATGACAAGGCAATTCCCCTAATCCCTACATAATTTTCGAGTCTATTCAAAAGAATGTTGTGGTCAATAGTATCGAATGCAGCGCTAAGATCGAGTAACACTAATAGAGAGATACAGCCACGATCGGATGATAAGAGCAAATCATTTGTAACTCTGATGAGAGCAGTCTCAGTGCTATGATACGGTCTAAATCCTGACTGGAAATCCTCACAGATACCATTTCTTTCTAAAAAGGAACATAATTGTGAAGACACTGCCTTTTCAAGTATTTTTGACAGGAAGGGTAGATTTGAGATTGGTCTATAATTGACTAATTCTGTAGGATCAAGTTGCGTTTTTTTAATAAGTGGTTTAATAATAGCCAACTTAAAAGTTTTCGATACATATCCTAATGACAAAGATGAATTAATTATATTAAGAAGAGGATCTATGACATCTGGTAGCATCTCTTTTAATAGCCTAGTCGGTACAGGGTCAAGCATACATGTTCTTGATTTTGATGATTTAACGAGTTTAGCCAATTCTTCTTCTCCTATAGCAGTGAATGATTGTAATTTTTCCTAAGTGACACTACAATGCTCTGTCTGATGTGATACTGTTGTAGACGGCTGCATGGTTAAAATTTTCTTCCTAATATTATCAATCTTACATGTGAAGAAGTTCATAAAGTAGGCTATATACATATGAATTGATGCTGAATCAAGATCGATATTTGCGCCAATCAACACCCAACAACCACCCATGGGTATGACATAGAAACGTGCAATATCTTACCCACGTGAGCTGGATATTCATTAAAAATAAAGTTCTACCACACATTCCCAACATTAGAATCTGAAGGAAGCTTATGCAGTGACTGTGTTCTTCCACAACCAGGCACAGCGCAAAATCTCTGGCATATTTATTGCTTGGTAGCGCGATCCGTTTAGCTCCACGAGTCGGTGGGCGAGGTACAGAATCAGGCGTACTTATTCTGCTGTTGAGGCGGCGTTTCACCACACACACGATGACGTCAAGCGTTGGCATATTCTGAGATTGAGCGTTTGCTGGGCCTGGTGTCAATAAAAGCTTTTCTTTGACTAACAAGGAAGTTTTCAGCTCCGAAACTTACAGGATGTTCTTATATTACTATGAACTTTTATGTATCAAAGGCTGAATGAAAAGTATATTTCTCAATTTATGACCCCTTTAAATTCCAAGAATCGATCTTTCAGGCTGTTTTGTTTTCAGTTGATGAATGAACAACTTTAACGCGCCTGAACTTTGTAGTGTGCCTCCCATCCAATAAATCGCAATAAGTTTTGTGCTTTGTTAATTCTGATACGAAACAATGCCTCAGCTTTCAGATTCAGTCAATTTGATGAAAGACTATAGATATAGAACACGGTTCACTCCGATTACTATGAATTAGAGAAACTGCAACGCTTATGGCTTCTCTAACTAAAAGAGCCTATTGCTGATTGGTAAAGTCGTTGTGTCACTGCAGCTTCCGTTAGAATCTCGGGTTCCCATAGAAACCTGAGACTCACGCTTAGGACTGCACATGCACATTGGCTGGTCTAGTCTGAAAAATACGCTTTTTTTAATGCGATTTGAGCATAAGAAACAACATTTATTGGACAGTCCATGTCAGATTTTGTTACTGATTTGAAATATGTAATTTAATTGTCCCAAGCATGTCTCGTTATGTCTGTAAACAAAGAAACGTTGTTCCAGCCAGTGTGGTGTGAGAGTGGCATATGTAGTTGTACACAACGAGTGAGAAAGGTTGATATGTAGCATTCTAAATCTAAAACCTCCAGGGAATCATCGCTATATATATATATATATATATATATATATATATATATATATATATATATATATATATATATATATATATATATATATATATATATATATATATATATATATACACACATTCACCTAAAGGATTATTAGGAACACCTGTTCAATTTCTCATTAATGCAATTATCTAATCAACCAATCACATGGCAGTTGCTTCAATGCATTTAGGGGTGTGATCCTGGTCAAGACAATCTCCTGAACTCCAAACTGAATGTCAGAATGGGAAAGAAAGGTGATTTAAGCTATTTTGAGCGTGGCATGGTTGTTGGTGCCAGACGGGCCGGTCTGAGTATTTCACAATCTGCTCAGTTACTGGGATTTTCATGCACAACCATTTCTAGGGTTTACAAAGAATGGTGTAAAAAGGGAAAAACATCCAGTATGCGGCAGTCCTGTGGGCGAAAATGCCTTGTTGATGCTAGAGGTCAGAGGAGAATGGGCCGACTGATTCAAGTTGATAGAAGAGCAACTTTGACTGAAATAACCACTAGTTACAACCGAGGTATGCAGCAAAGCATTTGTGAAGCCACAACACGCACAACCTTGAAGCAGATGGGCTACAACAGCAGAAGACCCCACAGGGTACCACTCATCTCCACTACAAATAGGAAAAAGAGGCTACAATTTGCACAGCTCACCAAATTTGAACAGTTGAAGACTGGAAAAATGTTGCCTGGTCTGATGAGTCTCGATATCTGTTGAGACATTCAGATGGTAGAGTCAGAATTTGGCGTAAACAGAATGAGAACATGGATCCATCATGCCTTGTTCCATCATGCCTGTGCAGGCTGGTGGTGGTGGTGTAATGGTGTGGGGGATGTTTTCTTGGCACACTTTAGGCCCCTTAGTGCCAATTGGGCATCGTTTAAATGCCACGGCCTACCTGAGCATTGTTTCTGACCATGTCATACTTGTCATACTTGTCATGTCATACTTCCAGCAGGATAATGCACCATGTCACAAAGCTTGAATCATTTCAAATTGTTTTCTTGAACATGACAAGGAGTTCACTGTACTAAAATGGCCCCACAGTCACCAGATCTCAACCCAATAGAGCATCTTTGGGATGTGGTGGAACGGGAGCTTTGTGCACTGGATGTGCATCCACAAATCTCCATCAACTGCAAGATGCTATCTTATCAATATGGGCCAGCATTTCTAAAGAATGCTTTCAGCACCTTGTTGAATCAATGTCACGTAGAATTAAGGCAGTTCTGAAGACAAAAGGGGGTCAAACACAGTATTAGTATGGTGTTCCTAATAATCCTTTAGGTGAGTGTATATATATATATATATATATATATATATATAAATTAAAAACGCAGAATTGAGTAAAGTCTGTTGGCAAAAAGAGAGCATAACAGAACTCATAATAAAACAAGAATCAACATTGGCTTGGCTTTATCTGAGATTGCAAGAACTGAGGGGTTTGAAATGTTGTAAAGATGGTGTATTTTGTAAGTTTGTAAGTAAGGTATTTTATTGAACAGATAAATTGACACATGTAGCTCTCTAACATAGTTTATTGTAAAGCACTATCTATTGTAAAAAGTCATTTTATTATGGGTTGATGTAGAGCTGTTCAGGAATTTATTTTCAAGGAAGTAACGTGTCTATAATTGAGTACAGCTATAGTAACGTCTTCAGCTAGTCAGCACAGTCACGTAGAGCCAAAGCACAACCAAAACAACGTTCTTCCGTAAAATTAATGCATTTTCATTTAACCGCTAGAGGGACAAAAGTTACATAGTGTACCTTTAAGCAGACTTTTTGTTGTAACTTTGCCTATTGTTATAACTGACAAAATGTTTGTACTTTTTACAGAAAACACTTTCAAAATGCTAATCTAAATACCTGTAAAAAAAAAAAAAAAAAAAACTGTAGATGGTCTAACATTACATTGTCATTTTACAGTAAAGTACAGCTATATTTGTTTTTGTTTTTTTTTGCTAGTCAAACTATCAATTATCTTATAATTTATGTTGAAACTAAAATTCCAGATTATATTTAATATAATATATAATATTGTAATATAATAATATAATTTTGTGTGTTACACTTTGTTTTTCATCAAGTTAATTGCAATTTTATTTATGAATGTTTATTGCAATATGTTTAGTGTTTAGTGCAATGTGTGTTACCCTAATTGTGTGTTTGGCCCTTTGTGTGTTTGAAAGTAGTTTACTGAATTTACTATTGGTTACATTTGTTATAACAGTTGCTGCATAAAAACTGTCGTTGTCTCTAATGTCCATCAAATATTGATTGGAACAATGCAAAGTCTGTCAAAATAATACTTGGGACCTTGCATGAGGGGTGATTTAAAAAAGCGCAACTTGTTTGTCAATTACTGTTGTGGTAGACATGTCCCTCGGGCATCAAATGGCACTTTGACTAACGAACAGGCCACAGACTGGCATGCCTGACACCCGGAGGTCACAGGTTCTTTTTTCCTGGAATGAAGCAAACAAAAAGGAGGAGTTCAGAGACTGCCGATCATGGCGTGAAGCCCTTGTTTATGTCTCAACAAAACTGACAGAAGAGCATCACTTGAACTTGGGTCGGCCCACCCAAAAATAACATTAGGTGAGATAAGAGAGCACGAATGTCTGGCCAGATTTGATATTAACTGGTTTAATGTCTCATCCCCATAGAAGTAGGTAAAATGATCTGTGAGTCAGTGGCAAAATCCTTTTATCCCAAGTGACTAAACTTTTTTGCACAACAGCCATCAATATTTGCAGTAACCCCAATGCCAACTTTCAAAAAAGGATCTAAAATGAAGAAGAAGAAAAAAAACCTTATAGGACGTACCTTTGCTTATGTTGTCTTCTGCAGTTTCTTGAATGTTGTGATATAGTCATGGCAGATCAGGTGGAGGTTTGAAGTTTCACCAGTGTAAAACGTGAAAAAAAAAAAAAAAAAAAAAAAAAATATATATATATATATATATATATATATATATGAAATACATTATATACACTACCGTTCAAAATTTCGGGGTCAGATTTTTTAAATATTTTTGAACTATTTTTGAATATTTAGTATTTTATGCTCATGGCTGCATTTATTTGATCACAAATACAGTAAAAACAGTAATATTGTTCAAATATAATTACATCTTTTCTATTTTAAAGGCACAATATGTAAGATTTTTATATTAAAATATTCAAAAAACAATATTTTGTTGATTTGTCTACTTACATTATCCCAAACGTTTCCAACAAAATGTTTAAATCCAGAGAAATCCAATTGAAATCCCAGTGTCATTGCGTCGCCTGTCAATGACGTCATATCCACCATACCCTCATTTTTCTACTTCCATAGAAAATGACAACAAAAAACAAAGACGCTGTAATATTATGTTGGGTGAGCAACAATTTGGATACATTTATCAACAGAAAACTCATTGTTATATGGCTCAACAGTTGTTTGAATCTCTTTTTCTTGATTTACCACAAATAACATGTTTTTACCATGCCTCAGAGACAAGACTATTTTGTCAAGTGGCTATAAAATAACCAGAGAGAGAGCTTTCTCCATCTGGCGCTTTAAAAATGCGGAGGAGATTGAAATAAACTATTTTTTGTTTACCGAAGAAAACCTGCTCCTGACCAGGTTAGGTTCACAGAGTGAGTAGGGCTGGGCGATATGGCTGAAAACTGTATCACGATATAAGTGTTTCATATCGGTCAATATCGATAATTATTGATATGTTTTATGACCTATTTAAAATAAGGACCAGGAGAAAAATATTTTACATTTAAACAAATTTATTTTAAACTTAACCTTCCTCTGATTAAGGCAGATAAAGGCAGAAATGTCAACACAACCATGGAAAACACTCAAATTATTAAAACATAAACACAAGTCTAAAATCACAATGAACACTTAATTATCCCTTAACATTAAGGTGCAGTGCCTCCGTTATTTCTTTGTAACGGTGACCGTTTAGATGCTTTGTCATAAGGCACTGATGCAGAGTAACATTACCTCTCCATGTCGTTTCAAAGGCTGAACCCGAAATCGCCCCCTATGCCCTTAAATAGGGGATTATTTGAGGGGACAGCCATTTATAGTGGTGTCCGAAACCATAGTGGACGTTATTGAGTGCACTCATTCTATCACACTTTACACCGCAATAACAAGTGTACAGCCGATGTACACAATGTCTGTCCAAATTCGCTCACTTGTTTTCATTCACTCCTTAATGTGAACTGTATCAATGTATTAAAGTAGGGAATAGTGATTGAGGGTTTAGGGAGCGATTTCGGATTTAGCCAAAGTCAAGAATAGCACAAACGAACGAGGCGCGCGCACTGTCAGCGGAAGCTCGCGCTGACCAGTCTTGGTGGGGACGAGGGTCAGACTTATAAAATCCCAAAAACTGCCATACTGGTGAGCTGACTTGTTTTACTGTTTTATTAACAATTTCCTCGCTCGCTGCGGCACTCATTTTCCACTTATCACTCCACGCCGGTTCTGTTACTGACGAATGAATTCAACACGAGACAACTATATGGCGCAACCAAACTGATACAATTACATGATTGGCTGTTAGTTTGTCACTCCCTACATTGCTTGGTTACCACAGAGTGAGTGCCTTTGTTCAT
Organism: Romanogobio albipinnatus; assembly: GCA_023566225.1. NCBI lineage: Eukaryota > Metazoa > Chordata > Actinopteri > Cypriniformes > Gobionidae > Romanogobio > Romanogobio albipinnatus. The sequence continues at coordinate 22,486,849 of CM042249.1, read as the reverse complement.
GCAACCAATTTTATCGAACGCATTTTTTATTAATATCGATTACGTGTCTATCGCGATACATATCGTTATCGTTTTATCGCTCAGCCCTAAGAGTAAGTTACCCTGGTATAAGTTACCTCTCTTTCAGAAACAGGCTTGACTTACCCTGCTTTCTCAGGTTTAACATACCTCCCAACAAACAGGCCCCAGCAGTTTTATTGACCTCTTTGCGCTGCTGAAAAGCACTGATTGATCGATTCCGTATGAGACATATACATTTTGGTAAGTTGTACTCTATCTTTCAACATATCTTCTAATGTTAGTAGTAAAAAAAATGAAAAATAGAGTAAGAGATGCAGCTTGAACTGAGGTGCTACAGCGATCAGTCATGTCACAAAATGGTATTTATTGTTTATATTTAGTAATAAACTTGACAGAATGTGAGAGCTGAGAATGTGTTTCATATAAAAAGTAACCTGCTCTGTTGGTGTCAGTGTCGTCTTTGCTTCGTGATTTTTCTCTGCGTGTGGCATGAGAGTGAAAAGTGTAATTTGCAAGTCTCACACTGAATGAGTTGGCAGCCCTGCTAGTAAAAGCGCATGAAACTGTCAAGTAACTAGGCTATACTTAAGTTACAAGATAACCCTCACACACTTGCACGCGCACATGCTGAAAATGTTAAAATAGTGGGTGCAATTACTCGCTTTTATGTTTTGCCATTTTAAGCTAGCGCTAGAAGCGCATATGTGACGAATTATGTCAGATAAACATTAGTAGGCTATAATCGAATATGGTCTATTACTGCATCGCTGCAGAATCATCCACGTCCACATCGCTGCAATGATTCATTTCAACACCCCTAGTTTTCACGCTCATTCACGGCGTGATCAAGCTACTTTGTTCTGAATACATGACCTCTAGTGGCAAACATGACATATTATGCCTTTAATACATTTTCAAATGTAATTTATTCCTGTGATGGCTGAATTGTCTTTAGTCTCAAATGATTCCTTTTAATATGCTGATTGCTTTTTATTATCAATTTCTATATTATACATTAATATATAAACAATACAAAACATTGAATTATCTTATACATAGCAAAACATTGAATCTCAAGACATGAGTTTAGGGTGGCGTTCCAGAAACTTTACACAGTAAAACACTTCCCATTTAAATGTATTTTGCATTTAAATGGGAAGTGTTTTATAATGTAAAGTTTCTGGAAGGCTGTCGTCTGTCATTGACAAATAAATAATCCCACCCTAAACTCATGTCCTGAGATTCAATGCTTTACAGCCCAAATGTAGCTATTACAAAAAAGTGTTTTTTCATTAGCTGTCCAGTGTGTGAAAGTGTTCTCATGTTCTCTCCTGCTAGAGCTCTTCTCATGCATGAGCTGGGTTTCTGTTTTTCTCATTATGAGATAGAACTGACCCAAAGATCTGCTCTGGTGTAAAGAGGAAACAAATGATGCACTGAGGGAGTGAACGTGGCTGGTTCAACCACAGGTCTTGGTAATGTAATGGGGATCTTTACATTTAATTCATTTTATTTTTAAACTGATGGCGTAAAACATATTATATGGCCATCCAACCATTTTCAAAGCCGCATGTCCTATGTAGGGTCACGGAGATGCAGGAGCCTTTAAGATGGGTGGATGGGTAGGTAGGTAGGTATCTCATTATAAGATTACATGCACCGATAATCATTGCTACTTGGCCTGCTATTACATGTCTCTCTGGTTTACAACAACATGTTGCTGTTATTTGCATTGCATAAATGCCAAATTGCCATTAAAAAGGTATTCATAATACGCAATGAAACCACGCGCATTATAAATGCATTACTTTGCAATACTGCATAAATCTATGCTGCTCTTTAAATACTTGTTATTGCAAAAAAACAGATTAATGCATTACAATATACTCATTTTAAATAGCAAATAAATTTGCTTTAATAACTGTACAATAACAATGGGTGTGTAGCTTTGAATATCTATAGATAAAATATGAGAAATTCATAACTCTTGCGCTTAGCTAAGTCATGCCTGTGTCGATATAAATCTTGTTACCAAATGAACTACGTAAAGGGGAATTCCACCCAGATTCAATGATTTTAATCATCCTACAGCTGTTCATGGGACGTAGGCAAATATGCACTGCTCTGCCAAAAGCAGGAATCAAGAGATCTATCCATAACACCTTTTGGCTGTAATGTTAAAGCCTCCCAGCGTGAGAGAAACGGCAAGTTAGGACTGTTGGTCTGAGGCCAATCATGTCTCTGGACAAGACAGCTGTATTAGGCCAACACTCGGGGTTTCAGAGTCAGTAAATGTGTTCTTTTACCCTGAAAATGAATATTTATTTGTTTCTGTAAGGTGGTGATGTGCCGCCACACATCTGCAGGTTAATGATACACTTAAAAAAAAAAAAAAAAAGGTTCCTCGTTGGCTCTTAGAAGTCTGGCATTGCTATATGGTTCTTTGGAGATTAAAAAGGTTCTTGATGATTCTTCAGATCAGCATATTGGTTTCTGGGGTCTTTAAAGCACCAGTGTGCCTTAATTTCTGTTTTTCTTTCAAATTTGAGAGTACTGTAGTGTAAAATCATCTCTGGGATTGTAATTCGAACCTTATTTTTAAAGAGTGATGGTCGATATTCTCTGATATTATCTGTCGATATTCTATATGAATGCTAATATTCTCAATGTGAGTATGACTTTGAGTTTTCAGTGACTGACACTTCAGCCTTTTCTCTGAACTAGCTTTATTGGACAAGTGAGTCTGTGAATCCAAATCCATATTATGGCTATTTTTCTTTTTTAGATATAATCATTTACCACAGTATTGAAGAGATTACCCATTTTTACCTTTGAACAAAATGGTGCTCTCAATCAAAACTCACCTGTATATAAAGGGAGACAGTCTTTCTTGTCTGAGACTGGATTATGTCCTGGTGACAGGGATTAAGTTTGGGTTCAGGTTGCCCTGACGCCAGTGTCCTTCTGTAGAATAATATTGTGGGCTTGCATCAAATTGTTCTTGAAAATGGTTATTTTCTATTTCTGTAAAACCAAAACCAAAATAAAAATTTAGAACCATTTTAATAAATACGGCAGATGATATGCAAGGAAGCACCATTAGATTAAAACCTTTCCTTTGACAAACTTTTTAAATTGACAAAAAAATCATCAAATCAAAAATAATTTGGATATTTTTATTTATCTTATCATGTCTTTATCTTGCTAAATAAAATCCAGTCTGCTTTGCAAGAGAAAAAGAGGGGGGAGGGGGAGGGGGGCAGCGAGCAAGAGAGGTAGTAATGTTGCATAATAGAGGAGTAAGGCTTAAAAAACCTTTCCGTTCAAATAGCCAGGCTGATGTTGACTTTGACCCCCTCCTAGACAGACACTAGCTATTAAAAGTCAATATCAGTAGTGCTGACACTGATACATTTCAAATACACTGCAACACCGCAGTTGCTGAAAATAATACATGTTCCAAGGGTCTGAATGTCAACTTTACATGCATTTGTAAACATGTTTACTCATCAGTAAGTTTGTGTGGGAATTAAATAGAATAAAGTTCAATTGTAATAATCTTAAAGCGCATAGGCACGTTTTTATTAAATTACATCAGTATTACATCATGAATGGTATTATTAGAGCTCTATCAGTGGTTCTCAATCTTTGTAACTTCAATTATTTTATGAATTTAACAGGTCATAAATATACTTTATCACTATAAATAATTTGAAATACCCATTAACTCTCTAGTGCTCAAAAATGACTGCATTGGAAATTAATGGGGAACAAATTTCATCTAGTGGAAACTTTTAGTACTGCGTCCAAACAAAATCTTACTAAAAGCTATTTTTTTTGGATATCATCCTCAGATTTTTTTATTTTATTTATTGCTTTGATTTTCTCATGTTTTGGAATTATTATTCTCATGTTTTTATTATTATTATTATTATTATTATTATTAATTTCACTTTTTTCACTTAGCACTCAATAATCTGCCAAGTGTCGTCTTTAAAAAGAGACCGGATCTGTACTCCAAAGCATTCAAAATTTATGACAGTTTAAGTTGGAAATTAAATAACATTACAGAAATAAAATATAGTGCATACATTCATTGGTAATAAATTAATAAATAAATAAACTCGAGACCTTGCTTCCAAACAAAGCTATATATATATTTATTTTTTAATCTAAACATCTGGACATGTGACCAAATATGACCCTAGAAAAAACACCCGTGATGTGGTTCCCATGACCTGAGCTTTAAGAAAACTTTGAGTACTTTTCAAGAGCAACCATTATCTGTTATCACATCTTTGTTCATCAATTAAAGGCAATAAGAAGGCCACTGTCATAACAAAATCTGTCGGGACAACATCTGACACAAATCGTGAGAGAATGGAGGAAATTAATAGGAAGAATGAAAGAGAAAGATTAAATTAAAGAGTTTGGGACAATTAAGGTCTCACACTTCAATGGCGTGACAGTACAGTGAGTGAATGGACAGGAATTGTGGGTGATTATATCATGCTGCATGAAGCTTTAATACAATAGAGACACTGTTTTGAGTCTCTGTTCAACTACATCCTGCAAGCACTCGCATGGGCAACACTTGCTCCAGAATACAGTTTCTAATTGGACAACTGTAATCTGAATTGTTTATGCACTTCATTTAACATTCTGAACAAATCAAAGAGCTCCATCCACCTGGAGGTTATTGCTAAAGCTCTCAATCAGTAACACAAGACTGACTGACTGACTTGCCAAAATCCTTTTACATTTCATGTCTGAGAGCAGTTGGGAATCCTATCATTATAATACAATTCACTTGCAGTGCAACGGAAAAAAAAAACTTGTAGATTATAAGCTGCAGAGCAGCCTTGCAAACATTCAATCAATACACTCAGAATGAGTGTTTGTAAGATAACAACTGAATGACAGACAAAACATGAATGCACAACTATAAAGAACATAAAATTAGTTAGCTATACAGAATATTGAAATGATGTAAGGCAATAAAAGGGTGTTGAGTGAGTCCAAACCTTGCTGTGGGGTGTTAGGGACACATATTTGCATTCCACTGCACTGCTTTTGCATTGTTCCATTGTTTTCCATTATTGGCACGCACATAATGACGTTGTAAAAAATCTATTTTTAAAAAAAGCAATGCTTCTCGAGACCTTGATTTTTTCCATTGCACTGACGTTCATCTTGCATTTTAAAGTGCAAAAACGCATTCTGTTTGATAGTTACTAAGGCCGATTGTTTTCAACATTGTAATGTAACTATTACAGGATGATAGAATAATTCAAATAAGTAACATTTAATGTTTATTTATTAATTTGGCATCCAGCCATTTAAAGCATGGTTTCCCAAAAGAGGGTTTGCAAGGGAATTGCAGGCCATTCGTATGCTGATGACAAGCAATTAATTAAATTGTAATTAAGTCATTAAAAATTAAACAAATAGGCTGAATAATATTTAAAAAAAAAAAAAAAAATCGAAATAAATAATACTAAATAATAAATGTTTTTGAAGTAAACATGCAAATGTGCCATTATATTATTGAAATATATACTTTAAATTTCAGGGGATACTTCAAGTAAATTATTATTGGTCAAAGGGGTTCGGCTGACAAAAAAAAAAAATTAAAGGCCCGTTTACTCCAAGTCACTTCATGCGTTTTTACTGATCAATAGCTATCTGATTTGTCAAAACTGTTCCATTTACACTTGGCCACATAAATGCGTCAAAACGAATGTAAATCCGATCTTCGATTCCCACGCTATATGCAAATTTAATGGAGTCCATGTCAACGAAAGCAACAGATATGGATATGAGCCGTATTTTATTTATCATCAGCTAATTTCAAGATCAAAGCACCGGTAAGACAATTTAGTTGCACTATTTTTAATATAGATGATTGTGTGTTGAGCGTCTGCAACTTACTTTCAGTTTCATTTGCGACAGTTTGCATGTTGGCTTGCTGGTGAGATATTCATCTGTGGCACTTTGTGTTGCAGAAGCGCTGTCATATCTGGCCACTAGGGGTGTAACGGTACACATATTCGTACCGAACCGTTTCAGTACAGGGCTTTCGGTTCTGTGCGTAAATTCAAGCGGCCGCGGCGAGCGCGTAAATAAACATGAATTAATATCTTACGGTATGTTGAGGATAACACTTACTGAAACGTATCATATGTCATGTAATCGCTCAATCAGTGTTTCAATCGCGGAAAGACGTCAGCTTGTAAACAATGTCACGCATCAATTACCTCAGAGTCAGAAGTCATTCAGTGTCCAACAGCTGTTAGTTCACTAGAGAAATCAACTCTTTCACTAAATATATGCATTATATTAACCTGTTAGTGATGTCTTGATTATTTAATGCTATGTTTAGATAAATCTGTCATTAAAATGACAGTCACTAAGATTCTATTTCAACAACGAATTGGAGAAAAAACTATTTTATAATTAGATTTAGGAGTTAATGCAAAAACAGCCGTATGTGAAGTTTACACACAATGTGTTATTTGAGTGTTGATTATCCTATATCTAAACATGAATATCAGCTGATGTAAACATGTCCTGCCTGATAGGATTGCTCCTGCCTGATCGATTGCTCCTGTCTCCTATTTGCCTCCTGCCTTATCTTGTAGCACTGTACAGCCTTGCTTACGTTTGAATCTCTATTTTGATATTTCCTCTTTGTTCTACTGCTAAATATAACTTACTCATCACCATACATTGTTTAAATATTGCCTATCACGTTAAATTCGACATCGCTAGCTTTTAATCTAAATCACCATCACACGTTAGCATTTCGCTAGCCTGTTAGCTTGTCATGTCTGCACCCGGGTCTCCTGTTTTCTGAGTTCATTAGTTGGATTAGTAAATAGTGTCCAGCAAACAATTGTGGTAAGTTGGATTAATCAACAAACACGGTAAGTCATGTCATCTCCTGTCATTGTCACTTGCACCGCATGCTGCATGTTCAGTATAGGCTTCTCCGCTGGCGAACAGGGCTTCACTTGTGATAAACGTAAGGAGATAGTTAGGCTGACGGAGAAGATTTCAGAATTAGAAACATGCAGCCATACTTTATCTGAGAGTAGTGAGGATGTAACAGCTTTAGGATACTGATTTGGATGCAAATAGCTTAGTGAAATCTGTACATTCTTCGGTTCCGGCTGCAGGGCCCCCGCAGCAGGGATACTGGGTAACGGTGAGACGGCATAGTCGTGGATCAAAAAAACACTTTTCCGTTCCCGATGTCAGAGGCTGTTTATTGTTCTGGACCGCTCCCTGTTAGTTAGCAGACTATCATCACTCAATGGCTGGTTGTCTAAGTGGTGTCCGCAAAATAACATAGGGTTCATAGACAATTGGAAAAGTTTTTGGGGCAGACCTGACCTGTTGAAGAAGGATGGCATCCATCCCTCCTGGGGTAGTTCCGCTCTTCTCTCTAGTAATTTGGCACATAGTCTTAGAGCTAAACCTTGACTCACTAGGGCCCAGGTCAGGAAGCAGACAAACTGGCTAAACCGTCCGTCTGCTAGCTGTCTCACGTCACCGGAGTCAGATAAATCCCAGCACATAGAGACTCTTTCACCTAGATATTATCATATAGAGACTGTGTCTGTTCCCCGAATTAGTAAATACAAAAAAACATCAAAACCATTCAACAGTAAAAATTTAATTGATGTCCAACAAATAAACAACAGATATAATACAAAGCTTGGGTTGCTGAATATTCGATCCCTTTCCCCAAAAGCGCTTATTATTAATGATATTATTACAGATAATAATCTAGATGTGCTGTGTCTGACAGAAAGCTGGCTAAAACCTGATGACTACATTACTTTAAATGAGTCCACCCCCCAAGATTATTGTTATAAACATGAGCCACGTCTGAAAGGTAAAGGGGGAGGGGTTGCTGTAATTTATAATAATATCTTCAGTATTACTCAGAAGTCTAGTTTCAAATATAATTCCTTCAAAGTTTTGGTGCTTTATGTAACGTTATGTAGTGTACATTATAAAACCCATTTAACATTTGTGTTAGCTACTGTATACAGGCCACCAGGGAATAATACAGACTTTATAAAATAATTTGCTGATTTTCTATCAGAGTTAGTACTGGCTGTAGATAAAGTACTAATTGTTGGTGATTTTAAAATCAATGTAGACAACGAAAAAGATGTATTGGGACTAGCATTTAAAGACATACTAAACTCTATTGGAGTTAGGCAACACGTGTCAGGACCCACTCAGCGCCATAATCATACTTTAGAACTAATATTGTCACATGGAATAAATGTTGATACCGTTGAAATTCTGCAGCAGAGCGATGACATCTCAGATCATTACCTAGTATCATGTATACTTAATTTAGCTAAGGTTGCAAAGCCACCCCCTCGCTTCAAAAATGGCAGGATAATCACTGCCGCCACTAAAGATTGCTTTTTAAATAATCTTCCTCATCAGTATCATCTCTTCAGCATCCCAGATAGCCTAGAAGAACTCGATGTTGCAACAGAAACTATTGACTCTCTCTTTTCCAGTACTTTAGACACAGTTGCTCCCCTGCGCTCAAAGAAGATTAAAGAAAATAGTCCAATGCCGTGGTACAACGAGCACACTCGGGCCATTAAAACAGCAGCCAGAAAAATGGAGTGCAGCTGGAAGAATACAAAACTAGAGGTCTTTCGTAATTCGTGGAAAGAGCACATGATCGCATACAGAAAGGCCGTACAAATTGCTAGATCTGCTTATTTCTCAACTCTCTTGGAAGAAAACAAACACAACCCTAGGTATTTATTCGATACAGTGGCTAAATTAACCAAAAATAAAGCTTCAACTTCTGATGAATGTAAACAGCACAGCAGTAATGACTTTATGAACTTCTTTACATGTAAGATTGATAATATTAGGAAGAAAATTTTAACCATGCAGCCGTCTTCTACAGTATCACATCAGACAGAGCATTGTAGTGTCACTGAAGAAAAATTACACTCATTCACTGCTATAGGAGTAGAAGAATTGGCTAAACTCATTAAATCATCAAAAACAAGAACATGTATGCTTGACCCTGTACCGACTAGGCTATTAAAAGAGATGCTACCAGAGGTCATAGATCCTCTTCTTAATATCATTAATTCATCTTTGTCATTAGGATATGTACTGAAAACTTTTAAGTTGGCTATTATTAAACCACTTATTAAAAAAAACGCAACTTGATCCTACAGAATTAGTCAATTATAGACCAATCTCAAATCTACCCTTCCTGTCAAAAATACTTGAAAAGGCAGTGTCTTCACAATTATGTTCCTTTTTAGAAAGAAATGGTATCTGTGAGGATTTCCAGTCAGGATTTAGACCGTATCACAGTACTGAGACTGCTCTCATCAGAGTTACAAATTATTTACTCTTATCATCTGATCGTGGCTGTATCTCTCTATTAGTGTTACTCGATCTTAGCGCTGCATTCAATACTATCGACCACAACATTCTTTTGAATAGACTCGAAAATTATGTAGGTATTAGTGGAATTGCTTTGTCATGGTTTAAATCATACCTATGTGACCGTTATCAGTTTGTAGCAGAAAATGAAGAGATGTCACACCTATCACAAGTTCAGTATGGAGTACCGCAAGGCTCAGTGCTAGGACCGCTGCTCTTCACCCTGTACATGCTACCACTGGGAGATATCATTAGGAAGCATGGCGTTAGTTTTCATTGTTATGCTGACGATACTCAGCTCTATATTTCTTCACGCCCTGAAGAAACGTACCAATTCACAAGATTAACGGAATGCATAGCTGATATAAACATTGGATGACCGGTAATTTCCTGCAACTCAATTCAGAAAAAAAATAATTTTTCATTATTGGACAAAAAAGCTCCACAAGTAGTAACCTAGAATACTGTCTAACACTTGATGGCTGCTCTGTCAAGTCCTCGTCGTCAGTGAGGAACCTGGGTGTGCTGTTTGATACCAATCTTTCGTTTGACAGCCACGTTTCTAGCATCTGTAAAACTGCATTCTACCATCTTAAAAATATATCTAAATTACGGCACATGCTCTCAATGCAAAATGCTGAACAGTTAGTTCATGCGTTCATGACCTCAAGGTTAGATTATTGTAATGCTCTACTGGGTGGTTGCCCTGCTCGCTTAATAAATAAACTCCAGCTGGTCCAAAACGCAGCAGCTCGAGTTCTTACTAGAACCAGGAAGTATGACCATATTAGACCAGTTCTGTCAACACTGCACTGGCTGTCTGTTAAACATCGAATACATTTTAAAATCTTGCTTATTACTTACAAAGCACTAAATGGTTTAGCTCCCCAATACTTGAGCGAGCTCTTAACATATTATACTCCATTACGTCTACTGCGGTCTCAAAATTCTGGTCGATCATTTTCCTATTTAGCTCCTAAACTCTGGAACAGTCTTCCTAACATTGTACAGGAAGCAGACACACTCTTTAAATCTAGACTAAAAACACATCTCTTTACTGTGGCATACACATAAAACACTTTTTCAATTAAATGATTGTTAGGCTGCATTAACTAGGTCAGCCAGAACCGGGAACACTTCCCATAACACCTGATGTACTCGATACATCATCAGAAGAATGGCATCTACGCTAATGATAGTCTCTCTGTTTTATCCCGAAGTTGACTGTAGTCAGCCGGATCCGGGCCGTATCCAGATCAGATGGTGGACCTGCGCCCAGAGAAGACCAACGCATGACCCTGAAGTGTCCGCAGAGACCATGTAAATTAAGACTCCCCTGAAATTGCATCGTCGACACGGCATCCTCAATAAACCCATCTCCGGCGTGATGATTCTGATTGTTCGAATATTACAATTTAATAATACTTAAATCGATATGTCATCCTCAATAAACCTGTCTCCTATGGCTAGACGGCTGAATAAAATTTTGCTGCATTATTTTCCTGTTTAACACTGTAAAGCTGCTTTGAAACAATCTGCATTGTTAAAAGCGCTATATAAATAAAGTTGACTTGACTGAATATAGGCTTATAGTTTGGGCTCTGTTGTTAACCTTTAATATTATAGTAATAATGTGCAAGTAAGGGCTCCCTATATAGTTTACAGCATTATCTTTAAGAAACTTTTAGTTATAATTTAATTCCTTTAAGGACAGACACAATTTTTTCAGTAAACCACTGTTTAATAAAAAATAAATAAAAAGCCATTTTTTAAAACTGCTGTACCGAACCGTGACTTCAAAACTGAGGTACGTACCGAACCATCAGTTTTGTGTACCGTTACACCCCTACTGGCCACAACATGTCATATAGCCTATAATATGCTCTCTATGTGGCTATATATTTGATTTCAACAACCAGTTTCATCTCAAAATTGCTTCAAAAGGGCATTTACATGTTTTATTCACAATCGAATACCTATCCGATCAGAGAAAACGAACTAGGTGTAAACAGGCCTACTAATTTTTTATAACGGCCTTTTAAAAAGTGTCTATAAAACAAACTTTCAAAGACTAGACTTTGAATAATTTGCAAGAATGAGAAGGAAGGAGCAAATCATCACAAAGACTAGCAAACAAGGTGTAAAAGACATTTAAGGAAGATCAGAGAGGAACAGAAGGGGTGGGACATGTACAGGTAAGTCAACATAACGATTAACCTGTGAGCAGAGGAAGGACCAGAGGGGGGATTAGGATGAAAAGAAGGAGTGGACCATGAGTCGAGAGGGACAGCAGAGGAGACAAAATGAGAGGAGGGAGCCGAGAGCCAAGGGGATTGGAAGGAAGTTGTACATCCAAGAAATGGAAACATATTGGACACAAAAATGGCCATTAACTCCCTAAGAGGGGTCAGGGTTATAGAAAACGGCTGGGGAGATTTAACGAAGCAAGAAGGCTGTTAGCACAGCCATGGGGAACCAAGGTGCAACAGGTTCAGCAGAACCTGAGTCTGCTAAAGAAAAGAGGTTTATTATATGTGCACAGAAAGGCCAAGAGGATATATAGATACACATGCACACATACACTGCTGATTTTCTGGGATTTTTATGCACAACCAGCTCTGAGGTTTACAGAGAATGGTCAAAAAAAAGTGAAAATAGACAGTGAGTGGCAGTTCTGTGGGCAAAAATGTCTTGGTGATGCCAGACGTCAGAGGAATGGACAGACTGGCTCAAGCTGATAGAAAAGCAAGAGTGACTCAAGTAACCTCTGGTTACAACCGAGGTCTGCAGAAGAGCATCTCTGAACACATAATATGGCAGCAGAAGACCACACCGGGCGCCACTCCTGTCAGCTAACAACAAGAAACTGAGGCTACAATTGGCACGTCATAAATATTGGACAATATATAAGATTGGAAAAAGGCTGCCTGGTCTGATGAGTCTGGATGGATCCATCCTGGTAGTGTGATGCTGTGGGGTTATTTTCTTAGCACACATTAGGCCCATTAGTAATAATTGAGCATCGGTTAAATTCACAGCCATATGGTTGTTGACCATGGTCATCACTTTATGACTACAGGGTACCTGTACAGTCGTATGATAGCTACTTCCAGCAGGGTAATGCGCCATGTCACAAAGCTCAAATAATATCAAAATGGTTTCTTGAATGTGTTCACTATACTCAAAAGGCCTCCACAGTCACCAGATCTCAATCCAATAGGGCACATTTGGGATGTGGTGGAATGGGAAATTTGCATCATGTGCAGCTGACAAATCTGCAATCATGTCAATATGGACCAAAATCTATAAAGGAATGTTTCCAGCACCTTTTTGAATCTATTCCAGGAAGATAAGGCACTGAAAGTGGTACTTGGCTCGTAATCATAGGGGAACAACTGTTGGTGCTATATAGCACCATATCTTAACATGTTCTGTATATGGTAGCGGCAGAGGAGGACAGTAACTAAGTACATTTACTTGAGTACTGTACTTAAGTACACTTTTTGAGTATCTGTACTTTACTGAAGTATTATTTTTTAGGGATACCTTTACTTTAACTTCACTACATTTGAAAGACAAATATCGTACTTTTTACTCCACTACATTTCTATCAAGGTCCTCAAATTCGAAAGTCGTTTCTGTAGCAGCTTTGAAAGTCAGTGGATGATATGTTTCTTCTTTAAAAGTTTTTTTTGCAGACAGCCTATCAGTAATCACTTGTATAGGGTCATGTGAAGTTTCCCAACATTTTTTGAACACTGATCAGTTTATAGCAAAATGGAAGAAGACGGTTCCTCTGCACAGTGTGTGCACCCATGGTCATACTTAGAAAGTGTGTTTCAGTTTTCTCAAAAGAATAAAGGTAGTTTATGTCTCTTAAACTTGAATGTCTCATAAAATGTAAATGTCTGGGAGAAAGAGAAGCGCAGACATATGGATGAATCTGAAAAAGCATGATGAAAGAGCTCAGTTCAGTCTGGTTTTTTGTGCCTCTCAGATGACAGAGCACGAGTACCGAATAGAGGTTTCTTTTGTGTGTTTTTTTGCACTTAAACAGATCAATACACACAAAATGTCAAATTTTTCATTTTTGGAAAGTATTCACGTAAACAAAGTTGATTATGTCTTAAATTAACGTAAACAGTTTGGGGAATATCGGATGTGTATAAGTGTATACACTCTAAAAAATGCTGGGTTAAAAATAACTCAAGTTGGGTTGAAAAAGGACTAACCCAGCAATTGGGTTGTTTTAAACCAGCGATTGGGTTGTTTTAAACAAACATTTAACCCAACCGCTGGGTTAAAACAACCCAATTGCTGGGTTAGTTCATTTTTTAGAGTGTAGGATTTGTGCATTCTGCCTTAAAGTGACAGCAGCTTTGTAAAGAGCTTTGTAACTTTCATACAAGTATTTAAATTAGTTCAAGATAGTTGTACGCTAGCATGCATGATGGCATAGAGTACATTTATACAACAATAATAAAATAATGCATTGACATAAAAAAGGAAATGTACTTTTGATACTTAAGTACTTTTAAAAACAAATACTTCTGTACTTTTACTTAAGTAAAAATCAGTTTTTAGAACTTTCACTTGTAACGGAGTAATATTTGACCAGCAGTACTTTTACTTTCACTCGAGTAATGGAGTTGTGTACTTTGTCCACCTCTGGGTAGCGGTGACCGGTGAAGAACCGCTGAAGAACCACTGAAGCACCAAGATGTGGTGCTATACAGCACTTAAAGTGGTTCCCCTATGATTACGAGCCAAGAACCACTTTTAGTGCCATATAGCACAATTTTTTTCAGAGTGTAAGGTTCGTAGATCTGTTGCCAAACATATAACATGCTAGAAACATAATAATCACTGCAATAATGGTTCAGTTATAGGGCCAGATTTACTAACAGCTTGCGCATGCACAAACCCTATATTGGCGTTAAAAAACTACTGTCAGGATTTACTAAAGACACGCAGTGATAAATTATTTTTGCGGCTGACCTTAAATGCATTTGTAGGAGTTTCCCTATCAGACGCAAAATTCATAGGAGTAGAGTATTTAAATGAATCATGCGAGGTGATTTACTAAGGTTTGTGCTCGTCAATTTACTGGTGTTTGCCATTATTTACTGCCCCCATAAAAGTGTGTCTTAAACCAGATGCTAACGGGTAGATTGCGCTGGTCATTTTTTAAAAGATATGGCTGCGTCTGCGTTCATTCATTTGTGTGTCGTCCATAGATCACGTGCAGAACTGTCCACTCCCATCTGCGCTTTTATGGAATTAGCGGTCTCAAGTTAATTTGCCCTGTTTAGTAAATCAGGCCCTTACACTCTTAAGCATTTGCCTATTTTAATTTAATTTTACTTTTTTTGGCAGGCAGTGAGTGTATATAGTATTGTTTTTTTAATCAAGTTTTATATATTTGAGGTGTATTTCAGATATTTTTATATCATATGTAATTCGCACAGACATAAATCACGAGAATGAATGATTTCAAACCACGTGGCTTGTTTAGAGTGTTTTAGTGTGCTTTTCTATGCAGTCCAATTCATATGCTGGAACAAACAAGTGAGAAAAGACTTATGAAGTCTCCGTATATACAGGAATCAGATTATTATAGCGGTTTTGGGGCGGTCATTTTTTCACTTTGGTCAGTACGCCCTAGCAACCGTCATCAATGTCCTATTAACCACTAACATCCTAGCAACCGCTTTACAATCATATCTTAGCAACAGAACGCACCCATCTCTGTTATCTCAATCCAAACAAAGTCGGAATAAATTCTCATATTCATATCCGTACGGCTCATCAATGCCTTCTTAAGCCGCAAAATAGTTTAAAATAGAATATTTTTCTTCCCTGATCTTCTTTAAAAGAAGATAAACCCTGACCTCTTCAGAAAGGTTCTGAAGCCTCTTAGATTACCTAGCTCACCACTAAAACTCAATCAAAGAAGCTTTTGTCAGGCTGTAGTGTCTGGCGAGGGTGAGCGAGCGCCACATTGACCTTTCTACAATAGCCGCTGTTCTACAATGTGAACTATTGAGCTTAACAGCAGTGAATAAGGCCTGTCCATTCTGAGGAGACAATTGCATTCTCTAGGAAAGCAAGAGCCTACTCTGCGGCCAACCATCAAATACATGGGCTTTTCTGGATTAAAGCAGTCTATCTGGCCATTGCGGGGTCATCAGCTTTAAGGTGACGGTGCAGCAAAGACAAACAGCAGAGCCATTGTACAATTCTTATGGCATCAGAGCTATCACAACAAGCACACAGCCGCACAGACACAGGGCCAAAATCAACAGGCTCTCCATTCCTTTGGAACGATCCAACGTGATATTTACATTGGATGAACACGAAGCAATACACTTTGTGAACATGATCATAGAGACGAGTAAAGGTTACAGATTTAGGGCAATGCTCGGTTGATTTAGACTGTGACGTTTTTCAGAGACAAACTCTGTGCGGTTGCATACAATGGACGATGTGTTTGACGGATCGTCTTGGCCATCTGTGCTGGCCACACACACGAGAGAAATAAACCACTATGGAGTTGGCCTGAATAAATGATGTGTGAATGTCTAACTTAGTTGACATGCGTACAGTATGGACCTCTGTGCAGTCAAAAAATGGGGAGTAATCAGCGGGTGGGATGGGTGGGCGTACGTATGCGTTTAAGTGGCGAGGGGGTGTGGGTCACCGGTCAGATTAAAAGACCCATAAGAGTATTGATATTTGAACAATTCTCTGTTTTTCTTGACTTTCAGAAAGGCAGACTGCTTCCTCGTGTTGTCGAGATCTGTCATTATTTCACTTTCCCGCCATCCAAAGTGACAAAAAAAAGCCCATAAAAGTGGTATTCTTAATATATCTGTAAGAGAAGCAGAAATTTAAGTCAATATTCAATCTGAATTTAAAACTGGAAAAAGGAAAGGAAAGGCTTACTATATTTTTCAACGAATAACAACTTTAAGCTATTGTATGACTTTAGAAGACTTGGAATATAGCGCACGAGTAGTATGAATACTTTTAGAATATTTTATGGTGCTTTGGTGCAGCTTGAAATCTCCCATTCATTGTAATAGCATGGAAGAAAGCACCAATAAATTGTATATAAAAAAGTAAAAAAGATGGGTTGGAACAACATGAGAGAGAATAAATGATGACTAAATTTTCTTGTCAAATTGACGTAGGTGTGCTAGACATCGTGCGGAGACTGTGATGCCACAAGGAACACTGTAATCTTTGATCTGTGATCCAAGTATTTGCTCTGCCACTTAATTGGTCAACAGGGTAATTTTGGAGGTTTGGCAGTCTTCCCTGACCTTTTTCTGTTTCCACACAGACAGCAAATTGACAAAAAAAGACTGATAAACAAACACGCAGACGGCTTCACAGGACATCTGAACATGCTAAGATCCGCTACAGTGCCCTCGGCTTCGCAGGCCAGACGGTCGTGCCAACCATCTTGGCAGCGCACGCTGTATGCCACCCACATCAGCAGAACCCTAACCCATCCAGAAGAAATCAATAATGTGGATTCATCTCATGCTTTGAATGCCACGTAAATGTGGCATAAACTGACAATTTGAAAAAATTCCAGAAAAAACATTGGTTTTGGATCTATTCAGTATTCTTATTCCATCGTCTATAGGAGTAGGCTAACAGTAAAAGTTGAGAAGTTCATTTTGAGAGGACATCATCGCACTTATGGCAACATTATATCTTGATGACATAGTGCAGATGAAAACAAAACACTTATAAAATGTAGGCCAAGAAAAGCATCTCTGTGGAGGACTAGGGTTCCGCAGCTGTTGTTCTATCTACTTTTTTATAATAAAGTTTGTTGTTGGCGCCCTCTGCTGGGTAAGAGTTTTCGACACAACTAGAGCATACTAACTAGACACTGTTGTCTCTGTCCATTACAATTGTTGCTATATTGCACAGTTTAACTCCAGTCAAAGTTTGCCTAAAAGACATCATCTGTCTTTCATGTCAGGCTGCATGATACCTCATAGCATAACTCATGATTGAATGCCTTTGTATCCATCCAGTATCTCTTTTTCTGTACAGTATCTAACTATCTATCTATATAGTATCTCCATCTATGCATGCATGCATCCAGTATCTCTCATTCTGTATAGTATCTATCCAACTATCTATATGTCTCTCGCTGTAAAAAAAATAAAAATAAAAAATACACTATATCTACTCAATAAAATTGTGGCAAAAGTTTACAAGCAATATTATTAATTAAACTAAAAATTCTACAAAAAAGTTCAAATTAAAGGTGCACTATGTAAAAAATGTTCAGTAAAATATCCAAAAACCACTAGGCCAGTGTTATATATTTTATTCAGTTGAGTACTTACAATATCCCAAATGTTTCCAACTATTTGTAAATCGTGAGAAAATTGCTATTTTAACCAAGGAACCGGGAAGTGTGAGGGAGTCGCCTGTCAATTGCGTCTGAGTTACCCTCGGGTTTCTGGTTTTATTTTGCAGAAAAGCTTTACTCTCACTGCAATGTGCAACATGTGAGATGGTGGTCCGGTGGGTTAAACCAACTGATACGCAGAAGGTTGCTGGTTCGATCCCAGCGGTCACCACCAGTGTGTCC
Organism: Romanogobio albipinnatus; assembly: GCA_023566225.1. Taxonomy (NCBI): domain Eukaryota; kingdom Metazoa; phylum Chordata; class Actinopteri; order Cypriniformes; family Gobionidae; genus Romanogobio; species Romanogobio albipinnatus. The sequence continues at coordinate 22,468,764 of CM042249.1, read as the reverse complement.
TTGAGCAAGGCACTTTACTTCATGTTGCTCCAGGGGGATTGTCCCTGTAATAAGGGCACTGTAAGTCGCTTTGGATAAAAGCGTCTGCCAAATGCATAAATGTAAATGCAACAAGTGTCATAGCAGCCGCCGAGTGAACGCACAGAGTAACGTCATAACATAATTTTCAACACACTCAGATGTATCTAATATGATAAACAGAGCTGTGTTACCTCATACTAATGGTAGGAAAAGCGGAAGTGGCGCCGGCGACTGTGGCATAATAAAAGTCCCGCCGGTGACTGTGTCATAATAAAGGTCCCGCTGCTCGCGAGGCTTGTGTTGCGCTCTTCTCTTATTAACAATCGCTCCGGTGGCCTTGCTCAGCTCCCAAGACACTTGGTCCTGCTCTGCTTCATACTAGTAACGTTAATAATCGCATCTATGAACAGGATTTCTGCCCGAGTCCTATCCCCATTCTTTTCCACCGGCTGTGAGGTGAAGACCACATGTCCCAAGATTCTGCGCTCAAACATGGCGTCATCAAACTACGCCTTTGTTTTGAAGGCGACCTCTAGTGGACGGAAAAGTAACAGAGTGCAGCTTTAATATAATTAATTCCTTAAAAGTCAACCATTTAAAATGAGTAACTGCAACTATACAAATTACAGCTGAAGAAAAGAGAAACACAAGAACTACAACGGACTTCAGCAAACAGCCTTAGATGAAATCAACCGAAAAGACATTACATCTCATTTATTACAAACTCGACTGACTTTATTTGTCATTTGTCTACATTTCTTTTTGAGAATTAACAGAGGATTAGATGTTGATGTTTTATTGAAAGTGTTTCATTTACTTGTGACTCTTGACTTTTTAAGTCAGTTTGTGGTTTTTGTCACAGTGTATGCATGCTATCTATACAGGATCTCTCTTTTTATACAATCTATCTACCTATACTCTATCTATCTATCTATCTATCTATCTATCTATCTATCTATCTATCTATCTATCTATCTATCTATCTATCTATCTATCTATCTATCTATCTATCTATCTATCGAAAATTAGATATAGTAACATATTGAACTTTGTCTCCTTGTCTCTTAGAATTTTACACTGCTTTAGCTGTGGCATAAATTGAAAATAATAATTGGGAAAAACTATGAACCTATAAAACAGTCCTTGTGAGGTTTGGAGATAGTGAATACAAATGACTTCATAGTTCAACTGCATCTCTTGGAGAAGTCTCACCCCATTACATTTATGCATGTGCAGACAGAGAATGAATTATTAAGAATTTGAGAATCCTCACAGGCGCTGTCCCTGCAGAAGAGAAACCTCTGCTAGATCAATATCTGCTTCACCTAGTGTCACTTGACAAGCGCTGGGAAATTGCTGCTGTACAAAATAAAAAAGTCCCAATATATTTCTAGGTCAAAGCTATTACATTTCCAAAATATCACAGGCTCAAAATGCCCAGGCCTATCCAAGATGTTCTCTCTATCTCTAGTGTAGGGAAATACAATACAATCGCAGGTTTAGTCTCGAGTGGACCTTTCCTTCACTTTTGCCGCATTTCAATTTTCAAGATGGTTACTATGGAAACGCATGAAATGTTGACTAAGATGATTTGAGGGGGTAATACATTACAATACATTTCAGACTCAGGTTATAGACCTGGTTATATGTGAGAAAGAACAGGTTCATGATATTTCTCATTAACCCATCTTACATCTTCATTAAATTACAGCAGCAGCAAAGCATGTATGGAAAGGCCCCTGCAGAAGAATAATGGGATACATTAAAGGAAACGCACTGATCATCACCCAGAAAATTTGAGGATAAATGTGAAAATGTCTACAAGTACAGAGAGTTATAATAAAATTTGCAGGCCTGTTTCTATTGCCATAATACAATAATCAACATTTTTAGACAGATGTGTTAAGTGCAAACTGACGACTGCCCAACCCAACAATCAATCTCTGAATAGCCCAACATTTAAAGCTGTTATTCAATCAAATCATTATCCCAGATAATTTGGTGATTCAAGCCTTCAAAAAACAGTGTAAAAGCAAGAAACAAGTCATTAGGGCCATCTGCCTAACGTAGAGAAAATAATGGTATAAATCAATTAATTAAAATGCAGTACTTACCAACCTCTTCCTAAAGCAGCGGCCCTTTTTGCAAAAGGCAAAGTCCTGCTAAAGTTTAGCTCCTACAAAAAAAAGTGTATCACTCTATACATCAATAAATTATGAAAATTGCATTGCAATGTAACCATCATATATAAAATTGATATATATATATATATATACACATGTTATACACCAAGCATAAAACATTTACCATTCAATTGTATGCAATATGTATCAGGCATTTTTTTTTTTTTCCCTGAAAAAGGTCAAATACCTCTGAATCAGAGGTAGAGCAACTCTGGTGAAGCACTTGACAGTATTTTGGAAAGTCATACAGCACCTAAGTACAAATGTGAGAGTTGTGAATGTTTCTGCTCTTCTGACTTACTTGTCTTGTAGTTCATACATTTTGCTAAAAGGAATATGAGCATGTCTGTTGATCGAAAATCATGCATTATATTTGTTTTCATTTCAAACTTAAGACAAAGCATAGCAGAGGCATACCATCCACAACATCAACATATTAGATAGATGAGGGGAAATAGCAAGTAACATTTTTTTTTTTTTTGTATTAAATCAAACACTTTATTGTATGCAGTTGAGAGATGAAGGTGTCTGATTGAGTGATTGATGTTAGTGGAATTACAATTATGAAGACAATAAAAAAATTATATATATATATATATATATATATATATCCATACTGCATCAATTAGCAAAGCATAATGTTTTAAACATTAACAAAGAAAACCAACCCAGAAAAAAACAAAACAACAACAATCAATCCTGGAACAACTCAAGACACACTAAACACTAACAATTATTTATTTGCCAAATGTCAGTCTCTCTACTGTGAGTGTCAATACTAACAGAATACAACAAAATAAAAATGCCAATTACTCTCAGTGTTTCAAGTTACTTTAAGACTATATGAATAATCAGCAGAACCAACCACATTTTTAAAATCATTCTATGCTTTCAGTGTAACACTGTGAAATCAGGATCAGGTCAGATGATATCAAGCATTTCTGTCAAGTGTTTTCCTCTGTGTTACAGGACAAAACAGAGCTATCTTAAATCATAATCATTTTCATTATGATTAAAGCATACATCATATCATTTTGAAATCATTCTAGGCTTGTGCACAAAGAACGATCAAAGCAACTGCCAAAACAACATGAAATTAAAATGCTATTGAAATAATGCACAAATATTATTACCTTAAGAATTGTTATCTTAAATATATTTTTTAAACACTGATTACTTATCAGTATAATGTCAACAACCATTAGTTAAATGATGCAGTACATAAACCCGAAAAGAATTGTGAAGAAAAATTGTTCAAAGCACATGTGAAAAAAAATCTAAGACATCATTACAGCAGTTTTCACTAGTTGATCACAAAGTTAAGCCCTCTTTAGTCATTTTGAACCTACTTAAATGTTAAACTCAGTAAAGCAATACACTCAAACTCATCAAGATGTGCAAAGTACAGGGTATTTGACATTCATGATCTATGAATACTCTGCTTTAAGAACTCATTGTGTGGCAAACAAGAGATTCATTGAATGTGAACACTGATCTATATAAATGACTGGATGGCTCATCGTGTTCTAAACTTCCATGAGGCAGTGAAGCCCATAGACAGTAAAAGAAATGGACACAGTGACCCCATAGACTTCTACGGTGAAAAGTGAAGTCAATTAGAAGCACTCACTTCCTGATGGCTGAGCGTACTACGCAGCCTCAGACTGAGCTTGACGACGTAGATGTGACGTGAGCAACCTGTGTGACAGTGGCAAGTCTTCTAGTAGTTGTGCAGAGTGAAATCTGAATCACCGAATCTTGCAGAAACGGAGAGCGTGAGCAGGAGCAACTTTTGGTAAGTATTCTGATTAATTAGTTTGTCATTTTGCATAGTATTTATTTATTTTAATAAATTGCCTCATTGACAGTAAAATATTGCCTGTGAGCTTCTCCTCCTGTCTGTATGGTAATTTCTCTACTGTGCGCCGTTTGTCGTGTGGTTATGACGCAATCGTTATCCTATTTTTACAAAAACGGCTTCTACGGGGCGATAGTGTAAGATACAAGGTAATGAAGCCTTTTACACATTGTCGTGTTTCTTTAGAAATAAACAATGGACCAATGGAGTCTTTAAACGCCTTAGATGTAAAGTTATTCGCTGTCAAAGTGACGCCAAAATGAATGGGAGTCAATGGGACGCTAACAGCAGGTGATGGCTTGGTTAGCAATGGCTTCCCCTATGGAAGGTACACTTTCCGGGGGCTGGATTACCCCCTTGGTGAAGCCACTGGAAGTGTTCGAGCGGTCATCTTACTATTCCCTACCAACAGAGGGCATCATTGATGTATAGCCAAAACATTCACCTAAAAAAAAAAAAAAAAAAAAAAAAACAATTCACACGATTTGCAGCATCTCAGTCTCACAGGATTAGTTTTATGATATATGTATGTAAATTAATAGTTACTTCAGATGTTATCTGTAATGTTTATGGTATTTTCGGAGAGGATGAGTCATATATTGAAATCGTTAATGTGGGTCTGCCGACACAGGTAACGTAACTGAACTAACACAAAAATATATTTCTTTATGTATGTAATGGAGGGTTAGGGTTAGTAACTAACCCTAACCCTCCATAGTTATTATAATTAATATTTAATGGAATACATATCCATAAAAATATGTATTAATATTTATTGTCAGCTAAACACAGACATAAGTTAATTAGGGGTTAGTAATATTAAACATTATCGTATATCTGTGTTTAGCTGCAGAAATTGATTTGAATAGCTTATATAATAAATATTAATACAAGCCTCTATATTGCACTACATTGTATTACAATTCAAAGTTTGCCATCATCTCGGAAATAAAGCAGCCAAGCATTATCTGCCCGAATAAGTTATGTGTATTTTATTTCCTGATTGAGCAACATCTATGTCAGACTCTTAAAGACAGTTTCCTTATGAGTATAACTGTTATATGAGTATTCCATAAGTGTTATGTATGCCGTGTTATTAATTTAATCATCGTTTAAATCGTCGTAATCATAGAGGAACCACTTTTGGTGCTATATAGCACCATATCTTAACATGTTCTGTATATGGTAGCAGTGCTATATAGCACCTTAGTTAGCGGTGGGTAACAACCGGTGAAGAACCGCTGAAGAACCACTGAAGCACCAAAATAAAAAGGTTCCCCTATGATTACGAGCCAAGAACCATTTTTGGTGCCATATAGATTATAGAACCTTTTAGAGTGTACAGTACAATGCGATTTCAGGTTACGGTTTCAAGTCATAAAAATTTGCGCTTTGACATTTGTGATACACTGAAGTGTCTCGTCCGCACGCCGCACTCTACAATAATGAATAGGAACGTAACTTTTTAATAAGCAGGGGGAAATTCCTGACTTTAAACGAATAACTATTTACATGTGTTGTGTACAGGGAGACTTAAAGTAAAATCATATAATTTCCTACTGATTCAATAGAACGCGTGAGCTTACTAGGGAATACCAACATGGCGGCGTTACGGCTTCACTTTTTATGACGTCATGAGCAATCCAGCCATTTATATAGATCAGTGAATGTGAATGATATTTTAATTTGGAATTTGCGTTGAATGAAATTCAAATATAAATATTCTTAAAAACAAATTAAAATGTGCTTATAAAAGACTCATGAACACAAATATAAAAGGTAAACAATTTGCATTACTAGTACCTTTCGATATGTTTATTTGTCTTCTAATTAAAAAAAAAAAAGCTCTGAAATGTGTTAGTTAACAAGTCCCTCATTATTCTCTGTACAAAGTTAAATAGCAAGAAAAATTACCTCCGTGTAACCCTACACAAATCACCCTTATAGGCCAAAATATACACATACACATTTTTTTTACACAAAATCTGTGATATCTGCAGTTCAGAGAAACTGTCTGCATTGTTTCAGGCAAAGATGATTACAGGACTTTATGAGAAGATGGTGGGCAGAGCAATATTTTCATGTCCGTAAAATAAAAGCTCTGGACTTTGCTGCAATAGCAATTCATATTCTTGAAATATTTAGACACAATGAATGTGGAGATCTGGAAATATACTGCAGTGCTTTGCGAGGGGTCTGTGGTGTGTTTCCCCTTTCTGCATATCATTCTTACTAAATACGTTTCACTTTCATTTCAATTTCAAAATATTGTCCAAATGGGCAAAAAATGTAAACGAAAACTACCCCAGTTTAGGGTTGAACTTTCTCTCGCTCAACAAGTGCAACCTGTGAACCTCCTTCTCTTCCTCGTTCCTCACTGATGAGTGCACTCGCCTGGTTGCTCGTTTTGAGGACTGTCCAATATGCTCTCATTCTTCTGCTCCACCGCCACCTACAATACAACAGAAGCAAGTGCAAATGAGTAGCTGAGTAGTAGCAAATGCTTTCCACAAGGAGGCAGTCAATTACAAGGCAAGGAAGCTGGGAGTAATAACATAGTGTAAAGGGAACAACCTAATCTCGGGCACCACCTGTTTCCACATGCTCATCCCATTTCAATCTGCCCATGACTGACCTCACTGGGGTTCAGCATCTTCTGCCACTTTCCTTCCCTGCAGCTATGATGCATTTATCATATAGAGCAAGATGCTTCATCAGCAGGTTTCTCTGTCATTTCTATACGGAGGTTACAGGCAGAGTTTTACATCTTGTTCCTGCCGCCCTGCTGTTTGTTGCGCACCTCTGCTCAGTGATGAATCACTCCCTGTGGCTGCTGAACAGTAATGGGAACAGATGTTTGTAGAACACAGCTCCAGCCACCTTAATGACATGTTCGGAATGCAGTAGGGAAAACAAGCTCTGGCAGCTGACACAGCAGGTTGCTTGAGGGTGACAACTTGTCTTTCAGTGGCTTTGTCACAGGGTACATGACATTTAGCTCAGACCCGTCCCGAAGGGCTTTGAAAATCACCACTAAATAACCCGATTAAATTACTGGTTTTCTAAAGTGTAATTTTGAGGGTGAGGACAGGTGTATAACATCTAACAAGATATAAACATAGTTTAAAACCACTGTGCTAACACATACTTAGGGGAGAGTGGGGTAAAATGTGCCAGCCTTTAATCTTGCAAAATTTTCATGTGACTTTAGAAATCACCAATCATATATAACTGCCTGTGATTGAGCGCTCTATTATATAGTGTTAGACACACACACACACACACACACACAGACATATATATATATATACATATATATATATATATATATATATATTTTTTTTTTTTTTACATTTTATATATATATATACACACACACATATACATACATACATATATATATATATATATATATATATATATATATATATATATATATATATATATATATATATATATATGTACACAAAGATGCGCATGCGTGGGTTGTGAGCACGTTGTTGGTGTTAGAGCTCCGTCGAATTGATTCATAATCCTTGATTTTCTCCTTATCACTCGCTTACAAACGAATATTTTCTATTATTTACAGCATGTGAATATATCTCCGATACGATTCTCTATAAAAAACAATCGGGATTGCTTTGATATCATTACTTATATCCGAACTTCCGCTACTAGCCGTAGCCCGCTAGCATTGCACGCGTGGTAACTTATTTACACCGGTAGCCGTAGCCCGCTAGCATTGCACGCGTGGTAAACTTATTTACACTGGTCACCACTGAAACCTACAATTCGCAATCGTAGCACATCTGCTACAATGGCGAATAATTCGGATGTGTGTCTAATGTTACCTTTGAGTGCAGGCGAGGACACGTTCGAGCTGCATTCGGTGCAGTTGGAGTTGGAGTCGGTGGAGAAGCAGATTCGCGACCTTCTAGACAGACAAGCCGTGCTGAGAGAGCGACGATCAGCGCTTGAAACATCACACACCGATGCGCACAAGTCAGTGGTTAATAACCTGTTGACTCCGAGCTCGTCTACTCCGTGTGTTTCTTTGCACAGGACACAAGCACCCAGGACACGATCATCATCCCTGGTTTCATTCACTCCGGCACCAACACAGCACCGGGGACCCTGGGTTTTTCCACAGCGGAAGACGCGAGCTAGGACCAGAGCTAGGACCTCTCCGTCCCTCCCGGTCTTCGAGATCTCCACCCGGAACCGCTTCTCCCCTCTTCGCGAGACGGAACGCGGCGCTGTGGTCATCGGTACTTCCATTGTCCGGCATGTCCACGCTACCTCAGGTAAAGGCAAGGTAATCACTCACTGCTTTCCTGGTGCTCGTGTTCTCGATGTCGCTGCGCAGATTCCCGAGATCCTGAACGGTGACGAGCGCATCGGAGCTGTCGTGTTGCACGCGGGAACGAACGACACCAGGCTGCGGCAGACGGAGGTTCTGAAGAAGGACTACAAGAGTCTGGTAGAAATGGTGCGCAGAACATCGCCTGAAGCAACGATCATCGTGTCTGGACCCCTTCCCACGTACCAACTAAGACATGAAAAGTTCAGTAGATTATTTGCTCTAAATGAATGGTTAATGCACCTAAAACTAAAGCACCATGGTACAACAGTGCTACACATGTTATCAAGAGAGAAACTCGTAACTTAGAGCGTAAATGGAAACAAACTAATTTAGAGGTCTTTAGAATCGCGTGGAAAAATAGTATGTCACGTTATAAAAAGGCCCTAAAAGCAGCCAGGGCTGAGTATCTCCGCAAACTAATAGAAAATAATCAAAATAACCCAAGGTTTTTATTTAACACCGTGGCTAGACTAACAAATAAACAAGCATCGCCTGAGCAAAATATTCTGTTACAGTTTAGTAGTAATGATTTTATGAATTTCTTCACTAAGAAAATAGAAAGCATCAGAAACAAAATTGTAAATGTACAATCTTTAATGATGTCTTATGATTCAACCGCAACTATCGCCCCTCAAGAACTACTACACCACTTTACAACCAGGGGCGTAAATCGCGGGGGGGACAGGGGGGACAGGACCCCCCCAATCTGAGGGCTGTCCCCCCCTAAAAACCATGCTGAGTATTGTAAATAATATAACAATATATACTTAAAATAAATGTGTAAGTAGTAAAACAATACAAACGGGACAAAAAAATGCGTTTTAAGTTTAGAAACATTTTGAGTCCCCCCTCCCCCCTTGCCTCACAGTGGTTTGATCCACCGTGCACCTCAGCTAACGTTACCCATAGACCGTAGAAAAACTACCACACTAGTTTGGGGAGAGAACAAGGCTCTTCAGACAGCAGTTGTGAAACACCAGTAAGTAGCTGTCAAGGCTATTTTATTCACTTTAAATGTCAGATGAAGTGATTCTTTTCTCTTTAATACAGATTAGGCAAAACACTGTTAACATCACTTGCCCACCGCCGCCCCGCCCCGCTCCGCTGTACAGTAATAACATCATTTAGTTCAGTTAGAGAACTGACAAAACAATTAAAAACTGAACATGTCTGCTCAATACAGCACCAGCCGAACGAGCAAACCGCTAACAGACAAGATTATCGAAGATTTGGTTTCAAAGCGTAAAAGCGCCTATTTAAGGGAGTGTGTCATTGTACTGTTTTGTTGTTGTGTTTTTCATTACAAATAATAGGCTAATGAACCCAAAATTCAAGCAACCCGCCCCCAAATTCTAAAAATTGGCTAATTCTAAACCGAAAGTTCAGTCAGATTTGTGTAGGGTTTTGCTCAATATGATAATAAGTGGCAGATCAGAGGGCTTGCTGCAGTTGAAAAACTAAATATTTGAATATCATAGTATAAAATACTATGTGGAGGATGCAAGATAATTTAATAATTATAATATGACTACGTGGTGAACCTTAATCGTATTTAAACTACTATCGCTTTGTGTTGTTGGTCAGATAAAATGACAGAGAAAAGAAAAACGGACATTTATCCTTTTTTTTTTTTTGTGGTACACATATCCTTACAAGTACGATTTTGGCTGTATTATTTGTGTCCCCTTCAAAAATTGCTCTTGAGAAATTTCATGTTTATTGAAATTAACTTTTATTTCAATAATTAACCCCCCAACTTTTAGATGAAATTTACGCCCCTGTTTACAACTATAGGACAGGAAGAGCTAAATAAACTTATCATTGCATCTAAACCAACAACATGTTTATTAGATCCAATACCCACTAAACTACTGAAAGAGTTGTTACCTGTAGTGGAAGAGCCTCTTCTCAATATTATTAACTCGTCTTTATCTTTAGGTCATGTTCCAAGAATATTCAAGCTGGCAGTCATAAAACCTCTCATTAAGAAGCCACAATTAGATCATAATAACCTAGCAAATTACAGACCAATTTCAAATCTTCCATTTATGTCTAAAATACTAGAAAAAGTTGTGTCCGCTCAATTGTGCTCTTTCTTGCAAGAAAATTATATCTATGAAAAATTTCAATCAGGATTCAGGCCGCATCATAGCACAGAAACTGCGCTCGTTAAAATCATAAATGATTTACTTCTAGCTTCTGACCAAGGCTGTATCTCAATACTAGTTCTACTCGATCTTAGTGCTGCGTTCGATACTATAGATAGACTTCAAAATTATACTGGTGTTCAGGGACAGGCATTAAACTGGTTTAGATCGTACTTATCAGACCGCTATCTTGGGAAAAATCCAAGATGACGTCAGTAGACTATGGGGTGCCGCAAGGATCCGTGTTAGGCCCTCTGCTATTCTCAATATATATGCTGCCACTTGGTAATATTATAAGAAAACATGGAATTAATTTCCACTGTTAAGCTGATGACACTCAATTATATATTTCATCACGACCGGATGAAAACGCTAAATTATCTAAACTGACAGCGTGTGTTGAAGATATTAAATACTGGATGATGTGTAATTTTCTGCTATTAAATTCAGATAAAACGGAGGTATTACTTATTGGTCCAAAAAACTGCCCACAAAACCTCTCACAATACAATTTTACCTTGGAAGGATGTCCTGTCACTTTTTCCAATACAGTAAAAGACCTGGGTGTTATATTAGACCGCAACTTGTCATTCGAAAATCATATTTCATATGTTACAAGAACGGCATTTTTCCACCTTAGAAACATTGCTAAGCTACGTAACATGCTATCTATTCCTGATGCAGAAAAGTTAGTTCATGCATTCATGACCTCGAGATTAGATTACTGTAATGCTTTATTAGCTGGCTGTCCTGCATCCTCAATAAACAAACTACAGTTAGTCCAAAACGCAGCAGCTAGAGTTCTTACTAGGTCAAGAAAATATGATCATATAACACCAATTTTATCATCTCTACACTGGTTACCTATTAAGTTCCGTATCAATTACAAAGTATTGCTACTGACCTATAAAGCCCTAAATGGTTTAGCTCCAGTGTATCTAACGGATCTTCTATCGCCCTACAATCCATCGCGCTCCTTAAGATCACTAAACTCTAGGCTTCTGGTCATTCCTAGGATATCTAAGTCCACTAAAGGAGGGAGGGCGTTTTCACATTTAGCTCCTAAACTCTGGAATAGTCTTCCTGATATTGTTCGAGGTTCAGACTCGCTGTCCCAGTTTAAAACTAGATTAAAGACGCATCTCTTTAGCCAAGCATTCACATTATAATTACCCTTTATACTACAGTTAAATCGGAACAAAAGCATTAATATAATATTCTGAACAGCAGCTACGCTAATTATTTCCCATCTGCTTTTCTGTTGTTATCTCGGGACACTCGGGACACATTGTCTTTATAACATTTTTACTGTACATCTATGAAATGCACTTTCTGTAAAGCTGCTTTGAAACAATGTGTATTGTGAAAAGCGCTATACAAATACATTTGAATTGAATTGAATTAGTTTAAAAAAGCAACTGTTAGTTAGTGTAAACTCAGGTCCATTAAATAATACAGTTACAACTTTTGATTTTAATAATGTGTTATTAAATGCTGAAATGTACATTTAACCAAGATTAATACATGCTTTAGAAGTATTTTTCCTTGTCAGTTTGTTAATGAATTAACTAATGTTAAATAATGGAGCCTTATTGTAAAGTGTGTGACTGAACAACAGTCAGAACATATTCAAACAATATCCAGGGCATGTAATTTAGTCCAGATAAAAATATAAAATGTTTAAGTTTGAAAATAAATAGCCTTAAGTCTTTTCACCGTATCGTTTTGTTTACGAGGGTTACCGGTGAAACGGCAGCATTTCTGCTGTTCCGTCAGCGCCCTCTGCTGTCAAAGAGTAAATGTGCACTTCAGCGTGTCTCCTTCACTCATTCCGCCATGTGCTCGGCTCATGCACGGTCTGTTTACACGGTCTGTTTATCAGTGCGTTCCTCTTTGACGTGTTGTTCATCTTAAACGGTTGATGGGTAAAGTATTCTTAAAATGCATTCTAAAAATCGGAATAATTCGTAATAAATAATTATTCACGGTATTTTGAAGTGCCCATGATAACAATATTGTGCATGTTCCAGGGCTTAAAAACGGAAAAAAATATCAATCGGTTCACTCCGAGCAGAATCGATATTATAGCGTTTCGGTTTTTGCGTTCCTCAATAAACATTACTGTTCCGAAAACGGTTTGATATGAAAAAATACCGGTTAATAACGTTATTTAATTAAATAAATTATTATTGTTTTAAATAAATTTTAAACAAATATGTATAAATAGACTTATTTTCACTCAATAATAATATAACACATGGTAATTAAACTTGAATATTTATTTAATAACATTTTTAAAACCAGAAATACATGCATTAATTACAAGGCATAAACAGCGGACCTGTTTTAATGGAGCGTTAGACAATCGAAAGTGGCCTCTAATGCCGAATTATTTTCAGAAGAGTGATAACATTCTTTGTACATAACTTTTTTTCAACACGGCTTGTTTTAAAAAATGCATGAATAAAGAATAAATAAACTGGATATCCATTGCTCTTTTAATGCACAGTCAACTGCTAATTTCAAAGCAAACACTGCGCAACACGTTCTTGCATCACATAATCAAATTCAGTCAGCTAATAAAGCTTGCATTTTGCAATATAACATACCATTTAATACGAAGCATCAACCGTCTATATAGAAAACATTGACCTGTCCTATATTGGCAATCTGAAAGACTATAGGAAAAATGTTTGATAGATGCTATAGCCTACTTGGATAGGCTTAAACGGAATCCATAAACTATCCTAAATCAGTCTATTTGAGCTTAAAGTCCGTACTGCTTATTTAAACGTTCGAAAAGAATGTCCTCCAATACCTGCACATTCATTGTAGACCTCAGCGGGGAAAGAAATGTACTTGAGGCATGAAAATGCGCGCTCACACTGACTTGCGTTACCGGTAGATTCATAGATGATGGTGCGCGGGCATTTCACTCACGCTTGATCCGTCAACGTCACATGCTGTACTACTCATTTCATGATTGGTCACTGCCAAATTAAAATATTACAGAGAACGATAAAATAACGTTATTAACCGGTTAATGGTCATTTCAAATTAACGTTTCTGTTCAGAAAGATTCAAATTGATTTTGATTTCGTTTCCGTTTTTGTTCCTCTTAAAATTTCGTTCGTTTCCGGTTTTCGTTTTCGTTCCTTGAACCGGTTCAGAGCCCTGGCATGTTCATTATTGCGGTATATCGTATTACCGTTTATTTATATATATATATATATATATATATATATATATATATACACACCGATCAGGCATAACATTATGACCACTGATAGGTGAAGCGAATAGCACTTATTATCTCTTCATCACGGCACCTGTTAGTGGGTGGGATATATTAGGCAGCAAGTGAACATTTTGTCCTCAAAGTTGATGTGTTAGAAGCAGGAAAAATTGGCAAGTGTAAGGATTCGAGCAAGTGTGACCCGGGCCAAATTGTGAAGGCTAGACGCCTTTGTCAGAGCATCTCCAAAACTGCAGCTCTTGTGGGGTGTTCCCGGTCTGCAGTGGTCAGTATCTATCAAAAGTGGTCAAAGGAAGGAACAGTGGTGAACCGGTGACAGGGTCATTGGCGGCCAAGGCTCATTGATGCACATGGGGAGCCAAGGCTGGCCAGTGTGGTCTGATCAAACAGATGGAACAATCATGGAGCAATGTCCATGCTAGTCATAATTTTATGCCTAATTGGTTTATATACATACTTTTATTTTACACTGATACTTTATATTAATAATATTACAAAAACTATAACTAATACACTGGAATATTATAAATAAGATGTCACTACACTGAATTTTGTTTTATATTATTTTATTATGAAAATCAGAGTATTCTGCAGCAAAATAAGACATAGGATTGCGCATTAATAAATCACTTTATGTTCATATTTTTATTTTAAATGCATTCAATTTAATATTTACACTGATGCAATGTGGTTCAGTGTACCCCTAAGGTGTGGAAAGTTTTGTTAGTTTTACCTTCACCTTACCTTCCCCCTCTCACACACACACACACACACACACACACACACACACACACACACACACAGAATACCTGATAGGAGTAATGTGATTTGTAGGTGATCCATTTCTTCAAGTCAGTTCTGTCCCCCACAGACAGAGAGCGAACGGTGGCTTTGGATGCAGAAGCAGAGGGCATGTCAAACTCAACCTCTACCAGGCACTCAAACTTAGGAGGCACCTCCCAATCTGAGCCAAGCTCCAAACGACAGAAGAACGTATGAGGATGTCCCAGTGCTGCAAAAAAAATACCATCCACAACCATATTAAATGTAATGTGTGCAATATTAAAGCAAATTATTAATTAATGCAAATTACTACATGACATTTTAGATGAAAGACCTGAGCTGTGTAATGTATAATTTAACATTAGCAGAGAACTGGCCTTGATTTTGAAGTAAAATGAACTGAAGAAAACTCAATAAATGTCAAATATGTTTTTCTTTTTTTTCTTTTTTTTCTTTTTTACAAAAACCCATAGATTCGCTTCAGAAGGCCTTTATTAACCCCCCGGAGCCGTGTGGATTAGATTTATAATGGATGGATACACTTTTTTGGGCTTCAAATTTTGGGCTGCCATTTATTGCCATTATAATGCCTGGAAGAGCCAGGACATCTTTTAAAGGATTAGTTCACTTCAAAATGAAAATTTCCTGATATTTTACTCACCCCCATCTCATCCAAGGTGTTTGTGTCTTTCTTTCTTCAGTTAAAAAGAAATTAAGTTTTTTGAGAAAAACATTCCAGGATTTTTCTCCACATAATAGACTTCAATGGGAACCAAAATGTTGAGGGGTACTTCCGCCCCAAGAGAACATGCAAAGATTAATACAAATGCCCTTTACCAAAAACACTCCATCTTCAACTTCAAAATCGTCCAACATCTTTGTTTTAACTTTTTTTGTTAATGGATGTTTGTATTAGTCTTCGCATGTGCGCTTTGTAAACACAGGGCAAGATGAGCAATTTAGGTTAAAAAGTATATACTTTTTTTATAAAAATGTAATGGCCGATCGTTTCGCTAGATAAGAGCCTATTCCTCAGCTGGGACCGTGCAGAGCCTCTGAAGCCCTTAGAAACTTCATTGATTTGAACCTTCAACATTTTGGTTGCCATTGAAGTCTTTGATGAAAAAGAAAAATTTCCTTTTTGACTGAAGAAAGAAAGACATGAACATCTTGGATGAGATAAATGGTGAGTAAAATATCAGGAAATGTTAATTTTGAAGTGAACTAATCCTTTAATATAACTGATTGTATTCATCTGAAAGAAGAATGTCATATACACCTAGGATGGCTTGAGGGTGAGTAAATCATGGGGTCATTTTCATTTTTGGGTGAACTATCCCTTTAAACCTAAACATATCCTTTGAAATTGCTTTTGTAAAGCTATTGTATGGCTTCAGAAGACTATAGCTTATGAGTCATATTAATTACTTGTATGATACTTTTATAGGAACCTGACAGACATTTGTCAAAAAAATCTTCTTTTCTGTTCAATTGAACAAGGAATGTCATATGAGTTTGGAAGGACATGAGAGTGAGTAAATGATGAACAACATTTAACTGTTTTTCCTTAAAACATTACTCCAGAGAACAGAGAGAGAAAGAAAAAAACATATTTGAGGAAAAAGGAATTGTAAAGCTCACGGGTGTCAGACAGTGAGTCTGTGAATTAACAGATAATGACAGCTTGAGCTTTGTCTAACCAATCAGACTCATACAGGGGGAGGGGATCCCTGCTGATGTACTATTGAAAAGCCTAAAGCACTGGCCATTGACAGAGCAAAATACCACCACTGGCCACAATGCAAATGTTATGACAACAGAAAATCAACAATAAGGATAAAAGATTATTTCTACACCACTGCACTTGCTTTGGGAGTCAATGCTGCATTAAGCGGCATGGCTTGTTACCGCAGCATTGTGATTTGGGTTTTTGTGAGGATTTATTCAGCAGCATCAAAATATAAAAATCCTTAAACTACTATCTATACTAATATTCTCATAATGATACAAGAAAAACACACTAAAATAAAAGTAACATTCTCAAATATTTCCATTAACAAATTTTTTCTCAATTTTTTCTCAATAAGTCATTCCAAAACTCATGGCAATGGATGTTAGTAGGTTTACGTATATCGCAGCCACCATACTAGCCAAAATGTTTAATCGAAGGAGATGTAGGCATGTTATACAAGCATTAATGGCAGGGAAAGCCCCTTACACTTCGAAGCGGCCACATAAGAGGTATTTCTGGGAGGTTATATACATGATTTCACAGAGTAACTGTAGCCTGGTTTCCATTACAGATTCCAGTATTCCTGTAATTCTTTTGTCTTTTATGAGTTTAATAAAGAACTCTGTCTCGTCTTCTGTCCAAACATACCGTGCCATCTTTAAAGAATGATCATGTGACTTAAGTACGCCAGGTGACCTGTAAATGCGTTTTCATTGCAGCTTTGCAAGAAATACATTTTTCGAATTGATTTTCGAAAACCACCTCATGCGAACATAATAATGTTTTTGTGATATATGGGAGTTTTTGCAAAACTGAAGTGTTTCCATTGGAAACGCAGCTAGAGACTAAGAAAAACTCAAAATTGTTGATTAATTTACTGACTTGATCGATCTAACCTCCATCAGATGAAATACAGTAGCTAGATAAAATAAAACAGCTCTAACACAGCTTTGATATTGCATAAGAGTAACAGAGGAGAACAAGATCAGTATAACCTGAAATGTAGAGAGTGCATCATGGCTATTCTACGCTAATGCTATATCTAACTATTTAAATTTTTAGGTCAATTGACACAAAACAAAAATAAAAAAACAGGGAATAGCATGAGTACTTTCAGTGACAATAGATTCATTATGAAAACACAATAATTGTGACTTCTCAACTATTTTTTTTACTTCCTACATTCAAAACCTTTTCAAAAGCCAAGTTAATTCCTGTTGTCACAGCATTTGACACCATAGCTACCTCAAATTCAGACCTAAGTTCTCACCTGAGTTCTTGTCTGGCAGGCGACTGATCCTCCACACCACAGACCTAAAGGACAGTTCGTATTTAGCCGTGCCGAGCGTGACCCTCATAGCTGGTTCGGATCCTGACGTGCTGGTTGAACCAAAGCTGGCTCCTTTATTGAACCGAGCCTTCAGGGACTTTTCTCCCGTCACGCTCTCCCGCCTAAAGTTCTTTGCCCAAATGTCTGGTATGGGATAACGTATAGCAATGTTCTCACATGGTATTATAGTTAAAGGATTCCGATTGGATGAGAACCCCGTTGACATGACCAGCCAGGACTGCACCTCCACCTCCGCACCCTTGACGCAAGCGACTGTTCGCAGGGTGAAGGGAAGGGTTTTTTCTGCGAAGGCAGTGCGGAAATGCAGCAGTTCAAATCGACGACCAACCGGTGGACTAAACGTAATGGCCCGGGACTCTGTGAACTCCAACTGGTCTGAACACTCATGCAGTCGACAATCACGCATTTGAATCCAACGTGATGTTGTGTTGGGAATTATGTCATGCCGAGAAACCACCTCTTTACCTTTGACCTGGACATCATTGAGGCCGATACTACAAGGTGGAGATCCATTCAAGAATGCTAGCATGTTCACTCGGGTCAAAACTAGCTGCTCCAAGATACGGCTGTCCCCTTTGGACAGAATCCCATAAAAGTTATCCCTCACCTCCACGTGGACCTCCTCATCAGTGTAAGTCGTTGGCCAATTGAGACCTTCTTGATCCACTGAGAGTCCTACAAGCCTCTCCTGCAGAGCATGACGAAAGCTCAAGAAGTCCTGGTAGTTTATTGTCCCAAGCTTCACCACTTGCTCTTTTACGGGCAAATGTACCACTGTGACCTTGGGCTGGATCTTCCTCTTCTCCTTGTAAACCACATTGTCTACACTGATAGTATGAACCCGACCGTTCTCGTCATAGTTTTGGAGCTTGGGTTCAGATATCTCATGCTGGGAGTTCAGCTGGAACTCTTTGAAGGGCTTTTCCAGCCCTTTCTCATAGAAAAGTTGCAGCTGGCCACTGTTCGTCAATCTGACAAATATTGGTCCCCAGTGACGTGAGGACATGATGTTCTTCTTCTCAGGGATGCGCAGGAGCATGGGCCAGCCTTCCTGAGGAGTCATGTGGTCTGGTTTGTAGGTGGAATCATCTGAGCAAACTTCATCCACTGAATCATCTGGTAGTGTAGGACTACCGTCACAGTCAGGGTCAGAGATGTGTATATTCTTGAGTTGATCCAGACCATCTACAGGAAAGCCTGATGGGACACTATCTGACAAAAGCGAAATAGATTCCTTTTTGATATCATCATCTTGATACTCAAAGAATGGTGAGCTGAAGCTGGACACATTCTGTGTCTCTGGACACAAGCTAATGCCTTGGGATGTTTTCAGGTCTGTTTTGTCAAAATAGGCACTGAAAGGGTTAATAGGGGAAGGTTGTAGGTTGGAGAAATCATCATCCAGGAAAGGGTTCTTCTTGTTGTAAGGGATGCTGTTGTTCAATAGTGTTTTATCAAAGGCAAAGACGGAACTGGTGCCATCAGGGGTCAAGTCCAGGATGTGTCTCTCTCTCATCTGTCCAAAAATGGAAGAGGAAATCAAGTTGCTGTTGGCATCCTGCAGTGGAGAGTTGTTGAGGTTATCCAGTTTTATATTAGATGGTCTCCCTGGAGGCTGGATGTCCTCATCATCATCAAAAGTAACCCAACTCTTAAAGTGGTTGGAGGTGACATATGAATGGCCATTAGTGTGTTGGTTATTTGCTGTCCAGTTGAATGAATCCATGATTATTTCTTCATCCTCTTGGCACACAGAAGAATCTATCAATAAAAAAAGAAGACAGAGCTGTTTCAACACTTTCAAATCAAATTTGAGCTCTCCGACATTTAATAATGAATACTTTTATAACGGATGCGTTCTCTCAAAAGAATTAACAGAAAGGAAGGCACATGTCATGGGAGGTCTTATAAACAAGGACATGTCTAACCTCCTTGGTGTGCCCACTGTCCTTTGAGTTTATTTTTGAAAAGTCACAATGGTTGGACTATTTGGGTCTAAATCAAAAAAGAATGAAAGAAAGATATTTCTACTAACAGAAAGGAAGCATGATTCCAATCAACTACGATTCACAAGAGCTTAAACATACATTTACATTTACATTTATGCATTTAGCAGACGCTCTTATCCAAAGCGACTTACAACTTGGGGATACATGAAGCGATAGGTCATGAAGAATCGAGAAGCGCAATAAGAGCCTGAAATCCTGAGGCCGTGTACATTGCTCCGAGTAGCACAGGCTAGAGTAGGGAGGGAAGAAGAAAGAGGAAGAGGAGAGAATATATATATATATTATTTTTTTATTATTTTTTTATGAGATTAGGTGCTTACGGAAGAGCTGAGTTTTATTGTTACAGTCAGAAAGTGAAAAACATCTGATGAAAATAAAACATTGTTAGAAGAACTGTAATGGCATTATTAAGTACTCGTATTGGCAAGTACCCAAATGTAAGTACTTGTACTTGGTCTGAAAACAAGTGGAATCAGTGCATCCCTAATCCATGTCATGATGGACCTTGCTTTGTGCACTGGTGCGCAGTCAGGTTGGAACAGGAAGGGGTCACCCCCAAACTGTTCCCACAAAGTTGGGAGCATGAAATTGACCAAAATGTCATGGTATGCTGAAGCATTAAGAGTTCCTTTCACTGGAACTAAGGGGACAAGCCCAACCCCTGAAAAGCAACCCCACTACATGATCCCCCCCTCCACCAAACTTTACACTTGGCACAGTGCAGTCAGGCAAGTACCGTTCTCCTGACAACCGCCAAACCAGAGAAGCGTGATTCGTTACTCCAGAGAAAATGTCTCCACTGCTCTAGAGTCCAGTGGTGGCGTTCTTTACACCACTGCATCCAACACTTTGCATTCCTAGAGCAAGGCACTTTACTCCATGTTGCTCCAGGGGGGTTGTCCCTGTAATAAGGGCACTGTAAGTCTCTTTGGATAAAAGTGTCTGCCAAATGCATAAATGTAAATGTAAATGTAACTCTCTATGCACTGTTCTTGAGCTAATTTGAAGGCCAGTCTGCAAAATAATAATAAAAAAACATTTTATTTATAATGCGCTTTTCTTAAACTCAAAGCGCTAACTGCATGCCTAGTTTAAGTTAAAGAGGAGACAATGATTCTAAATGTACCTTAGGCAAATAAGAGTATATAAGAGTGATAGCAAAAAATTATCATCCATTCATTCATTAAAGAATTAAAGAATTCCGCTGCTCTCTTGGTAGGTCCCAAACTCTTGTCTGTTCCAGTTCTCAAATGCCAAATGAGAGAGAGAGCGAGAGCGAGAGAGAGAGAGAGAGAGAGAGAGAGAGAGAGAGAGAGAGAGAGAGAGACCTCTTTACCTGTTGCTAGGCACCAGCATTCCCCACCTCAGACTTACTTTCTCTGCCAATGCAACAAAGCACTTAGTGAATGGTCTGTCTCACATGCTGAAAACTGGCATGTCTATGCAGTGAGAGCATAAATACAAACATAGACTTTGACACAAGCTAATTCACAAACAACTATTTTTATGATCTGTAACAGAATTATAGACCAAAATCAATAAACAACGAATCCATTTGAGGATAACTTGTACTTGAATTGTTCAGGCTACCTCTTCCCAGTCTCTTAAAACATTTACTATTTAATGTGAGAGAGTGTACTATGGCTTGTGGCTTTGCTAATCTTCTCATATTAGTTCAAAAGGGTTTATCACACTACAAATCTACTCAACTGAAACAGATACAATAACAGAAAGTAATAAACGACTACAATACAAAACATGTGTGCACACACAGAAGCGAGTCAGCGACCACAGACATAAAGAGACTCCGATTTCAAGACTGTGATCTTATCAGCCCTGGAGGAGGAGGTTAAAAGATTATCCCAGCTCAGAAAAAAATGCAATGTCCCAAACTTGAGAACTTATGAACATCATCTGCAAGCAAGCAAGTTTGTTCGTGTTCTTACAAGAGCTACATCAAATCAGCCAGAGGGTGAGATGCAAATTGTAACCATTAGAACAAACGTTAAAGGTTCAAGTTCAAGTTAAATTCACTAAGAAAATCTAACAAACTGACAATATTATTAATATGTATTTTTTCTTCCAACAAAGATTTAATACAAATATACACTGCAAAATTAGTTTTCTTATTCAGTATTTAATTGTTTTCCAGTAAAATACCAGTACTACTACTACTACTACTTTAAACATCCTTAAAACAAGATTTAAGCAAACCTGCATAAATTACTTTCTGAGAATATATCTTGAATTAAGTTTTTTTTTTTTTTTAACCATACTGGCATTTTTCTAACTTGATGCTTATAACAAGAACAACAGTATCTTACACAACTTTGTTTCTCAAGTAAATGCATCTTATTTTTTACTCAAAAAAAAAAAAATGGATTAAGAAAATTGTTTCGCAGTCTAGAGAGTCTGTTCTACTGAGTAAATCATGAAAGCAAAAGCCTGTTGCTAAGCATCAACTTACTGGTATTTCTTCAAACTTCCAGCTCCAAGCAAAACTCAGCATGGATAGATTGCTGATCCTGAGGCTGTATAAGCTATGCCAAGTGGGAATCCAACAAATGCTCGCACCCGGCTTCTTTTTTAAAACGAACTACCCAATCTTAAAATACAGAATTGAAAGATGAATATATGCTTATTCAGCCATAAAACATGCCCATGTTATATGTTTCTTAAAAGAGGAAGGAAGAATGGTGAAAATCAAAACCAAGCCAAAGTCAACCAAAACTTTCATACAAACACTCAAACTCTGTCACAAAGCAGCAGTGCATGGAAAGAGACTCACCAGTACAGCAGAGTCAAGAGTCCAGGTGCTAAAGAGAGGAAACAGATGGGACACCAATTGTGAGGCTTCACTACGGCACCGTGCAGTAAGAAGTAGGTCACATGATCTCCTCTGTCTGTGGATTGCCCACAGACATGTAAATGCCTGTTGGTCTGCCTGCCTCCCTCTCAGGGGGAGTCTAAACTTTTTTGACAGGTAGCTGTCTTTACAGAAACTCTGCCACACCTCAAAACAGAAATGCATTCTTTTGAAATACGATTGGTGGATAAGGTCAGAGAGTTGCCCGCACTTAGTGAACTCTCTCATGTTTGGCTGTAACCCTGTGAAGGAGTGATCCTAAATATTTAGATTTGTGGAAATGTGATACAGACTCATTTATAACATCATGGTGTGCAACAAACAACTCTTTTTATACAGCTACAAAATGTGCAAGTCAACTGGCATCTGACTGTAAACTAAGAGTTGAGACAAATGGGTGACAGCTTGTGTTTGCACTGTCTTGATCTGCTTTGAGATTGCTCAATCCTTTCCTAAATCACTGAGCTACTGACCTTTATTTTTCTGGTTTCAGAATAGTCCTTCTAAACAAACCCAGAGCATTAACAGGATTATTGCAGAATTTATTTTACTAAGCACGTACCCATTCAAATAAATTATTGTTCACGTTAAATGTATGTACTGATCTCAAGATTAGCACTTTTATTGCAATATATACTTTTAAATGCCCATTTTTAAATCTCAAACTATTTATTTCAAACAAGCTAGAAAAATCCTGCTTTCCATGGTGTATCCTATTAGAAACTCACCAAACTATGCTGTGAGAAGCAAGCAGCTCTTTACTATAATGTGAAACGGAGTGATAGCTGCAGGTGTGAGCCACAGGAGGCGGGTGTTTTGCAAGAACATTTGCAGGGGTCAAAGGTCAAAGACGGTGAGGAAGCATGGAAGATTCCCAGCAGGATGTGCTCTTATACAAGCTGTTGCTCTACTCTATAACCTCTACTGATCTGAGATTACAGTTTACTTCTGTTGTTCTCTGTAGAGATTTGCAAACTGACAATGCCCTTCTGTGTGGGCTCCACATTCACACACGCTCTTTCTCTTCCTCTGTTGACCGCACACACACCCAATGCAGCTCTATGAACAACACCATTCTTATGCACCACCGGAAATGGAATAAGAAGGAAATGAAAATGCACATTGTATATCAAATGCACTGCATGTCCCGATAAAGAACATCTTCAGCCATCTGTGCCTATAAATTAGCCCAACACAAAGCTTTCATAAAGACCTGTCTTGCACCACACAGCTGCATAAATATTCATATTCATTCATATCCAATAGTCTCGACAATGACATTCATAACTATAATGTTTCATTCATGAATATAAGCTGTTAATCACACACTAAGGATCCCTGTAAAGAAAACATTTACATACAGTGCTTGAAGTACACACAAACCAAGAACATTCACTAGAAAAAAATGGAGATGTGCAATGTGTACAAACAGTGAAGGCAGGACAAAAAATGCTAGCGGTACACAAATAATCAGCAATTACAAGCAAATTTACTCTCAATTCAGCTGTAAATAAACAATCACGGACCAAAAAAGGAAAACAAACAGAACGACACCCTGCTGCCAGGATTGAGCAGTGTACAAATCAACATAGTGAGAGCAGGAGCAAAGGACGGTAGGTAGGTCTAATTGGACAGGCCATATGGAAAATCCAAAAACACAAAATGCTTCTACAAGGGACTTCTCAGTAAAGATTGCATCTTTGACAAATTATGTACAAATTGTTAAACACCATGTTATTGCACTAAACTAGATTATTGCATTTTATTCCACATAAAAGTTCCTGTATATAATTATATATTCATGAAAAATACTGGTTACGCCAATTGACAAACCACCTTACCATGTTGCTTCTACAGCCAACGGCCATTGTTTGTTGAAGAAATTGACACTGAAAATCAAGCATGACAGTCAACAAGGTCAGCCGTGTTTTTTTTTTTTTTTTTTCAAAATGCTTACTATGAAGCAAATCATGTCACAAATCAGGTCCAAGGACTTGTTTGTCATGATAGATCGCAAGGATGCATACTTCAATGTGTCTATCCTTCCTCAACACAGGAGATTCCTTAGGTTTGCTTTCGGGGGTCAAGCATACCAATATCTGGTTCTTCCTTTCAGCCTAGCTTTGTCACCCCGCACTTTCACGAAGTGTGTGGATGCAGCTCTTGCTCCTCTGCGAGTCAAGTCAAGTCAAATTGATTTATATAGCGCTTTTTACAATGCAGATTGTTTCAAAGCAGCTTCACAGTGTTAAACAAGAAAATAATGCAACAGAATTTGATTCGGCCGTACAGCCGCTCCGGAGAAAACGGTGATGTCATCCAGCTCATTTCAATTATCATACAGTGACAATGTGAGCAGATCAGTAATTTAGTTTATATAGTTAATTTAGTTTACTAATTAGATTCATTTGGATAATTAGTTGAAAATGTGTGTCCCCAACTGAGCAAGCCAAGCCAAAGGCGACTGTGGCAAGGAATTAAAACTCCATCAGGGGCATAATGGAGAAAAATAAACCTTGGGAGAAACCAAGCTCAGTCGGGGTGCCAGTTCTCCTCTGGCCAATTAACAAACAGTGTTTGATTATTAGTCTGGCAACTTTACAGGTGAGAAGTCATATTAGATCGAATATTCAAAAGCTCGGAGGCAACACGCCGGTGACGGGTTTAATGAGGATGACGTATAGATTAAATTGTAATTGTAAAAAGATTCCAGGACAATCGCATGCTGAATTATATCGATGATTGGTTGATTCTGGCTCAATCTGAGCATTTGGCGGTTCGAAATCGAGATGTTGTTCTAACCCACATGGGAAAGTTGGGGCTAAGGCTGAATGGCAAGAAGAGTGTGCTTTCTCCAGCTCAGAGAATCGCTTTTCTAGGCGTGATATGGGATTCGATAATGATGCAGGCATTTCCTGCTCCTGATGTCTCCTGCTCATACCACTTCCGATTCTCTCAGCCGCAAACAAGCTCAAGCTAGGCCAGTCAGTCACTGTGTTTCAGAGACTGTTGGGTCTGATGGCAGCTGCGTCCAACGTGTTACCTTTTGGCCTGCTTTACATTAGACCCCTGCAGTGGAGGCTCAAATAAAGGGATTTTCCCTGAGGGGAGGGTCGATACTTTCTCAGGTGAAGGGGTCGATACTTCACCCTGTCCAGAGTTATGTTAACTGTGGGCGTGGCCTCTGAGAGGGCCCAGCTCATAAGTTCAGTTCTCTGAACCAAGGTTGTTGAGACCATACTTCACTCCAGAGCTCCCTCCATTATGTTTAAATGTAGACACCCACTTCATTTTGCTACATTATTAAATCATGTATGCATATTACATTATATTATATTATATTATATTATATATTGATTAAAATAAATAGAAATATGCATTGAAGCTAAACATTTCAAAAACACTAATGTGTGACATAATTATTTTACCCTAGACTTGCAGAACTTTAAAAATAAAGTTGTGGAAAAAGCACCACTTTCTCAGTCAAAAATGCTTTAATCAGCATCATGAACTAATGATATTTGACTAAATTGGCCCCTAACAAAAAGTTTTGTAATAGGAGTCAAATTATGTAACTGGTTACACCATTTGACATTTCAATTTAAAATTTGATAGCCATTATCACTGACACCTATTTAAGTACATGGCCTTTGTGGTAATATTTTAATTGCAATTTTTTAAGTTAATACTCATTTTTATAATAATGATGATGTATTCCTAGGGTCATACTATTTGACATGTATACCTAAGAATACCTGACCATACCCTAAAAGGTTATTAAGTTTTGCATGCAACAGTTAGTGTCACCAGGGGTCCTTCTCTAGATATAATTTCCTATCACATGGTCTTCATGCTAAATATTAACAAAATGGCTCCTTGAATAGTAATTACACCACCTTGACGCTAAAGGAATTTGTCTTGACTCAAATGATTCCCCAAATTAATTATAATATTCATAACAATGGTGTTCCATCTACTTTTATTCACTATAAAATAGTTATAATGCAAGATTATGCCAAACTAGCTGATATGGTGTTTTATTGAGAATTTTACCTTTTTTAAATAAGATCAATTATTTGGTACAATGTTTTTATGGTTACACCACATTGACATTTTTGCAATTATCCCCCAAATATTCTCTCAAAATCAATTAAAACCAGAAATTTTAGACTCAGTCCTCGAAAAAGAGAATGCATGCAAGTAATTTGCTAATTTATTTTGACATTTTAAAAAAAAAATAGCGTCACGTCATTGACCCCAATACAATGGATGAAAAAACTATCCCATGGAGCAACCCAAGTCATATCAAGAGACCAGAGACCTGGGAATAGCATTAATCGAGTAACCAGAAAGCAATGTTCAAGCAACCTCGCAGAACACCTTAGCAACCACCTAGAACATGCTAGCATTATGATGCCATTTTTTTCTACTGACAAATTCTTCACATGTAAAAACATAGTTAGCACAGATTATTCACTGCGTTATGGTACTATCCGAAGTTACTTTAAGTAGCATTCAAAAGTTTAGGGACAGTAAGATGTCTCTTAGCTTCACCAAGGCCACATTTATTTGATCAAAAATAAAGTAAAACTGTAATACTGTGAAATATTCTCTATGTAATTTACTCCTGTGATGGCAAAGCTGAATTTTCAGAATCACTACTCTTAGTCTTCATTAGTCATTAGTCTTCAGTGTCATACGATCCTTCAGAAATCATTATATGCTGATTTGATGCTCAAGAAACATTTCTTATTATCAACGTTGAAAACATGCTGCTTAATATTTTTGTGGAAACCATTTTCTTCAGGACTTTTTGATTTATTTGAAAATAGAAATCTTTTTTTTTACATAATAAATGTGTTTACTATCACTTTTGATACATTCAATGCATTTTTGCTGACAAAAATAATATTCTTAAAAAATTTACTGACCCCAAACTTTTGAATGGTAGTGTACTTTCTTACAAATAAATTCTAAATTCCAAAAAAAAAGAAAATCTAACTTCAGAAAAAAAAAGAAGAATATTGTATATTCTTATTTTAAATGAGTCCTATAATGCCCCTTTTACAATATATAAAATGGTTTTAGCTTAGTTTTAGCTCAAAATACCCCAGAGATCATGTTTTATAGCATGTTAAAATGGCCACTTTTTTAGGTTGAGCAAAAACGCACAGTTATTGTGTGCCCATTTAAATGCAAATGAGCTGCTCATTTGCATTTAAAGGGACACACAAAAACTGTGATTTTTTTTCTAAAAGAGGGCGGGGCTACAAGAGCTCACGTTAGCAGCTTCGATTACCTCACGCAGACATGCAGTGAAAATGTCAGAAACTGTTCAGCCTTTTATGTCCAATGCAGGGTCGGACAATGATGGAGAGACTCAAGAAGAAGTGACAACATGTAGAATGCAACAGGACGTTTCTGAATGGTTAGTTGATGAATTTATGTAGCTGAAGTGAACTTGAACTATCTTCAAGTCATTGATTAGCATATTCTGTCGTGATGACCTATAAATCGCTTGTGTGGGAACTGTTGTAAGATACCTACAGAGCCAGAAAATATATGCTACATGATGACATATGTATACGAGATATAGAAGGTATTAGGGATGCAACAATACAGTTAGTCCACGGTTCAATACATACCTCGGTTTTTAACCACAGTTTTCGGTTCGGCTCGGTTCTGATGGCTTGTCACATAAGTGTTTTGCTATTCTATTCTTAGGTGACAGGAACAGCAAGAGGTTAAGGAGAAAAAAGACTATTTTCTTTATTTTACTTAAAATAATTGAAAAATCTTACTTAAACTTAAAACTTTACTTGTACACATTCCTAGTGTATTGTATAATATCAAATAAATATATATACACATTTACACTGGCAGCTCAGAGCTGTACAGCAGCATTTAATTATGAAATTGAATGAATAAATGTAAAAATAAAACACTACATTGATTCTTAGCTACTGTATTAGTTTTTCAGTCAAGAGAAGTGAGTGATTTTCTCTTTGTCTTTTGTTGTTGTATTAACATTAAAGGGATAGTTTACTCAAAAATGAATGAGAAATGAATGCAGGTTTGGAACAATATTAGAGTAAATAATGACAATTTTAGAGGTGAACTGTCCCTTTAAGGACAGCGTGTTCACTAGGCTGCGCTGCTGTCAATTTAAGATGTGCATCGAATATACAGACACACGCCGATTTTACTTTCACTTTAGACATAACCGACTGTGTTTATGTTAACCATGTGTGTATTTGACAGTATTAGCGCAGTAAGACTACTTAGTCCAGTAATCACGTGTTTAACAGGCGTTTAGCGCGCGCGCTCGGAAAAGGGCATGTTAAAACCGTGCATAATCATTAAGCATGCGAATGAAATGTTTAACCGGCAAGGATTTAAAACGCATGCAAATAATGAACTTTCGTGGTTGTGAATGACTATAGTGTTCTGTGAGTATAACTCTACCACTAACGTGTGATGTGAATGTATGTCGCGTTGTTCAGTATATTGGGATGGAGGCAAATGATAGAATTTGTAGAAAAATAATTAATTAAATGAAAAACCGCAAAAAAAACAGCGCAAATCACAAGCGCGTATTGAACCGTGCATGCCGTACGGAACGGTTCAATATTATACTGAGAATTGTGGCATCCCTAGAAGGTACAGTTTAGTTTAATTACAGTTATAACTTATGTTGTCATCTTGCTTTTATGACATGCTATTGCATTTGTGTTGCGTACTGTATTGCAATAAATGTGAAACGACAGATGCGACAGTTTGAGCAGACTCCCAAATGTGCTCTTCTACAACAACTCTTCCTCTTTAAATCCTTTGTTGCGTGTTCCCGGGGGCAGGGTTTATGTAAATTTTAGGGTTAGTGATGTCACTAACCCATCAATAAGCTTGTTGTAGTCCCGTCCATCCGTTTGTTTAAGTCCTTAAAAAGTTATTTCTTTAAAAGGAAATATCTTTCTTTGCTTTGAACTTTGAGCATCACAACTTTGCAGATGTTGTTTATGCTCAAACAGCAACATAACACACTAACTAAAATTAAAAGTGAAATCATTAACAACCACCCCCCTTTAAAGAATGTTCTTATCTTTTCATGATAAACCTCCAGTGCAGCTTGTCGTAATTACACATTTGACTATTTAGTGTAACATTTGCTTTAACTAACACTCAGTATCATGCACTGCTATTTACTTCTCCCTCAAGTGAAAATTCTGTTGCAGTGACTACATCTTCCCTCAGTCTGAGAAATGAAGCATGCTGCATTTTAATAAATAAAACCGTCTTAAGCACCTCACCCTCTCCTGTCTCCATAGAAACCCTGGTCTGAGTGAGCTATTGCTGGAGGGCTGAGGCGAGAGGCCCGAGATGGATCACGTAGAAGCGCTAACCGCTCCGCCGCAAATTACCTGCAAGAGAGAAAGCGTCCTGCCTCAAATCAGCACAGCGTTCCTTCAGAGCCACCATCACTCACACGAGAGGAGCGTCTGAGGAGCAGCTGTCACAGACCGCAATAATTTATTTGTCCCGATTCCTCCATCATTTACTCCTAAACCTGCTGTCTTTTCATTCCGCCTGCGTTCCTGGATGCGACCCTGGAGGCTGTGCTGAGCAATGGAAGGGATTTATTGATGGATAATTCAGCGGGTGAAGCATTTCCTGTGCGATTCTCACTTCCTTCTGTCTTCTCACGAGGGGACAGACTTTAATTACTGTTTGAGGCATTGGGTGAATATAAAACTGCCACTTACAGACGTTCGGATGAGAGAGTTACCCATTTATTAACTAGTATAGACTAGTGTGTGCGGTACTCACTAGGAGAGTGGGGACAGGAGGGTGTTTGACTGGGTGGCTCTTCGGTGTTAAGAGAGGGCAGGTCACAGGAAGACGCCCCCATGCTAACGGAGCTCTGCTCCTCTGATTGGGTGGTCCAGCTGCTCTCTGATGAGGGAACGGTACTCCAGAAACTGGCTGAAGAGCAAATGCTGTGCCTGGGACCTGTAATAAAACAAAAATGTCTTTAGAGATATACATTTGTGCTCCATAATCCATCTTCACAAACAGTCAAAATTCTGGATTTAAAAAGAAATAGTTCATCCATAAATAAGGAAGTCGCTTATGCCCTTAAGGCTGCATTTATTGATCCAAATACAGTAAAATCTTGTAAAATATGATTACAATTTAAAATAGCTGTTCTCTATTTTAATATATTTTAAAATGTAATCTGTTCCTGTGATGGTAAAGCTGAATTTTCAGCATCATTACTCCAGTCTTCAGTGTCACACGATCTTTCAGAAGTCATTCTAATATGCTAATGTGATGCTCAAGAAACACTTATTATTATACATGTTAAAAACTGTTGTGCTGCTTAATTTTGTTTTTGTTTTTGTGGAAAGAGTGATACGTTTTTTTAAGATTGTTGAATGAATAAAAAGTTCAAAAGAACAGCATTTATTTTAAAGATTTGGAAGTTTTTACTGTCAATTAATTTAATGCATCCTTTTGATCAATTTAACGCATCCTTGTTTGATAAAATAATAATCTTTTTAAAAAGTAAAATAATACAAATTAAAAACTTTTGATTGGTAGTATAGATAATCGTTTATATAAATGTATTTGAATTCCATTCTATTTGAATTTCCTAATATATAAATACATTCGTTCAAATTGAAATTTGACAATTTTGCCTTCTATTTGTAACGGTAGAATTGGAATCTAAAAGCATTTTTTACTCTGAATGGTGCACAACCCCTGGTATGTGTGTGTGTGTGTGTGTGCAAATAAATGTGTGTTGCTAATGAACAGGTGTTATCATTGAATTAGGACAAGAGACTATTAAATATTCACAGTGGGGAAAAGTGCTTTAGTAAAAGGATTAAACATCAAGGGTGAGGTGAGATAACACAGCATACTGATGTGTATCAGCCTCGTCAAACAATTGAATCAATCTACTCAATGATTTTAATTAGCACTGATGTAATTTCTATCAGAGGACACATTACTTATGTTATGAATTACTATGTAGAATAATGCTTTCAAACAACAATGGTTCTAGATTCAGGTTGGAGTAAATATGTAAAGTCAGATGACACACTTCCAGTTCTTTAAATACTTGTAGGCAACTCTGATGCTTAATAAAACAATTGGGATTCATAAAAATGCCAAACACCGGATGTGTACACTCCCTAGCAACAAATTCAACAAAACAGGGTTTTTTCCCCTGGAGCTCAATTAAAAGACTTATGGCCTACCTAGTTACTAAAGCACACCATAAAGAAGAACTTGAAGAATAAAAAATATTGGTCATATGTTTTCCTTTATTACACAAGGAATAAAACTCAAACAGAGAAGTGGTTTGAAGCAATGAACTAAGACCATCTGACTGTGAGTATCACAGTGACAAAGACAAAAAAGATGATGTTGTTGATTATGATGATGATGATTATGATAAGTCTAAGCATTACACGACTGCCTCATCAGTTTGAAAAATTAAAGTACAGTCAACCAACTACTAAGAGGAATAAAGAAATAAAAATGATCACTTGTCAAACTTTAGTTGGTGAGTAAATAATACATGGCTGTAAGTTTACAGCAAAATAAAAAGAACGATAGTTTAACAACTAAAATGTACCATTAAAATATGTATTAAGCATGCCAAAAGGTTTTGATTTCCACAAAACTCCATGCATATTTCTCACATTAATTCACCAAAGGAAAATATAAGGAATACAATCTTAGTGTGTCTTCACATCTGATGCAGAGAGACAAAGTGTGACTCATATATTATGCTGCAAGTGACGCAATAACCTACTTGTCACTAATATGCACAGTAAAATCCCCTATCAATAACAGTTAATTATTGTTCTCATTGGCACCCATGTACACCCAATGCACATTGAGATAATTATGATTATGAAGTCTTCCTTCAAATTAACCAACTGAATTAGTTTAAATTCTTAAAAGGGTACTTCATCAATGGCAAAATGTGTTTTTAATAAAACTTGGATGCCTATGCAATAAAATAAAAAGTGAAAAATAAAATAAAATTATAAATTTTTCCAAGGCTACTCCCGTCCAAGGCTACTCCCACCATTCTGCTATGGATATGCTTGACCAGAGTCTTTGCTTTAAGACTAAATTTCACTCCCTGACAGTAGATGGCGCTCTACATAACTCATCTAGTTGCATTTTCTACTTTGTCTACTTACTTCCTCTTTGCCGTCTTCTTCTTAGGTATCAATGTGTGCTCGACAAGACAAGTGTTTTGTGCTTTTGTGTTTTACTGTAACTCCAGCAGCTCCAGGCACGTGAACAAAAGCGTTAATCTCATTGGTCGGCCAGTTTTTAATAAGCATGCACAATAACCGTCCCGATGTGAACAAGCCTTAACCTCTTAACCTGCGCCCCTATTTTTGAGAATTTTTTGAAAACGACATACCCAAATGAAAATGTCTGCAGCTCTTAAACCCTATGGTCTATATTCATAAATCTGGTCGTATTTTAAACTAGACACTTGAAATGTTGCTACCCAAAAGTCATAATAACTCAAAGTAATATGGGAACAGAGTAATATACATGTAAGTGACATGTAAGTTTTTTTTTTTTTTTTTCACTTAGGGAAAAAAATATGAGAATTTAATGTTAAGAGCCTGAAAATAACTTAAATATGAAACTTAATGTCTAATCATGTCATGATTCAGTACGGTGTCGTTTCCCCCGCCTGCAACCGGCCGGGGCCACCCCTGGGACTTCCGTATGTTGCACTGCCCAAGGCCAGTCCATACGTGTATTCTCCACATGGTAACTCCCTCCGGGCATGATGTGGCTTCCGCAGCGTCCCTCCGGGCACGCTTTCCCAGCGTTATCCAATAAGTCTGCTGAGTGGGTCTAGCGGAACAGCAGTGTGACTCTCCCTGCGTGAATTTCCCCGCCTGCATCAGAACGGGGTCTGTGGGGCTCTTGCACCGACTGAAAGGGAACGTCTCGGTTACGTATGGTAACCCTCGTTCCCTGAAGGAGGGAACGGAGACGTACGTCCCGTCGCCACAGTTCCTTACCATCACTGCATGGCCGAGTCACTAGTTCGGCTCCTCAGTGAAAAACGTCAGTGCATTGCTCTCGCTTCCTATTTACACCCGCGGTGCGGGGCAGAGTGAGAGATGCAAATCTCGCACGCCAATGGCCCATTGGCCCGTTCTCTAAATCTCGAAGCTGATAGGGGCTCTCTGAAGTGATCCCAATTCGTCGGTGTAACCGACGAATGTCTCCGTTCCCTCCTTCAGGGAACGAAGGTTACCATACGTAACAGAGACGTTTTCACAAAAGACTTTTGCTGACAAATAAACTGGAATTTCTCAGTCGAGGCAACAGAGAGAATGAGTAAACATTGTACATTTACATATACTATTACACTTACAACTGGTTCTTACCAAATTCAATGCATACAAAACCCGATATATTTTCATATATCCATGTTGCCAGTGGTAAGTGAAATCTCAATGTTTCAAGTGAATAGTTTTAAAGATTTGAATAATATTCTCAGTCTATGAGAAAAGAAAACAAGTGTGCATATGGGATTACTCCACCTAACACTCCTTTCCTGAGAGATCCCAAACCACTGATATCACCACAATCACCACAGATTTTTAGTCAATAAATCACATGATGTTCACAATATACTTATTTAATATAACCATGCCAACATGAAGTTTCTGCTAGGTTAGCAATAAAGAAACAATGCTTTCACTTTTTGTTTTCCTTAAAGGTGCCCTAGAATGAAAAATTGAATTAACCTTGCCATAGTTAAATAACAGGAGATCAGTACATGTAAATCACATACAGTGAGGTCTCAAACACCATTGCCTCCTCCTTCATATGTAAATCTCGTTTGAGAAAAACACCACGGAAAAATAGGCGAATCTCAACATAACACCAGCAGTGATGCAATCGATGGGATCATTAATATGTACGCCCCCCAACATTTGCATAAGCAAGCACATGTTCACTATCTGGCGAAACTGCGCAGCCGCCGTATCAACTGGAGTTCTGCAGCAGTAAGCCTGACGCGAGGATAGCCAACATGGCAGATCATGGAAACAAATAGTATGTTCCAGGCTGTGCAGGGGATGTGAAGACGTTTCATATTCTTCCCACAAATAAAACATGTCAACAGGCATGGTTGATGTTTATTTATAATCGGATACTGCAACAATTTAATTCAAAGTTGTTAGTTTGCTCAGCCCATTTCACCACGGACAGTTTTCAAACCTGGGACAATATCAAGCAGGCTTTGCTCAGCATCTGATACTGAAGAAAGGGGCAATTCCAACCATATACCTGCAACCAGTAAGTGATTTTATCCACTTCTTGGCTGTCTAAACCATTTCTGATTAAATCGAAAGTTTCTTAGAGAGACAACATTAACAATAATATTCCTGCTGTTGTTTATATCCAACGCAAGATGCTATACGGTAAGAATAGAATAATCCAAGTGGCTTACATAACTAAATAGTATGTCTAATGACAAAGGTTAATATTATTTCATGCCAGTGTTGTCATAAATTAGTAAATGCAACCATAGATACGTAACATACTATGTTAGTTTAGTTGCTTACACATAGCTCACTCCATCCTTCTAGCTAACGGCACCTCCACCATTTAAGTTGAAACGATAGTAATTTGATATTTATTTATTTATATTTTTGACAACTGAAGTATGATTATATACTGATTGATATATATAAGGTTGAATGCCTAATCTCTCCATCGTCAAGACGGTCAGTAAAGTTGTGCCTGCTATCATTGAGCCGCAGTGAAACAGCCAATCAGAGCAGAACTCTGCATTAATATTCATGACCCTTCCAAATAAGGCAAAAATAGACCATTTCATCCTGGGGAAGATTTCTAGAGTTGTAAATGGACCTGTAAAACCGTAGCTGGACAATTATTGACCTTAAATAAGCCATATACCCTCTATCTAGATACCAGAGAACAATTTAAAATGTTGTTTCAAATCATTCTAGGGCACCTTTAAATTATTAAATAGTATTCATTTGATCTAAAATGACATTAATTTTAAGTTAGATAAACTCAACATCTGACATTGGCTTTCTGCCAGCTAAGCCTTCCTCTAGACCACACATGAAAGTAAAGGCATCAAACCTGAAATCATAAGTTGGACAGCCCCTGTAATCAGAATATATAAGCAGTACTTTAACAAACCATGGCTTGATCTCTTAGTGATCATATTATAAAGGAATGATAGACTGGCTGCACCCAGAACTTCATCCTAAGGCAGATTTCATGCAAGAGCAACAACAGATGAGATGAAAACTCTGCTTATGGCTTCAATTAGGGTTTGAAGGGTTTGGCCATTTGCGTGTTGCTACACTCGGCCTCTCATAGGAGATTTCCTGGGAAAGAGTTGCTGGCAAAGCTGCTGGGTTTGACAAGAGTGGGGGTGGGTGAGTCAATGTGTGCCAAAAAGAGACAGACAGAGATAAAGAGAGAGACAGGCAAGACTAGACCAAGCCTCAGGCCTAAAGGTAGTGACACAGTCTAAATCAGCCCAACCCGACTAAGTCAACTAATTTATAGAAATCAGTAGAATAATGTTTCTCAGGAAAACATTGGGAAATCCTTGTTGAAATGGGTGTGGTGTAATGGTTAGAAGTTCAAAGTACTGAAAGGTTGCCATTGTGCCCTCAAGCAAGGCATAATCCCAGGTTGCTCCAAGGGAATTGTCAATATCATGAGTCACATGACTATGTACTCACTTGTTGAGGAAGCATCTGTCACACACAGTTTATTTGGAGTCTCAATATGAAACTATTATGACTAATATTATGAAATATGAAGCTTGTACATGCACTTACAATAACTCTTTATTTAAAATGTGTATGAATTTTTTTGCCTTTTATTTGACAACTTTTATTATACAAAAGAGCAGGGCAGTTTCAATAAATGGTCTTTTTGGGCTGGGGAGGAAGTTTGTTTTGAAACTTGAGTACTTAACCTTACAGAATTTCTCAGAAGATCTTGTTTCCCTGTTTTCTTGTATTGTCAGTGATTTTTCAACAAACTGAGGGATGATGGATTGTACTGTACTGTACTGTACTGTACTGAACTCTGAACTTCCCTTGGAAGTGAGATTCCACATTTTATGCAATAAAAAAGACATATTTAAGAAGTTCTCATACCTTTTACCTGCGTTGAGGGAGGAGGAGAGGGTGACCATGGTTTTTCATCAAACTGAACCCAGGAATTTGGCTGCTCTGTTTTGTGGTCAGGCACACATGGTATTTCTGCCCAAGTAGACGAGTCCAGCACGGGCTGGTCTAAAGAGGGCTGGAGGTGGTCTCCATCTTCAGAGTAGAAGAAGAAACACACAAATACGAATAGTGCAATACAGCCTCTTCTCAAATGAAAGGTCACAGTTGAATGTTAAATCTAGCAGGGTGCAAGAGCTCTGGACCGTTCCCGCAGTAATCACTATGGAGCAATGACCTCAGGACACAGGAATCTCACAGAAAGGTCTGAACGCGAACTCAGACAGAGTAAAACAAACTGATACCCAATCAGCAAAAAGGTTACATGTCTTTATAATTCCTTACAAATAGTGCAAAACTGTTTTTCAATTAAGTACAAAAACTTGATCTAGAGCCTTTCTTTGACATCTAAAGTAACATTCACACTGACATAGACTTTAGTCTTAATTTTTTACAGGAATGAAAACAAGGCTGTGAGGTATAGAAGTACAGTGTGTTAAAGTGGTTTGTACTGCAGTTTAACAACATGCCAATTGTTTAGCTGACAAAACATCTTTAACATTTCTCAATAGACAAAGTACCATGAAACAGTTTTGAAAGTTACATGACCTAGTACCTTCCCTATAGTATACATTCCCTAACATTGTAAAGACTGAAGATTATCTCTGATGAAGGTCTATTATTGACTGGTCAAATAGGTACTTATAGTTATATTTATTTATTTAGCCGCCTTTCATCAGCAGAGTATTCAAGGTATACATTTTATTAGCATGTTATTGAACCAACAAAATATATTGTGACTTGTGAGTAAAGACAATGTTTGTACTGACCTGCCTGTGACTCCTCATCTGAAAAAGCGACCCACCCTGGCCTTGGAGTTCCAGTTCTGCTACTGGCTGTAGCAGCCATGGGGAGTTGTTCTGCCCTGTGTCTTCAGCTGCTTGTACCTTGTAACTTCGTCTCACTCCACCAAATCTTGGACGCCATGCCCACCTAGGAAGGCTTAAGAAGAAGAAAAAAACATTAGCTATTCATTAAGGATTTTATCTATTTCAAATAGGAAGGTATTTTCCTTTAAACTACTGACCACACAGTTATTGTTGCCAAGAAGAGTCAAAATGTTTCAAATAAGTGTAGAACCCTAGTTACAATAAACAAGGCTTGTTTACACTCTTTTACACTCATGTATTTGAACTGTTCAAGAGGGAAATGGCCTGTGGGAAGAAACTGTTCCTGTGCCTAGATGTTCTAGTGGCCAGTGATCTGAGTCGCCATCCTGATGGTAACAGTTCAAACAGGAGGTGTCCAGGGTGAGTGGAGTCAGTGATGATTTTCCCTGCTCTCTTCCTCACTCTGGAAGAGTACAGGTCCTGGAGGGTTGGCAGGGGGGCACCAATAATCTTTTCTGCAGTCCGGATTGTGCGTTGTAGTCTCCTGATGTCAGATTTGGTAGCTGAACCAAACCAGACAGCGATGGAAGTGCATAAGACAGACTCAATGACAGCCGAGTAGAACTGAATCAGCAGCTCAACCCAGTGGGAGGTTGAACTTCCTCAGCTGAAGAAGGAAGTACAGTCTCTGCTGGGCCATTTTCACAATGGAGTCAATGTGATTGTCCCACTTCAGGTCCTGAGAGATGGTAATGCCCAGGAACCTGAATGACTCCACTGCTTCCACAGTGCTGTTAATGATGGTGAGTGGGGGGAGAGCTGGGCTGTTCCTCCTGAAGTCCACCATCATCTCCACCATTTTGAGCGTGTTGAGCTCAAGGTTGTTATAACTGCACCAGACAGCCAGCTGTTCAACCTCCAATCTGTAAGCAGACTCATCACCGTTTTGGATGAGGCCGATGACAGTGGTGTCATCTGCAAATTTCACGAGCTTCACAGAGGGGTCTTTAGAAGTGCAGTCATTGGTGTACAGGGAGAAGAGCAGTGGGGAGAGAACACACCCCTGTGCTGGTAGTGAGAGTCCTGGATGTGAGTTTCTCCAGTCTCACAAGCTGCTGCCAGTCTGTCAGGAAGCTGGAGATCCACTGACAGATTGAGGATGGCATGGAGAGCTGGGTCAGTTTAGCTGAGAGAAGATCAGGCATGATGGTATTGAAGGCTGAACTGAAGTCCACAAATAAGATCCTTGCATAAGTCCATAAGTCGAGATGTTGCAGGATATAATGCAGTCCCATGTTGACTGCATCATCCACAAACCTGTTTGCTCTGTAGGCAAATTGAAGAGGATCCAGCAAGGGTCCAGTGATGTCCTTCAGATGGGCCAGAACCAGTGTTTCAAACGACTTCATGACCACAGACGTGAGAGCGACAGGTCTGTAGTTATTAAGTCCAGTGATTTTGGGTTTTCTGGGGACGGGAATGATAGTGGACCGTTTGAAGCAACAGGGAACTTCACACTGCTCCAATGATCTGTTGAAGATCTGCGTGAAGACTGGGGCCATTTGGTCAGCGCAGGCTTTCAAACAGGCAGATGAGATGCCGTCTGGGCCTGAAGCTTTCCTAGTCTTCTGTTTTTTGAAGACTCGGCTCACATCCTCCACACAGACCTTAAGCTCGGGTTGGATGACAGGAGGGGGGAGGAGAGGGGGTGCAGGAGGTGATGAGGGACGTGTGAATTGCAGATCAGAGCGGGTGTGTGGTGTGAGACTGGGCTTTTCAAATCTGCAGTAAAAAGCATTCAGCTCATCGGCCAGTTGTTGATTCTCAGCAGATCGGGGGGGGATGGTGACTTGTAATTGGTGATATTCTTCAAGCCTGTCCAAACTGAAGCTGGGTCGTTGGAAGAAAACTGGTTTCTCAGCTTTTCAGAGTAGCTTCTTTTAGCAACTCTGATCTCCTTTGTCAGTCTGTTTCTGGCCTGGTTATACAAGACTTTATCCCCACTTCTGTAAGCATCCTCTTTGGCATGATGGTACTGTTTGAGTTTCCCAGTAAACCATGGTTTATCATTAGTGAATGATAAGAATGTCCTGGTAGGAATGCATGTATCCTCACAGAAACTGATGTATGATGTTACAGTATCTGTGAGCTAATCCAGATCAATGGTTGCAGCTTCAAAAACAGTCCAATCGAAGCAGGCTTGTAAGTACAGCTCTGCTTCATTAGTCCATCTTTTTACAGTCCTTATTACCGGTTTAGCTTATTTCAGTTTCTGCCTGTAGGTCGGTATAAGATGAACCACACAGTGATCAGAGAGCCCCAAAGCTGCCCGTGGGACGGAGTGATATGCATTCTTTATTGTTGTGTAACAGTGGTCCAGTATATTTCTGTCTCTGGTGGGACATGTAACGTGCTGTCTGTATTTTGGCAGTTCACGGGAGAGATTTGCTCTGTTAAAATCCCCAAGAATGATTAAAAGAGAGTAGGGCTGGGCGATATGGCTGAAAACTGTATCACGATATAAGGGTTTCATATCGGTCAATATCGATAATTATTGATATGTTTTATGATCTATTTAAAATAAGATACATTTAAACATATTACATTTAAACATTTTTATTTTAAACTTAACCTTCCTCTGATTATAATCCCCTCAGTTATAAAGGCAGAAATGTCAACACAAACATGGAAAACACTCAAATAATTAAATTTCTAATTTCCATTATCTCTTAACATTAAGGTGCAGTGCCTCCATTATTTCTTTGTAACTGTTACCGTTTAGATGCTTTGTCATAAGGCACTGATGCAGAGTACCTCTCCATGTAGTTTCACAGGCTGAATCCGAAATTGCCCCCTATACCCTACATAGGGCACTATTTGAGGGGACAGCCATTTGTAGTGGTGTCCAAAACCATAGTGGATATAATGGAGTGCACTCATTCTATCCCACTTTGCACTGCAATAACGAGTGTACAGCCGATGTACACACAACAGCTTTCTGAATTCGCTCACTCGTTTTCATTCACTCCTTCAAGTGTACTGTATCAGTGGACTAAAGTAGGGAATAGTGATTGAGGGTTTAGGGGGTGATTTCGGATTCAACCAAAGTCAAGAATAGCACAACGGCGAGCGCGTCGAGTATAAACACGTCCCCAAACGAACAAGGCGCGCTGTCAGCGGAGGCTCCCGCTGCAGAGCCAGACGAAAGTATATTGGTCTGACTACAGTCAGACTTATACAATCCAAAAAACTGCCATACTGGTGAGCTGACTTGTTTTCCTGTTTTATTAACAATTTCCTCGCTCGCTGCGGTACTCATTTTCCACTTATCCCTCCACGCTGGTTTTGTTTACTGAAGAATGAATCCAACACGAGACAACGATATGGCGCAACTAAACTTGATACAGTTACGAGATTGGCTGTTAACTTGTCACTCCCTACGTTGCTTGGTTACCAGAGAGCGAGTGCCTTTGTTGATGCAACCAAACTTGCTTCGCAACCTCTGGTTTCTTCCGACAAAGAAAAACAATTATCGAATGTTTTATCGAACGCATTTTTTATTGATATCGATTACGTGTCTACCGCGATACATATCGTTATCGTTTTATCGCCTAGCCCTAAAAGAGAGTATGGATACCTTTGTTCCGTCTCAGCTATTTGTTCAGCCAGCTGTTGTAGCGCCGCGCTCACACACACGTCTGGAGGAATGTAAACATTCACAAGGAAAACTCCTGCGGCGAGTAGAAAGGTTTACAGTTTATGAAGAAGGAGAGCACATCTTCTTCAGCGTTGTTACATCTGAACACCAACTTTCGTTAATGTAGAAACACAATCCACCACCTCTCGTTTTCCCTGTTAGTTCCGTGATGCGATCCGCTCGGAACAGCTGGAAGCCCAGCAGATATAGTGCGTTGTCCGGTATGGCTTCATTCAAAGAAGCACAGTGCAGCAGAGTTTGAAAAATCCTTGTTAACGTGGGTGAGGAGAAGAAGTTTGTCCGTTTTGTTAGGAAGGGATCGGAGATTCGCAAGATGAATACTAGGGAGTGCAGTGCGGAGGCCGCGCGCGCAGAGTTTAACCCCTGCTCGCTTCCCCCGTTTGCGTCTGGCCGCGCGTTTTAAACACACAGCTGCGGCTCCGACGAGAAAATCAAACAAAACGTCCGAATAGTCAAAAACTGTAGAAATGTTGTCTGGTGTGTGTTTCCTAAATGTCCAGTAATTCGTCTTCGAAAAAATCGGAAAAGAATGACGCAGAACAAACAAACAAAAACAACACAATAGCTGAAGAGCTCCATACCAAGGCTACCATCTGCGGCGCCATCTTGTATAAGACGATGTTGTCAAGTATTGTCAATGTTGAAAACCGTGATGGATTCTTTAATGAATCCCGATTGACTACCCTGGATTGAGATATGCTTGGTTATAAACAGTCTTCCAAATATCTTCCTTTGTGTACAGCAGAACAAAGAAATGTATACAGGTTTGGAACAAATTGATGAGTAAATGATGACAATTTTCATTTTTGGGGGAACTATCCCTTTAAATATGTCTTTATTCCCCTGATGAGCAGAACTCCATCAGATGATAGTTTGGGGGAAACCAGGCTCAATCAGCCAGTTCTCCTCTCGCTTTACAGGATGAGTTATGTTATGCGTTTGTTGAGAATACGAAAAGGTTGCAAATTTGAGGCTTTGACAGCAAGAAGTGACAGCAGTAAACACAGAAGGCTTGTGTAAGTGTTTTTGACTGCCAAACAGAAAACAACATGCCCTGACAGGGCCCTTCTATACAGGATGGAGGCTGTGTGAAGCTGCAGGAAAGACTACTGATAAATGTCTGACAACTGAAAGCTATTTATAACACAAAAGCTACTACAGCCCCCCTGCCTTCTTAGATGCAAAGTCATACATGGAGACATTAAAGCAGTGTGTTGTAAATATAATCAAAGTTTCAAGTGTCAAGGGTCATTGCACTCTAATGTCTCATTAGTGTTCACAAGGAACCAGGTGTAAAACCCACCACCTAAAAGTCACCAATGCCCTTCAAAGGTCACAAAAGAGGGAAGGCATTGTGATCAGGATTTTTCCACATCAGAGAGGGCCTATTTTTTCTCCTAAATCAAGACCCTGCAGGAAACACACTTTAACAGAGGAAACACATTTGGACGTGCTGAACAATCTGGTAAATCGGGGCCAATTCCGTACCATGTTTTCACTCTGGCGAACCTCTCCTTTGCATTCACAATCCGGCTACACACTACCCTTCCTTAGCCCCCTTTATTTACACCAAACAAAGCAAGCACCTTCCTCCAACTACCGAATTCATTCAACATCTCACAACACCCATGTTTACTGAAAAACAACAGCCATCTTTACTGATTTGGGTGCTGTTTATCAGCACTACTGTATATCATCATCCATTTTTTTGTCCAGTCTGACTGTATTTAAAAGTGCTACAAATACTTATATATTTGTGTCAAGTAATAAAACTACAAAAACAAAACCCTGTTAACAGGGCTAAAAAAATAAATAGGGCTTTCAGGTTCTAAATGAAACAAAGCCAAACAACTTTTGAGTTAACACCATTTTGTAAAATGGCCTGAAAATGAACAATAAAAACCACAAAACTCGAATTATTAATTAATATGCTCTATATGAAATTAATGCTAAACAGTAGGGCTGCAATGACGAGTCGACGTAATCGATGATGTCGACTACGGAAATACGTTGACATGCGTGAAATGCATTGACGCGTCACATTATCTACATTCTAGCTACGTTCTATAGAGCAGATCTAGAATAATGGCGGCTTCAGCTCCTGGGCATAGTGAAAATTATAATTTATCATATAAAGCCAGACCGTGATATTCAAAAGTGCTTCAAACAGAAGCCGAATAAAACTGTGCTTGTTCGCTCTGCAACGCCGGTGGCAGAGCAGAAGCTGTGCGTGTGGAGAGCGGGAGCCGCGCGCGCCCGTTAGGTTTTAACAATGACAGTGTTCATCTCGCGTAGCTGAACCGTGGCGTGTGTATTGCAAATACAGACGAATATTGTCTATTCGGTCACATTTTCCAGTGTTCTTCTCCAACCCCAGTACGTCCCGTGCTTTTATTTATTATGGGCAGCATATATCTGCTGCAAATGCGACCGGGTTCCCCTCTGTCCCAAACACATGCATATATAACATGCTGTATAGTTTACATGATTACATGAGCTCTGTTTATCATAGATACATCTGAGTGTGTTGAAAATGATGTTATGAAGTTACTCAGTGTGTTCGCTTGGTGGCTGTTATGACACTTGTTGCACACTGCAGTGAGAGTAAAGCGTTTCTGCAAAATAAAACCAGAAACCGAGTGTAACGCAGATACGACGCAATTGACAGGCGACACCCTCACACGTCCCGGTTCCTTGGTTAGAATAGCTATTTTCTCACGATTTACAAATAGTTGGAAACATTTGGGATATTGTAAGTACTCAACTGAACAAAATATATAACACTGGCCTAGAGGTTTTTGGATATTTTACTGAAAAATATTACATAGTGCACCTTTAATATTGAGTCAGATATGACTGGAAAAAAAATTAAGATAAAGTCAGTCAATTACTCGTCAGTTTGACTCAACAAAAAGGTTGAGATTTATGAACCTATTTGTGTCAGGTTTGTGGTGAAGGGATAAAGCGAGGACTTTTTATGTAAATATAAAATTAAACAGAAACAAACTAGAACAACCCCATAGGGGGAAAACTGTATCCAAACCACACCGGAT
Organism: Romanogobio albipinnatus; assembly: GCA_023566225.1. Lineage (NCBI taxonomy): Eukaryota > Metazoa > Chordata > Actinopteri > Cypriniformes > Gobionidae > Romanogobio > Romanogobio albipinnatus. Next base: position 22,424,258 of record CM042249.1, on the reverse strand, counting down.
GGGCAGAGCAGAAAAAGGCACGACAGGAACACTGTGATAGTTAACAACGAGCACACATAGGCACTGTCCCAAATGGCACACTTCATGTGCACTTTCGGTCTTGTAGACTTACAATGGCCGCTGTGTGCGCGTGTCCGTTAAGTCCACGAGACCACAGAGTGTCCCATTTGTCAATTTTGGTCTCAGAAGGGTGCTCGCGAGCGCCCCCTTTGAGGTCGATATGCGCCCTCGATGCGCACTTCTACCGAGCCCGCACTGGTGCGGGTTACGCAGCGGACTTCTTCCCGGCAGTCAAAGCAGCATTACGTCGTAAAAGTGCGGACTCAGAGGAAGACCGTGAGGGTTTAGGATGCCATTTGGGACAGGGCCATAAAGAGGGGAGCAAACAAGGAGGTTAACGAAGGAAAACAGGTGGGGCAACTGAACCAATAATCAGGTAACAAGGTGGGCGGGGTTAAGACAACAGACAGGAGAGCACATGGCACATAAAAACAAACATGACAAGACATATGCTCACACCAAACATGACAGCAACAAGAGCACATGGCCAGTAAACACAAATCCCAAGCTATGTGCTCAAACAAAACATGACACAAACACGCAGCCAATGAGAGCACTCACCAACTGCGTGTCCACACAAGACATGACAACATGAAAGCACAAGGCCGATGAAAAACACGAGCCGTTTGCGAACTCGGAACCGCATGCTCACAATCAAAAGACAAAGGGACTGTCAGAGCTCTGTCCCCAAACCAAGAATAAAAAGACGGAAGTGACAGAAGAACCCTGACAATTTGCCTTATTCAAATCTGAGAAAACACACATAGATGCACAGATCTGACTAGATTTTAAATTATTGTGACATTTTAATGTCTGGAGCCTTCAGAGTGCACCGCCAGAATTTCAAAGCAACACCAATGTTTGCAGCAAAACTTCCATCCACTTCTCAGACTCCAACAGGCTTGGGTTTTGGCAGTCTGTCAGTTATGTCAGTGGTGCATGCAGGCGTCCACAAGATATGTGCACAATATTGGGACGTTTGGCAGAGCTGGCCTGCAAAACTCTCTCACTGTGTCAAATCTTTCACTCGCACGACCATCCGCGGGCTCATAATCATGCATGACATCATCATTCAGACTGTGCTTTTAGACGCTGCATCATTTCCTGCTGTCAGTGCTCACAGTCTTGAGCTTGACTCACACAGTGGATAGGAGGATAGGAGTAAAGACAAACAAACCAAACTGGAAAAACAAAGTGTCTAAAGTGTCTAGAAATGCAGGAATAAACAGTTATTATCTTTGTGGTGGTGCTCCTATGCCAAGCTACACCTGGACCTCAAAATGCATGGTGGTCACAGTCCACAAATGTGACAGTAATGCAGAGTGCAAGCATCAGGTACATCTCATCATGAGAAGCCAACAGGGCTCAGTTCAGCTCCTATTCACCTTTGTATTAACGTAAGAGCTAGGGTTGGGTGCTATTCACATTTTAACCGGTACCGGTACCTGGAATTCGGTACCCAACGGTACCTTTTTCGGTACTTTAGGGATGTTTACATCAATAGCTGTAAAGAATATGTAAGTCATTTATAGAAGTGTTATTGATATTACCGTATTTCCTCAAATAAAAGCCGGGGCCTTTATTTACCTGAACTGCAGAAGGTCACCGGCTTTTATTTGAAGCAGGCTTTCATTAGGGGCAGGCCTGTATTTCGAATTCCATCTATTTGAAAAAAAATTATTGTTTTAAATAAACCGTTTTAAACGAAAAGCGATAGCGTTCCAGAGGACAGATATCATCAGGGGAGCGGGAAGTGGGGTGGTTTCAAAGGATTGCAAAAGCAATATAATAATATATAATAAACATTTTAAGTGGCCCATTAAAAAGTATTATTTATAAGTTGAATTGTGTTTTTAAAACTTACATGAGGTCATATTGTGACTGTTGCGGTGTGTGTGTTGAAAGAGCGGTAATATTTCCTCCAGAGGAGATCAAGCGCCTTTCTGGAGATTCCGTTCATTTCTGAAGCTCATTCCGCTCAGCAACGCCGCTCAACCCAGAACTCCCTTTGTGACATGCTGGACAAAATATAGGCCTATCTGAAATAAATAGTAAGGGCTGCCCCTGACTAAAGATTTTTTTCTTTTCTAGTAGTTGTTCATTTAAGCCGTTGATCACGCTGCTCTGCCGCCTCCATGTCATTGTCTGTTATAGGCTATTTGCTTGTTATTTATTAAATCCGGGCAATTTGGTTGATAAAACATAGATTAAATTAAGATACAATTTATACAAAACGAAATTCACTTTAAAGAACGGCTTTTCTGATATATTTGTTTTTCTTTCGTGTTTTATAAACTCTATAATTTCGTTACTTTACTAACCCAACTAATGTGCTTTCTATATTCCACGTGAGGGAAAAAGCTTCCTTCCACTTAAGAAGAGTTGTGTTCCTTTAAGCACTTTTTATTTTAATATATATCTCTTTACATAAATATTATTTTCTACTTTAAAAAAACCCCTATAATTTCGTTATTTTTCTAACCCAACTAATGCGCCCACTTTTCTCAATCCGTTATGGAGCTATTCAATTTTGATTTTGCATATTGTTTTTTTAAACGTTTGTTCGTGTTGTTCAAATGACACTTTACAATATTTCAATAACATAATTTATTTTGAAGCCTATGCTGTTTTCTTGTACAAAATAAAATATTTTTAGTTAAATGCAGAGTATAAGATGTGTAAAAAAGACAAGAGGCTAAGAGATTGTCAAGATCAAAATTTGTGTAGCCTTCCTGACTAACACACGTCACATCTCTCATAGACTACAGTATTTAAAATAGCATATATGCATCAGTTATATTCTCAATTTAATTTACAGAGCAATCCCTGCAAAGTGTTTAGGTTAAGTATAGAAGAGACCAGGATTAGTGTGCATCGCACTCGCAATGGTCACGATGGTTTCGCTCCTTCGGCACAACCTTACTGTACATTACGCTGAACTTGAATGCACATGAAATTAAATGAAAAATGTTTTCCCCGGCCATAATTTGAGACCGGCCTTTATTTGTTCGTGCTGGCCACGCACCCGGCCACTATCAGAGGCCCGGCGTTTAATTGAATACAGGCTTTTATTTGAGGAAATACGGTATGCCAGAGCTGCCTTGGTCTCTATTTACTGTTTAATATTTACTATAAATTTTTTTCTTTTTAATTTAATTTCTATTAAATTATTTCTCACAAATTATGTGTTGTGTATTTTCTGGTAATCAAATGAAGACATAAAATGTATCTTTTCATTTAATTAAACTTTTTTTGTCAAACAAAGGGCTGCACAACAAAAGAAAAATTGTAATTTATTACTTAAAAAAGAACGTTTTGATAATGTTTTATTATTATATTAGTGTTAGTATTATTATTATTATTATTACACTGAGACGTATCTAAATTCTACTGTACAACAGTAATATATTTGTCAAGTGAAACCAAACTTTTATTTTGACGGGTTGCCGTGAAGACCTTTAAAGGGTTACTTCAGTGATTTAGCATTACATTTGTATTTAAACTGGGTCATTTATGTAGTAGAAATGTGAAATTATTTTTGAATTAGGTGCCTTCTAGACTGAGAAAAGACAGAAAATGTATTTTTGTCTCATGTGGATGAAAGACAACAACTACCAGAATGCACTTGCCCTACTCCATACACCGTCGTTTTGATCTTCATAGTTATACAATCATTTCGTTCAGTTAGAGAATAAACACTACAATTAAAAACTGAACGCGTCTTTTCAATAAAGTGTGAGTGAGCCGAACGAAAGTCACGGCACAGACGCAGCAGTGTCAGATTTCATTCCTCACGAAGAGCTGAGCAGAGCTGAGGTAACGTTAAGCACCAGTCTGGCACGTTTTCAGATTGCATATGGAAGCTAAACTATCACAGGAATTCATTGAAAAGTTGAAACACTCACTTTGCTCTGCATTGCTCCATTATGAATGTCCCTGCGGCCGTCTTACCCTATGGGCGGGTTGATAAAATGCGGAACAGCTCCATCTAGTGGCGGTAGTCTTTAGCCTCTGGCCAAAAAATCCTCCACTAGAAATAAAAGGCATAATTCTCTCGTCTCAGGGGGATATGAGGGGGAAAAGTACCATAATTTGAATATATTACCGGGTTTCTACTGTTACAAAGCTTAATGCTAAATCTCTGAAGTTACCCTTTAAGTTTCTGTGTTATGCTGCTTGATATTGCAAACTTATTTTAAACTTAATTATCCTAATAACACACTGGTGTGTAGCGCAATTTCTTGGCAACCCAACTGAAATTAAATGAGTTTAAGTTTAACTAAAATGACAAAACATTTCTAAACAATTTTAAAGACAAAAACTAATTACAAAAATGTAAAGCACAAAGAAAAAAAACGCTAATTTCCATTTTGCTAATCTTAAAAATCTTGTCTTGACAACCAAATTAAATTAAATAAGTTCAACTAAAATGACAAAAAATTACATTTTAAAGACAAAAACTAATACAAATTTAAAATGCATGAGGGCAATTCCAGCGTTATGGATGTGACATTTGAACTCATAATGACAACTGAAATGTCTCAGTAAAAATCTATTTCTAACCATATTTAATTCGGCATTGCATATTCTCAGAGCACCCAATCTGGGGAATTGACAGCAAAAAATTTTTTATCAAAAATATATTTAAGACCCCCCAAAAAAGGAAAACAGCTATGCGTTATGGATGTGACAGGAAATGACAGAGTTTTCAGTAGACTGTTCGATTTTCTTTAAAGTCTGTGAACTTTTAAGTCTAATGTTTAAATATTGCTATCCACATGATGAAGGGGTCTTATCTGAACATAAAAATATCAATGTTTAAATTGTAAATTTTTTTATGAAGGGTATCATGAGGAAAAACCAACGTTATGGATGTGACAAAACCCTGTTATGGATGTGACGAGTCTGAAATACACATAGAATCTGTTTGGAAAATCAACAAACAAACTATCATGGCACTTTTGTCGACACATAAAATAACTCTAAATGCCAGTTTTGATATTAAGAAATATGATTGCAATATGATATATAAAATAATTGACAATGAGAGAAGATGAGGGTGAAGGAATTTATTTATTTATTTAATTTGTTCATGCTTAACACTTTCTTCTGTCATTAATATTATAATTACTATAATTCATGAACATATATATATATATATATATATATATATATATATATATATATATATATATATATATATATATATATATATATATACATATATATATACAGGGAGTGCAGAATTATTAGGCAAGTTGTATTTTTGAGGATTAATTTTACAACATTCATAATTAAACAACAACCAATGTTGTCAATGAACACAAAAAACTCATTAATATCAAAGCTGAATATTTTTGGAAGTGGTTTTTAGTTTTAGCTATTTTAGGGGGATATCTGTGTGTGCAGGTGACTATTACTGTGCATAATTATTAGGCAACTTAACAAAAAACAAATTTATACCCATTTCAATTATTTATTTTTACCAGTGAAACCAATATAACATCTCAACATTCACAAATATACATTTCTGACATTCAAAAACCAAACAAAAACAAATCAGTGACCAATATAGCCACCTTTCTTTGCAAGGACACTCAAAAGCCTGCCATCCATGGATTCTGTCAGTGTTTTGATCTGTTCACCATCAACATTGCGTGCAGCAGCAACCACAGCCTCCCAGACACTGTTCAGAGAGGTGTACTGTTTTCCCTCCTTGTAAATCGCACATTTGATGATGGACCACAGGTTCTCAATGGGGTTCAGATCAGGTGAACAAGGAGGCCATATCATTATATTTTCTTCTTTTATACCCTTTCTTGCCAGCCACGCTGTGGAGTACTTGGACGCGTGTGATGGAGCATTGTCCTGCATGAAAATCATGTTTTTCTTGAAGGATGCAGACTTCTTCCTGTACCACTGCTTGAAGAAGGTGTCTTCCAGAAACTGGCAGTAGGACTGGGAGTTGAGCTTGACTCCATCCTCAACCCGAAAAGGCCCCACAAGCTCATCTTTGATGATACCAGCCCAAACCAGTACTCCACCTCCACCTTGCTGGCGTCTGAGTCGGACTGGAGCTCTCTGCCCTTTACCAATCCAGCCACGGGCCCATCCATCTGGCCCATCAAGACTCACTCTCATTTCATCAGTCCATAAAACCTTAGAAAAATCAGTCTTGAGATATTTCTTGGCCCAGTCTTGACGTTTCAGCTTGTGTGTCTTGTTCAGTGGTGGTTGACTTTCTGCCTTTCTTACCTTGGCCATGTCTCTGAGTATTGCACACCTTGTGCTTTTGGGCACTCCAGTGATGTTGCAGCTCTGAAATATGGCAAAACTGGTGGCAAGTGGCATCTTGGCAGCTGCACGCTTGACTTTTCTCAGTTCACGGGCAGTTATTTTGCGCCTTGGTTTTTCCACACGCTTCTTGCGACCCTGTTGACTATTTTGAATGAAACGCTTGATTGTTCGATGATCACTCTTCAGAAGCTTGGCTATTTTAAGACTGCTGCATCCCTCTGCAATATATCTCACTATTTTTGACTTTTCTGAGCCTGTCAAGTCCTTCTTTTGACCCATTTTGCCAAAGGAAAGGAAGTTGCCTAATAATTATGCACACCTGATATAGGGTGTTGATGTCATTAGACCACACCCCTTCTCATTACAGAGATGCACATCACCTAATATGCTTAATTGGTAGTAGGCTTTCCAGCCTATACAGCTTGGAGTAAGACAACATGCATAACGAGGATGATGTGGTCAAAATACTCATTTGCCTAATAATTCTGCACTCCCTGTGTATGTGTATATATATATATATATATATATATATATATATATATATATATATATATATATATATATATATATATATATATATATATATATATATATGTATATATATATATATAATATAAAAATATATGTCTTTAGCCTACATGTTTATTTTTTTAAACCCATCTTAGGTAATGAAAGAATGGGCTATCTCAACTGAACTATCAGGTCAAGCTACTTGATATAAGACTTGATATAACTAGATTTCTATTCAAATTATTTTCCCGAATTGTGTGCTGTTAGTATCTTACCATTTTATCAATCTGTTGTGGTAGGCATTCAGCTTTAAGAAAACGCTATCTTCGAGCTGTCAAAACCTCCTGAAGGACAGGAAGAGCGAGCGAATTAGAGGCGCCTGTTTCACGCCTAAACCAATCAGGTTCCTCATGCACTTTCAATACGCCTCTCTACTAGGAAGTGAATACTATGAACACACGGGACATTACAGCAGAGTCGATTACGGAACATAGTCAGATTTTGATTATTGTTTGAGATGTCGATCGCAATCTAATTTATTTATCACATCATAAATATGTCCAGAAAGCGACCATTTGTTTTGCTAAAGTTTACTTATGATTGTACTTATAGCCTAATGACCTAAGGCAATATTATGTTTCACTGAAACACAGAGGAGAAATGTGTTTATCACTGCCATGCCGCCAGCAACAGGAACACACGTTATGTCACGTGGGTTTGATTTTAGAATTTTCTTTAAATGTAACGTCCGTAACGTCACGTCCATAACGTCACATCCGTAACGTCACATCCATAACGTCACATCCATAACGTCACATCCATAACGCAAAATTAAAATGTTTACAAGAAACAAAAGGGCACGAAATGTTCATCACATTATACATACATATAAGTTAGCATTGCACAGAAACGTTGGACATTTTTGCATCAACACTGTATGTGTAGCATGAACTTATCCTCTAAAACGTTATGGATGTTACTTGGCCCTGGAACTCACGACACATTTAACAAGAGGCTTATAAATTTCTAGAGATTTACTGTTAAAGCAAGCTAAGTGTACACAATGCATAATCATCCCCTTGTTCAACAGGAAATCGACAAATAATAACATTTTGTTGAACCATTGAGTCTATCTATTCCCTTTCTTGAAAACGGTAAAACACATTTTAAAAACTCTGCTTGCATTGGCACACACCTTGTATATGATGTAATAAAACAGTAAATATCTATACAATTCAATGAGAGAGGTTACATACAATAAAGTATAGACCTAAATAAACATTTTAAGAATAAGTATGTTTGTGTGTGGCCAACTTTTTTTTTTCATGGTAAAGATGACCTTTGCATGGAATTGCCCATGAACAAAAATTGAAATAAGATCAGAAAATATACAAATATCAGCCAATTCAAAATATTACAAAAATACTATAATAGTATAAAATATAATCCTCAAATAACACTATGGTGTAGCAATCAAAATAAATGACGCATAGCATTCAAAAATTAAAACAATTCAGACGAATGGGGGAAAAAAGGGGCTGGAGTAGTTTTGCAATGTGACAAAAACAGGTTTTTGCTTCCAGACAGCTTGATTATAATTGAAGTGATCAAGATTTGTGTGGTCTAGCTTTGTTTTGCATCAGTCAAGCCAGATTGTTGTTTTGAAATGTAAAAGGTAAGACCATTGTCTCGCCTCACCACTGGCATTAACGGTTCCAGCTGGTTTAAAGAGGGGGGCAGATCATCCACCTTAACTCCTGCAAATGTCCCCTACTGTGCCTAGCAGGAGAGACTCTGCCATTCCCTACAGCTTTATGTCATGGAGTGGGCTTGCTGGGCTGTCTCACTAAAAGTCAGCAATGCACCAAAAGACAACAATGAGTGGTTCGATTTTAATAAAAAAAAAGCGCATACACCCCCCTGCCTCCCAAAAATTCTCAGCTTCATGCCAAGTTCACAGAGAAACTGTTTACAGAGCAGCAAAGCTCACATGAATAGCATCATAATCTCCAGACACTACCAGAAAATCCTGCTACGCTCTGTCTTCAAGGACACTGCCACCAGTTCCAAAATAAGTAGAACGAGTAAAAACAAATATAAGTAACTGAATCCATGTATAGGTAAAAAAGTCAATCCACCACCTGGGACAAATAAATGCAGCTAATGAAGGACATTTACCCCAAGATAGCAGCACCAATGCCTTGCGGTAATGTAGCCTGTGTATGAAGATGAATAGTGTATGCTGACAACTACATGTAATTGAGTAGTGGTATAATGAGACTAAATATAATTGAGTTAAAGCCACAATATGTAATTTTTCGCCACTAGATTAAAAAAATTCAAATGGCGCAGCTTGATGATGCCTTGATTTCACAGTTTTATGCCACAGATGACCGCTTCCGCTTCTTCTGGTCATGCGTATGTGGGGTAACGCAGCGCTGTTTTATCATATTAGATACATTTGAGTGTGCTGAAAGTTATGTTATAATGCTACTATGAGACACTTGTTGCACACTGCAGTAAGCTAGATCGATATTAGGCATGTATGGTCAAACATGGTAGATTTAAAAAATATAACTAACTAACTGTGTTGAGCTATTTAACAAGGATTCGTTTTCTGTCGATGAATGTATCCAAACATTTGCTCACCTGTCTAATACACATAATATATTAAAGCATCTTTGGTGTTTTCATGGTTTCTACAAAACAAAAATCTAGGGTAACGCAGGTATGATGTAATTAATAGGCGACGCACGGACACTGTCTGTGTCCTGGTTAAAATTGCCCATTTCTCTGGATTTAAACATTCATGGAAACATTTGGGATAATGTAAGTACACAAGTCAGCAAAATATATAACATTGTTCTAGTGGGGTTTTTTGTAGATATTTTAATCCAAAAATATAATGCCTTTAATGTTGGAAGGTAAAATACACATATATTTTGTGGGAACACGAGTTTCGAAAATGTCAATGTCAATAGCTGACAAAGGTGCACAGGGTCTATTCATTCATTATGTATTGATTCATATCTGAGATGCCATATTTATTTAGGGTTTGGATAACAAAAAAGAGTGGTTCTGCATAGTCTGGTAAATCCCAACAAGGATATGGATATTCATGTGTGTTGTGTGTGTTTCTACATAGACAAAAGCAAGCTGTACAAGCCCAGGTCTAGCAATGACTCAGCAAGAAAAGGTTTTTGACATGCTATGTAATTCACATACCTTTACAAAACAACAAAAACATCGGCACCACCACCTCCACATGCTTTTCACAGCAGTTCCACCATTCCCTGAGGAACTGAACGCCTCTTACAAACATTTACCATGGCAACCACAGTTTCCATTGTTACTAGTTATAGCAATTGCAAAAAAAAAAACTTTGGTAACTTCAGTATTATCCACCACTGTCAGTAAACACCTACTGTTGATGGATTTCCTATAGAAAATGAGGTGGGACATATCAAAGGTATTGTCTACTTTTAAATCAGTTGGTATTGCGCAAGTGGAGGTGCATTTTAGAAACCCAACTTTATAAAGCATTTGATTGGACAAAAATCTTTGCAGTACAGAGTGAGAGTCATCAACATTTTTTCCCACTAAAACTGAACTTTTAAGACAGCCTGAACACTGACACTAAAAACAACAAACGTCTTAATCTGATTTTATATTGTCTTTATTAAAACAATGTACATTTTAATCACAAAATTATGAAAAGATGCTGAAATCATCTCGTTTCAAGAAGTTCCCCCATATTGAGCAACTTTCTTTCTTTTTTTTTTTTCTTTTTTTTTACTGTGGTTACCTTGGTAAATTTAGTGATTTTAGATTTTTTAGTGGACTTCAAATTCACTGATGAAACCGTAAAACATTCTAAATATGCAAAAATTGCGTAATAACAATGCAAAATAAGATGTTACAACGACAGATAAATTCATGCATTATTAAACTGTAGCAGACTGCAGAGTGGAGCAACAAAAATAAGTACTGGGGCATAATTTTACATTTCTAATAACTTTAGCCGCACAAGATACTCAGAATATTCAGATATGATAATTTCCTTTCATTATCGTCATCAACAATCTGCTGTGATCTGTTATCAAACGAGTAAGACGTGCTTCAACACGTAACAATGGCACACAAACTAGAAAAGTCTCCTTATTACATCTACTTCACATAAAACCCTCTTTCCTCCGTGTGCTCTAACGTTTGATAACTTGTTGTCGCGTATTACCATTACACATATCCTGCAACCAATGTAAACAAAGCACACGCGCTTAAAACAACAACCTGTTGCAACATGCGAGACATATAGTTTAATGGTAACTTATGTAACTTAAATATTTCTCCCATAATATATATATAAGGAAATAATTCACGATTATTAAGCAAAGTAAGTCGACAGTATTGTATATAACACAGCGACAAGACAAAAAAAGTGCAAGGGAATATTTACATACCGATATCGTGTTGTTGAGTCTAAGCAGATTGTAGCTCTCTCTCGCTCCCGGTGAATCAGCGCTAATGCCCCACCTTACTCATATCTGATTGGACAGTTGAAGCAGCGCTGTCCGAAAACCACCTTATTGTCACATGATTGGACAGTTAAAGCAGCGCTGCTTGGAACGTCCAATCAGGTTGAGTGTCGAAGAAAGTTGCTCGCATTTATCCATCGCTCATGGCTCTGGTTGCCATTAACGCATCACATGGATTAATAAAAGTACGTCTAAATAAAAATTTACGGTAGGCTACACTTTATTTTAAGGTGTCTTTGTTACATTTAAGCACTGAGTAATATTAAATAACTACATGTAGCCTACTTACTATAGGGTTAGGTTACGGTTTATGTTAGTTGCATGTAATTATGCATAATTTACTGTTATTACTATGGTAAGTACATGTAACATATGTAACAAGAACACTGTAAAATAAAGTGTTATCAAAGTTTATATTATATTATATTACTTATATGTATTGTTAAAGTGAGAGCTGTGTGTTGTAAAAAAGATCTCTATGTTACATGAACTAAAAGTTATATTGGGAGTTTTGTGTTGAACCCATGAGCTTTCTTAGTTTTAAATATATAAAATTGATTTACATACATTATTATAATGAACAATGAATTGCTTGCACGCATTAGGCCTACGCCATCTGTTGGATGTAAATTCGTGTTTTGGTATGTAGCCTATGTGTGTTTTGGCATATTTAAACAGCAATTCCTAGGAAGAAATCATAAAACAAACTAACAACATATTCTACGTTAAGATGCATGACTTTTTTACATTTATGAATAAAGTGTGTGAGGAATTGTTGCCTATATTATGTAAAACATACATTTTTCCTACAGGGGGCGCCAACGTTCTTATAACGCCTGCCATTAAATTTAACTTAAATTTAAGATCAAGTGTCTGTGTCGAGCCACATACTGTATATGCTGTTGTTGTTTTGTTCATATTATGAATTGATTGCAAATTGACTTTTTGGATATAATGTGAAAAGCATTTAATTAAATTAAAACATTAAATGCTTTACATCACCAAGGCCCAGTGCATATCTTCAAAACAGCCCCCATATTTTCTGTTTCTATCTGATGACTCTAACAATACCATATGAAACCCGCCTATCTGATTCTTTGTTTCCAATCCACAGGTACATGCCTGTATGATCACTAAGACGTCAGACAGCTGTGTGTTAAGGTTACAGGCTCTTTGAACCCATTCCTGTCTATCAACCTGTCATGCTTTGAAAAAGCCAGGGACCTTTTCCCAGGAACCCCGAGAGGAAAGAGAATAAGAAGGTAAAAAAGTAAACACAAAACAACTTTTAAGTCACCACATCCGTCAGTGAAAGGAAGGCTTTATTTTTAGCAATAGCAGCGGGGTGATTTCTGGCGCTCTGTACGTGAAATGGCAGAGACCCCTGCCGAGCTCTCAGAGTCCTTAATGAAAGCGCTCAGTCTCTCTCACTCTCGTCTGTGTTAGCGCGTTGCATAACTAGTGACGCCCGTGCAGTCTCTCACTGTTGCCAGGGACGGCGGGCATCTGCCCTCCCTTTGAATAGTCATCATTTCATTCCTGTAGTCACATATCTGAGCCCTACTCAATTACAACTGTATTGACAAAGAAGTTTGTCTTCAGAGAATACAGCCTCAAAAGAAATAGAAGCTCAGAGGTGCTCTCTTTTATAGCTTAGGTTCTTAATGGTGTTTTCCGTTGTGTTTTGTTTAAGTATGCGTTTCATTTAAGAAATAATATAGAAATATAGTATACTAATACAGAAAATTATTAATAAATTAGTATAAAATATTATAAAATGTATAATTGGGCTATAAATAAATAAACATAAATAAGCTGTTTGATCACAAGATGTTTGAGCACCAAATAAATGCAGCCTTGGTACACTCTAAAAAAAAAGGTTCTATATGGCACCAAAAATGGTTCTTCGTCGTAATCATAGGGGAACCAATTTTGGTGCTATATAGCACCATATCTTAACATGTTCTGTATATGGTAGCGGTGCTATATAGCACCTTAGTTAGCGGTGCTATATAGCACCTAAGTCAAAGAACCGGTGAAGAACCTCTGAAGAACCGCTGAAGAACCACTGAAGCACCAAAATTGGTGCTATATAGCACTTAAAAAGGTTCCCCTATGATTACGAGCCAAGAACCATTTTTGGTGCCTTATAGAACCTTTTTTAAGTGTAAGAGCATTCTTTCAGACACCTTACAAAAACATTAAAAACATTTGAATAAACACACACGGAACAGTCAAGGAAAATAGTAAGGCACGCTAGGTTTATCCTTTGGTCCCTGAATTGGGTACGATGCTCCTGCTCCAAGCAGAACAAGCGGACAACTGGTAATTCCATATTTTTACTCGTTAGAGGGACGGTTATTCTGCCATGGTTGGTGGTTACAATCCAACACAAATAATCTTTAATCCACAAACAGAAATACACAGGAGAATCTCGGGAGAACGTACACTCAAACTACATTTAACACTGATGATAACCAACGGTCAACTGAAGAAAAGAAAAAAACAGGGAGTATATGTATACACAGAGAACCAAATTACAGTACATACAGGTGGGGATAATCAGTAGCCTAGCAAACTGGCATACACTGGGAAACTAAATCAACTATCAATTACAGGGGACACATGAAAACAGAAACGGACTAAAACCAAACTAAAACACAACTCAACTAACAGAACTAAACAAGACACACATGACATTAGTCCCCCTTGGCCATAACAAGTCCAACTGACGAGGGAGGGAGGAGGAGGATGAGGGGCTGGCGAAGGGTAGAACACATGATGATATGACGGTAGGAGAGACCGGGGCAGCAATGATGATGGGAGGAGCCAGAGAAGAGAGAAGAAGGAGCCAGAGAACAGCTAGGATGAAGGTCTATGGCGGAGTTGATGGATAGAGGAGCCATGGTGGAAACTTGGTAGACGAAACCTGGGGGACGACAGACTGAGATGGAGCTGATGGAGGTGGAGACCCAGGTGAAGCCAAAGAGCCGATGTAGGTGCCCTTTAAAGGCGGGGACAAAGGACTGGCCGTCTTTGATAGAGGAGGCAGGAGATGGAGGCTGGGTGGGATCATTGGATACACAGGAGACTTGGAGCAAGATGGGACCATCAGAGATGCAAGAGGCTTGGAGCTGGGCGGGAACAGCGGCGATGGGAGACTTCAAGGAAAATCCTATTTGTTTACATATTGGGGGGGGGGGGGGGGGTGTTTTGCTCTTTTTGCCCCTTTGCCATCCCTCAGCCGCCCAGCATCTCTGCAGCAGGGGAAAGGAGCATTGTTCTTTCTGACCCATCATAAAAAATGGCATAGGTCTCCACCTTTCACCACCTTAAAAAGAAAATAATTAACACCACTTGGTCTACTCAAGTAGAATGTTCCAGAGTCAGGTTTATGAACATTGACTTCATCCAGGACTCCTAGATGGCAATCTTTGCAGAAGGGACAATGTCTCTTCAAATAATACACACTGATGTACGATGTGTCCAACCACATCTCCAACAACGACCATTATCGAGGTTTCCTATATCGGTTCAGGCACTGTTTAGGCACCGGTACCGTTTTAAAAGTATCGGTTTGGCCGGTATCGAAACAAACCTAAACGATACCCAACCCTACTCATGTGAAACTTTGTTACCCCCTTTGACTGGTCAGATACTTGCACTACTAAACTTTGACATTCAGCTTCCTCCTCCAGCCATTTTGCAAAATCCACCAAATTATAAGGAACATTTGGGTTAACAGTTTGTGCATGTCTAGAAAAACTGGAAACATAATGTGTTGGAAGTTTACTTAAAAGCTGGTGAACATGAGAGGCACATGCCAATTCCTTTGCCCCTTCATCTTGTCCCCATGATTGAAGCATGCCTACCACAGCCTGGACTCGTAGTGCGAACAAAAGGCATAGGGATACGGTCACAATCTGATTGGTCGGCTTATGACGTATATATTTCGCGACAGAGCTTGCTTACGAATATTCAAAACAATGCTGTGTGCTGGATTAAACGCGATCATTTTATGCCTGTACATATGGTTTTATTTTAACCAGCTGAGACCTCACGAAGAGCTCATAAAATGTTCAAAACATTCAAAATTCTGTATGCAGAAATGAAGATCTGCATATGTATTGATGAGGCACTTTACCTCCTCGTTGCTCTGCGTTTGCCCTCTACTCATTTTGGATACACCGATCTTTCCGCTTCATCAAATCAGCTGACTTGTAGCGGCATCTTATGACAGCACGTCCTGTTTTTGGTTTGTTTACATGTCTTTGGTCCATGTTGTGTTCATATATCAATCGAACCACACCAGACTTCGTTTGGAAGCGGACCGAGACCCATCTTTTTTTAGCGGTCTCGGTCCGCTTGTTTGGTGCGCACCAGGGTTCATATGGCAGCGTTCACATATGTTCAAATGAACCGCACTAACCGAGCAATCGCACCAGGGTTCGTTTCAATCGAACCAAACATGACAAGTGTGAACACACCCTTAAAGAATATGATATTTATACTGTTCTGTTTCTTCAGAAGGCAATATACACTCACCTAAAGGATTATTAGGAACACCATACTAATACCCCCTTTCGCCTTCAGAACTGCCTTAATTCTACGTGGCATTGATTCAACAAGGTGCTGAAAGCATTCTATAGAAATGTTGGCCCATATTGATTGGATAGCATCTTCCAGAGATTTGTGGGATGCACATCCAGGGCACGAAGCTCCCGTTCCACCACATCCCAAAGATGCTCTATTGGGTTGAGATCTGGTGACTGTGGGGGCCATTTTAGTACAGTGAACTCATTGTCATGTTCAAGAAACCAATTTGAAATTATTTGAGCTTTGTGACATGGTGCATTATCCTGCTGCAAGTAGCCATCAGAGGAAATTCTGACTCTACCATCTGAATGTCTCAACAGAAATCGAGACTCATCAGACCAGGCAACATTTTTCCAGTCTTCAACTGTCCAATTTTGGTGATCTTGTGCAAATTGTAGCCTCTTTTTCCTATTTGTAGTGGAGATGAGTGGTACCCGGTGGGGTCTTCTGCTGTTGTAGCCCATCCGCCTCAAGGTTGTGCGTGTTTTGGCTTCACAAATGCTTTGCTGCATACCTCGGTTGTAACGAGTGGTTATTTCAGTCAAAGTTGCTCTTCTATCAGCTTGAATCAGCCGGCCCATTCTCCTCTGACCTCTAGCATTAACAAGGCATTTTCGCCCATAGGACTGCCGCATACTGGATGTTTTTCCCTTTTCACACCATTCTTTGTAAACCCTAGAAATGGTTGTGCATGAAAATACCAGTAACTGAGCAGATTGTGAAACACTCAGACCGGCCCATCTGGCACCAACAACCATGCCACGCTCAAAATTGCTTAAATCCCTGTGGCGAGGAGGGTGTGGTTTCGCGAGGTTTGCACAGATGGAGAGAGTGAGGAGATGAGCGGTAAGAAAGTAGGTCAAGTGCATAACGATAAACACCTGTGTCTGATTGCAGTGATTGGCGTGGAGAGACTGGATAAAGCCGCTCCCCAAACAGGGAACTGAGAGAGAGACACAGACTGGGCACTTGTGGGCTGGAGAGCGGAGCTGAGAGAGAGTACTGAGAACAAGTTATACTGATTAAGTTTTGAGAGCGCTGTGTGCGCGACTTTATGTGTTGCACGAAAAGAGTTTTGAATAAACCACGAGTCCCAGTCACGCCGACCCTGCCTTCTTCCTTTCACACCCAACGAACTTTGTCACACTGGTGCCGAAACCCGGGAGAGGAAGAAAAGGGACGCCACCGTCATGCAAACTCCGCCGGCAGCCACGCCATTGGCAAGCCTTGTTCAATCGCTCGCGGTCCTGCACCAGGAACATCATCAGGCCCTGCTGGACATGAGGGAAGACCAGGAACGGCGCTTCCGTTCGGGTTGTTCGGGGCACCCGCCACCTTTCAGTGACTGATGGACAAAATCCTTCGGCCGCACACTGCATATGCCGCTGCTTACTTGGATGATATAATCATCTATAGTAATGATTGGCAGCGGCATATGCAGCATCTGCGTGCAGTGCTGAACTCACTGAGAGGGGCGGGGCTGACGGCCAACCCGAAGAAGTGTGCGGTTGGGCGTGTGGAGGTCAAGTATCTGGGCTTCCACTTAGGGCTTCCACTTTGGGCTTCTGGACAGGTGCTTCCCCAAATTAGCAAGACAGCAGCTATTGCAACCTGTCCGCGTCCAAAGACCAAAAAGGAGGTGAGGCAGTTTCTGGGGCTGGCGGGATATTATAAGGTTTGTAACTAAGTATTCGGACCTCACCAGCCCGCTGACTGACCTCACTAAAAAAGAGGCACCAGATACGGTCCAGTGGACGGAGCCATGCCAGCAGGCTTTTACCCAAGTTTAGGCTGCTCTGTGTGGTGGACCGCTCTTGCACTCTCCTGATTTCTCTCTGTCCTTTCTGTTGCAGACGGACGCTTCGGACAGAAAAGAGGCACCAGATACGGTCCAGTGGACAGAGCCATGCCAGCAGGCTTTTACCCAAGTTAAGGCTACTCTGTGTGGTGGGCCGCTCTTGCACTCTCCTGATTTCTCTCTGTCATTTCTGTTTCAGACGGACGCTTCGGACAGGGGGCTGGGTGCAGTCTTGCATGAATGAGAAATTGAGGATGGTTCCCAGGCCTGGAGCGGGCGGTGGGGGTATGTGGCGAGGAGGGCGTGGTTTCGCGAGGTCTGCACAGATGGAGAGAGTGAGGTGACGAGCGGTAAGAAAGTAGGTCAAGTGCATAACGATAAACACCTGTGTCTGATTGCAGTGATTGGCGCGGAGAGACCGGATAAAGCCGCTCCCCAAACAGGGAACTGAGAGAGAGACACAGACTGGGCACTCGTGGGCTGGAGAGCGGAGCTGAGAGAGAGTACTGAGAACAAGTTATACTGATTAAGTTTTGAGAGCGCTGTGTGCGTGACTTTATGTGTTGCACGAAAAGAGTTTTGAATAAACCACGAGTCCCAGTCACGCCGACCCTGCCTTCTTCCTTTCAAACTAACTTTGTCACAATCACCTTTCTTTCCCATTCTGACATTCAGTTTGGAGTTCAGGAGATTGTCTTGACCAGGACCACACCCCTAAATGCATTGAAGCAACTGCCATGTGATTGGTTGATTAGATAATTGCCTTAATGAGAAATTGAATAGGTGTTCCTAATAATCCTTTAGGTGAGTGTATATTTTGAATGCCATATTTAACATTGCAAATTCTTGGAGATCAGTACATTTGAAACATGGAAATTAAAGTCTCATGATTGCAGCTAGTTTTGAAGGCCCAACTACAAAGGAAGGTTGAACACGGGCTGCTGCTACTGGTTATCTCACAGTTGAATCTCCAGGCAGGATCATAGATGGAGGGCCAAATGATATCTGAGGTCTAGACACCGGAACATTAATAGCAGTCACATCTGATGGCCCAGTGGATGGTCTTAATGGTCTAAGCTGAACTGGCGGTATCGAAGGAACTTGAATAATTGATGATGATACTACCATTGGAAAGACATGACTTGGATGAACAAATGGACCATATGGTGGATATACTGCAGGAGTAGGAAAAGGATAAATTGGATCATTTGTAAACATCCATGGGGAAAATACATTGCCCTGCATTTGACCAGCATTCTACCGCTTCGTGCTACATGCTGACCATTGGATGGATAGACTGGATATAATGGCTGTTGAAATACTGATGATGATAACCAAGGGGGAAAATCGCCAAACTGAGTTGGATTCATATTCGTTACAGGAGGATTCTCTGAAGACTGGAACGGTACATTAATATGCTGTGTAGCAACAGGTTCAGTTGACATTTGTGAATCGGGAAGCTGTAGAGAACATGGCTCTAATGATCCTCTCCCTTCTTGTGGCAATGGTGTAGGTAGCATTGATCGTGGTGGAGGAGGGAGAGTACTTTGTCTGCTGAGTTTAAGAGGTGAGGTAGGCGGGTCAGTATCGTCTTGTTTTGCCTCATGTTGTCTTAGGCATTCACCCAATTCATGGACAAGAGAAGCTCTGCCATTGTCATCCTCTTGATTATGTTTAACAACAGGAGATGTTTGATTAGAACTCTGTTCAGAACTGATTGAAAAGGTAGAACTTCTACTTCTGATCTGCATTGTTCTAATTGTCTGGCTCAGTTGAGACATTTCTATCATCTGCTGTACATCTTCAGCAAGACCCGTCCCTTCAACACCCGAGTCTCAGATATGGCAGCTCCCTGTGATACTTCCAGAGGCACATGATCAGAAGTGGTTTGTCCTTGTATGCAAGCTGGTATACTTGGCTGAGTCAATACATAATCCTGATGACATCTGGGGGGGGGTGGGGGGGGGTTGATTTCCAGGATGGTGTGTCCATTAAAACATAGTAGATCCAGTACTCAATCCATAATCATTTATTTTAAATATCAGCATGTGAATAAAGCCATAGTCACATGGCCCCCATTACCGGCTACATCATGTGATCCCATAGAAATTCTCAACAGAAAAAACTATCAGATTGTTGGATTGCTTTACTACCTGGGAATGCATCCTCCGAAGGCAGCATTTTTAAGTTTTCGGATACAGTCTATAGGTCAACAAACAATGACAGGAAACACAGAAACGGACCAAAACCAAATTAACAGAACTAAACACAGACACACGTGACAGTATTAAATTAATTTATGTAGAATTGTATTACATTTTATATTATACATTTTTGTAATATGAAATATCATACAAAATGGGACTATTGTTGACAGTAAAAATACAGAGATATCCAATTAATGTGGATAGCATTATGTGTGTGGACTTGCAAGAATTTGATGAGAAATACTGGAGTTCATCTTGTGATTGCAGACTTTCCCAGGCAAAAAAAAACAAAACATGAAAAAGTAACAAAACAAAAAATAAACACCATGGTAACCAGAGCTTAATTTTGGAGTTGCTAATGGCACTTGGATGAGGCATGCTATAAGGGCAGAACCAGAAAAGTCTGGCGGCTCCCCGGCACGTGTCTTATTAGGATTCAAGGTGAGAGGGAGGACCATTCGCACGGTTCCTATAGTCCCCCATCCATTCCACATGCTGGTAATTTATCCCCTCTGGTTAACCTACTTTCATCACAATTAAGATGCCCAGGGATTCAGTGCATTACTCTTTTCTTCTATCTTCTCTCTCACGCAGGCACTGAGTTCAGTCCTGCTTTTCTCTTTTCGTAGAGACATCATAGACTAGCCAGGGCGCTGATACAGTTTCAGTATTAAAGCAGACACCAAGCTGTAAATCTCATATGACATTACATCCAGTTTGGGTGGATCAGGGATGCTCAACGGCCTTTCCTTACATATTTACATCTGTTTATAATGTATCCTGCTGGCAGAAGCTGGCAGAACAAATAATAGATATTTGATGCCACGTTTCTTGTGATGTTTAATTCAAATGTTGATCTAATAAATCTCGTGCTTGTTTCTAATCCACACCAGTCCACACAGGCCTTTAAAGTCTGATGAATACACCAGTTCTCCAGGGAGGAATAAACCTGTCCAGTTAAATGAGATTGCAGGAGTAGCTGTGCATCTGGATCAGTCGTACACCCTAATTTTATAATGGCAGTCTCGATCAGAGCAGCTGCAGCCCTTCGCCAAGACACATTCATTCTCTAAATAAGTTCTCAATGAACTCATAGTGAATCAATGGGGTCTCTTCTGTCTGCAGGTGGCTGCACTATACAAAGCTGACTAATAGGCGGGTTTGATTGCTACACCATGTGAAAAATGATCGATAACACCAAGTGCTGGGTGGTCCATGTGCCTTTGACTTCACCTCAAATTTTAAAATGCCCCTTTCAACGTGGGGAATTACCTGTCAGAGCAAGTTACTCAACAAACT
Organism: Romanogobio albipinnatus; assembly: GCA_023566225.1. Lineage (NCBI taxonomy): Eukaryota > Metazoa > Chordata > Actinopteri > Cypriniformes > Gobionidae > Romanogobio > Romanogobio albipinnatus. Next base: position 22,402,956 of record CM042249.1, on the reverse strand, counting down.
ACATGGGAATTGATGACTCAATATTAAGATGTAATCAAATGTAATTTGAGTTTCTACATCGTGAAATGAGCAGTTTCTTCAGTGATAAAGTTGCAATGAAATGGACAGATAGACAGATTATTTCTTCCGTACATTTACTTATCGTACATCCGAGTGTAAAGGATTATTGAAAACTAAGTAAAAGAGCTTGGAGACGTCCTGCATACGTCGCCAAAGAGAACTCAATTATTTGATCAGAAATACAGTAAAAGCAGTAATATTGTGAAATATTATTACAATATAAAATAACTGTTTTACATGTGAATATACATTAAAATGTTATTTATTCCTGTTATTTATGCCGATTTTTCAGCATCATTACTTCAGTTTTCTTCAGTGTCACATGATCCTTCAAAGATCATTATAATATGATGATTTGGTACTCAAGAAACATTTCAATTATGAGAAAAGTGATATATTTTTTCCTTAAGGATTCTTTGATTAATAGAAAGTTAATGAGAAAATTTATATGAATTTATATTATGAAATTTATTTTTAGTTTTTTTTTTTTTTTTTTTTTTGTCTTCCTGTCCATTTAATCAATTTAATGTGCCCTTGCTGAATAAAGGCATCTAATTTCTTTTTCTTTTTTTTTTATAAAAAAAAAACTTTTACTGCAAGCGGTAATGTATTTTTTAGCCTTAGTGACATCAGCCAAAAAGTGAGTCACTTCAGAGGCAGAGAAATGTACAAATAAATAAATAAATAAATACATATTGATTACAGATAATATATATATATATATATATATATATATATATCAGTTAAATAGTCAAATAAAGTCAAATAAACTCAAAATGACAATCACATGTACTCAAATAACCACACCAAACGTCATAGACACAAAAATACATCATTGTACATGTGTACAAAAATACATTATTTTTTAGTAGAATTGCTTCATGTGGTGCAGGAGAAATGGCATGAAAGTTAGTGGAGAATTACAAAGTAGTTGAAGTCCTTTCTGTAGTAAATGCCGTATGGGCAGACTTGGCTGCTGATGGAAGGGCTTCTTCTCCCTCGCTCCACTGGACCCAGCTTTCCCTGAGGTTCTTTAGGTGCACTCCCAATGAAAGATCAAGGGCATTAGCTGCCGTCGGTGCAGAAACAGGCTACCTGCAGTTAACGGGATGGTTACAGAACATTAATTTTACCGCAAGCTCATTTGTAACGTAGAGAAGAAGTGTGTGTGTAAAACTGAATGACAAAGTAATTGAGAATGACAGAGTAACTGAGAAAGAGAGACAGGGGGGAAGAGAGAGATCTGATTTGAAGCTCGTTCACAAATCCAGTGTCCAAAGGTGTAAAATTCATTGAAAGCATAGTGTGGAGAGCAAAACCAAAGAACCATTCAAGCTGGCATTTCCATCTGCTTCGTCAGCACATACTCCATGGAAAATGTCAGATTCATTACCTGCTCCCTCTTTTCTCTTTCTCTTTACCTTCAGTTCATCTCTTAAGCCCAGTGCACACTATGTGATTTGTTCTGTCCTTTACAATTGTTGCTTGACCCAAGTGAGGCCTTGCATACACGTCAATGCAGACTTGGTGTCATCAATGGTCTTTTATGTTAGGCTCTTTGATAGTAGGAGGACTTTGGATTATTTGGACTTTGCTTTTTTGTAAACACAGTCACAATTTACTCTTGCATTACCAAGGCAATGACTGACGCATTTGTATTACATTCCAACAAGCTACAGTCCCACAGTGTAAAATCATATCCATAGTGACTGGGCCGGATCAGCAATGGAATGGAGCAGTTAAGAAACGAGAAAGGTTTGGCCCGTCAGTGGAAAAGTGGGTATTTTGATAGAATATTCAGCATGTGGTGTGGAAGAATATTTACCCAACAGTGGTGATGTCATTGTAACATAACAATTACCAATAGGTCTTCTTTACAGTTATTTGCATATTGATTGTGATTGGTCTATGTATTTAAAAGTCTTTAGCCATTGGGTTATGGGGCTGATCAAATTAAACACGTTAAAACAAGGACAATATATTTGAGAAGCAAAGTTGCATGAGATATTAAAAATCTTGAATTATGTTTATGTTTGAACATGCTAAAAAAACATCTTGCATAATTTATTAATAAATTGAGTGGCAATAAATTGGCTTAAATTTATTTTTGGATTAAAATATCCAAACGCCACTAGAACAATGTTATATATTTTGTTGACTTGTGTACTTACATAATCCCAAATGTTTCCAAGAATGTTTAAATCCAGAGAAATAAGCAATTTTAACCAGGACAATTTTAACTGTGTCTGTGCGTCGACTTTGAAAGACATTTCCTCGATTTCCGTTTTTATTTTGTAGAAACCATGGAAACACCAAAGACTCTGCTCTGCCCGCGCCGCCTGAACACTGCATGCCACACTGGCCGCCTGAACTCTGTGGGCCGCACTGGTCTGTCTCTCCCGTTCCTCCTTGGTCTGTCCCTCCCTGGTCCGTCTCTCCCGTTCCTCCCTGGTCTGACCCTCCCGTCCCTCCCTGGTCTGTCCCTCCCATCCCTCCCTGGTCCGTCCCTCCCTGGTCTGTCCCTCCCATCCCTCCCTGGTCCATCCCTCCCTGGTCTGTCTCTCCCGTTCCTCCCTGGTCTGACCCTCCCGTCCCTCCCTGGTCTGTCCCTCCCATCCCTCCCTGGTCCGTCCCTCCCTGGTCTGTCCCTCCCATCCCTCCCTGGTCCATCCCTCCCTGGTCCGTTCCTCCCTGGTCTGTCTCTCCCGTTCCTCCCTGGTCTGACCCTCCCGTCCCTCCCTGGTCTGTCCCTCCCATCCCTCCCTGGTCCGTCCCTCCCTGGTCTGTCCCTCCCATCCCTCCCTGGTCCGTCCCTCCCTGGTCCATCTCTCCCTGGTCCGTTCCTCCCTGGTCTGTCCCTCCCTGGTCCGTCCCTCCCTGGTCCGTCCCTCCCTGGTCTGTCCCTCCCGTCCCTCCCTGGTCTGTCCCTCCCTGGTCTGTCCCTCCCGTCCCTCCCTGGTCTGTCCCTCCCTGGTCCATCCCTCCCTGGTCTGTCCCTCCCGTTCCTCCCTGGTCTGTCCCTCCTGTCCCTAGTGGAGCGTCTGGTAGCCGCTCCTTAAGGAGGGGGTAATGTCAAATGCCTGTCCTGTCCTGTCTCGTGTAGCACATGTGGTGTTTTGTTATTTTGGGCCATGTGCTCCTGTCTCTGTCTGGATTCCACCCCGCTTGTTATCTCATTATTGGTTTCATTTACCCCACCTGTTGTTCCCTCCTTACCTGCCTGATTTGTCCCCTTTATAAGTTCCTTTGTGTGTTCAGTCTTGGTTGGATCGTTGTTTTGTCTAACGTCTTCCAGATCCCCGTGATCCTTGTTTGGTATGTTTAGAGTTGGTTTTCCCCCTCGTGGGTTTTTGTTTTGTGTTTATGTTTATTTTTGTTAAATAAACATGTCATTTCTGCACATGAGTCCTCACTCCAGTTTTTCCTTATTTTGAACGTGACAAAAAGTGTCTCATAGTAGCATTATAACATAACTTTCAACACACTCAAATGTATCTATTTTGATAAAACAGCGCAATGTTAACCCCACATAGGCCTACATATAACAGGAAGAAGTGGAAGCGGTCGTCCACACCATAATAAAAGCTCCGCTGTCTCTCATTAACAATCACTCCAGCGGCCTCGTTCCGCTCCCCGCGGCACTTGGCCCCGCCCTGCTTTATACTAGAGTAACGGTAATAAATCTTTAATACATTAGCTCATCCATGAATATGATTTCTGCCCGAGTCCCATCAGATTTTTTCCCACCGGCTGTAGAGGTGAAGACAACAACTCCCATGATTCTGCAAATAAAGGCATTATCAAGCTAGGTCTTTGTTTTGAATAAGCGACCTCTAGCGGAGAAAATTACATGATGGAAAACAAGAAAAAAAATGCTGATTAAGAAAATAATTGTTTAAAGTGCACAGCCAAGAGAAAGCAATGTTTTATGAGTGCCATGACATCATAAACAAAGCCTCAAGCCTGAACTAACCCAAAGCTTTTTGATCTGAGGAACAAATGAGAGATTGAAACATCACAGTCATTGAATAAAATCTGGCGCATTAACATTGGTATGCAGATGCTTTCTGCATTTGTCTGCACCTGAGCCCAACTTGAATGTGCATTTTTTTATTAAAACTAAATCTTTCCATGTATTAGCACCTCAAATCTAGTTCAATTGATGTATAATACTGATGATGACATTTATGGGTCACCTCAGGTAACATAACCAGGGTTTTTACTCTCATTAGAGAAGGAGTTAGCAGCATGTCTGGTGATTTTAGGGACAATGTGATTGTAGAAACACATGCCTTCACTGATGAAGTCCTGGCACGTTTCAGCAGCCGTTGTACCAGAGATTCCAATTTCTCCTCAAATCCCTCGACTGTGCCCCCATGCAAATCAGGGAGATTAAGGAAAGATGTATGGACTTGCAAATGTATTCAAACATTCTTCCCTTAATGCCACAGATTTGCTGTAATACTCCCATATTTGTGTCTGACTTACAAGGACCGACAAATTGAAGCCACCGTGTGGCAGATTTGAATGGTTATTATCTCACGGCGTATTCCATCAAAGAGAGCGCAATTATTGATTTGCGCTGCCAATGAGCCTCCGTTTCCTGCTACCTTGGAAACGAGAAGAAATATTGAAGTAGTTTCAGGTGGGAAGTGTTAGTTCTGGTTGTCGGGTCCTCCAAACCCAAACAATCCTCCTGAGACAACAACTTTTTAGGTGATGAAGGGGGCAGCCCCTTCCCCAGACAAAACGATAAACTCCAGTGCAGTTTTTCACATTACATGCTGCTGATAGGAAAAAAAAAAAACATTCAGATGTGCTGGAATGAAAGCCACTTCGCTTTGTTTCCTTGGCAACAAACACATGCAATATGTCTTTTGGAAGTGTGTTTTGGGGCTGCGCGTCGGCTCTCGTGGGAGATTTCAGAAGAACGCTAAGATAGATTTACTGAGTAAATGAAACAGCCTTTTGACTGCCAGTGTGATGTTTGCAGGGATTGTACGATGAGGTCACAAGCGTGCCAAACTCCACAATAACACGCACAGGCAGCCAAAATTTAATAATGACATTTGTTTGGTGCTTAGTTTTGTTTTGAATGGAATTTCCCCCAAACTATGTTGGTGTAAAGTGAAGCACATGTCACCTCAGCTCCAGTAACCTGTGTAACCTTAGCAAAATAGATTAACTCTGCATATCTGTGTCTGGCAACAAGCTTCTTGTACATTTTCAGTCTATCTTTTCCAGCAGTTGCATAGCAACACAGGCGAGCATGGGTGTGGTGACAGGGAGACACTTGTGTTTCCAAACGAGCACTCTTTGGCCCAGTTTACACCTGGTATTAAGATGCATTTTGTTTGATTGGATCACAAATGGGCGATAGGTCCACATTCCTGTTTTAATTTATTTCTTTTGTACACTTTTGTCCTGATTTCTTAGAGGCGAGGTTCTATGGGCAGGTAAAAGTTTGGACTTTTTCAGATATTTCGATCTAATGAAATTTACATTTGAACGAGAAAGTAAGAGGTCGAAAGTGGACAAGCTCAAACCATTTTAGGCCCTGTTTACACCTGTATTTAGCACCGTCCACTTGTGATCAGATCAATAAAAATGCTTAACACCAGGTGTAAACAAGGCATTTCATTAAGAATAGGCCATGGACTGTATCAGTAATTCCAAATGGAATCTATAACCCAGCAAACATTGGTCCGACGGCAACATCATGTCCCTGGCCAAAAATAGTTGCGGTAGGATGGCATAAATCAGTAAAAATATGTAAAGATTTATTTCCTAAAAATGCATTCAGATATATCCGTTCAACTTTCATTTTGGAGCAATTTTTCAACCTGGACTTGTCGAAGGGACGTTTTTACAATAGTCATTAAATGTCCAAATGTTTGCTGGGAAATGATGTGTAGACAAAGTTCACATCACTCAGATTTTATGTTTGTTCCACACTGTTAAGCATTTTAGTGTGAAATAACAGTATATTCCAGGTTAATAATTGCATTACTTTCACAGTAATTTCACAGTAAGGCTTTTCTTGTATCTAACTGTACAAAAAAGTGCAGTTGTAAAAAACAAAAAAACATGGAATTTACTGTGAGTTGACAGTATTGGAAAACACAAAACAAACTGTAACAAACTTTTATTGTAAACAAACAACATCATACTGTATTTCTATAGTGCACGTGTAGGGTGAATTCAGGGTGATTGGGACACTTTTTCCAAGTCATCTCAATGGCAAAAAGTGTCCCAATCACCCTGAAATCACCCTACTATGAAGGTACCCAGCATGAACAGATTATGCTATGGAGTGTCTTGATTCTCGTTGGTTTTATCTGTGCTGCTGAACTTATATTTGCTTTGCTTTTAGCAGTTGGTGTGGTTGGTTTATGCTGTATTAGTGTTTTTATTATTTGTTAAGTGTCACTATTGTTGTGTTTTGTGTGTCGAGTATTGATGTCTGTGCATCATTAGGTGATGCGTATAAGATAATGTGATATTTCAAAGATGAATCTCTTTGCTTCACTATTGTGAAAGAACCATGAATGGGAAATAAGTTATTGGTAAATCTTCATGCTTAAAGCTGCAGTCCGTAAGTTTTGCCTCTGTGCCACCATCTCTGTTTGAAACCTGCAATTGCAGTTATTTGCAGAGTTATCATCTGTACGTGAGTTGTGCATCGGCGGCACCTCAGCTCGGCTGAATCTAATGTTTTGAGGAGTATGTGCGGCTTGCTGTCAGTTACCGCACCCGTGTGGATATTGTACTTCAGAAGCACAGATTCTACGTCTTGGAGTATAACCTAAATAACCGGAAAATGTCATCTGAACAAGTACACTCTAAAAAATGCTGAGTTAAAAATAACCCAAGTTGGGTTGAAAATGGACTAACCCAGCAACTGGGTTGTTTTAACCCAGCAATTGGGTTGTTTTAAGCAAACGTTTAACCCAACCACTGGGTTAAAACAACCCAATTGCTGGGTTAGTCCATTTTCAACCCAACCCAGCATTTTTTTGAGTGTAAGTAACATGTCTGCCACTTTTTGGAACAAAACATTACAATAAATCACGCTACCAACGGTGATTAAATCTAACGATCGCTCGTATAACATCAAACCGTGCAAATTATTATTATTGTTATACTCTGTTCTGAAATTGTTAATGTTAACAGCCTTAGCATTGCGTGACTATGTGTATTTAGTGTGTATTCGCATTACCTGTAGATTCCGTACAGTTTAATCTTTTGCTTTTGACCACGGGTGAATCTCCAGTTGTCACTGATGATGATGCGATAGCCTACTAGCCGGACTCCTCCTTTATGTATACAGATGTCAAGGTAAGTCACCTTCATTTCTATAGCGCTTTTGCAACACAGATTGCTTTCAAAGCAGCTTTACAGTGACGATAGGAAATTAATTTAGTTTTTGAAGAAAAGTTTTGATTAATTTCTGTTGTAAAAGCTGATTAGTTATTTAATTTGGTGCCATTTAAACAACACCATTCTCAGTTAAAACAGAAAACCCCCCCAATGCATTCCAGACCCCATCTGCACGGCAACAGCATTTGGTGGCCGGAGAACGCAAACCATAAAATAGGTTTGAAACTATACCATCATCTTCCGTCGCAACTAGTGGTGTAACGGATCACAAAACTTACGGTTCGGATCACACTACGGATCATGAGTCATGGATCAGATCATTTTTCGGATCAGAATAAAAGGGGGAGGAGACAATTTTTATTTGCTTTCAGTGTATACTGCCTCAATAGGCTGGGTTATGAAAAGCTGCGTAGGCTGTATTGACTGCCACGTTAGACCGTTGTATACTGCCTCAATAGGCCGCGGTGCGAAAAAACCCCACATAGGCTGTATGACTGCCAGGTTAGGCCGTGTATACAGCCTTGATAGGAGAGGGTACAAGAAAGACGCGGCGACTGAGAATGATAAGCCAGTGTGCAGAGAAGGTTGCGACCGCCGAGCGGTCAGTAAGTAGGTCAAGTGCAAATGAATAACACCTGTCTCTGATTGTAGTAATTGGCGTGGAGAGACTGCTTATAAGCTGCAGCAGAGAGAGAGATGAGAGAGAGAGACCGGGACTGGGACTGCCGACACCTGCTTACACTAACCAGAGTTTGAGGAAGATATTGAGCCTGAGAGCAACGCTCTATTTTTAAGTCTTGAGTTTGAACACCCTTGTGCGTGAGAGTTTTGAGGATCGTGAGATCGAATAAAGTGTGCAGTCCCAGTTACGCCGACCCCGTCTTCTTCCTTCCCAGACACACACACACGAACCAAAAACACTACACTGGTGCCGAAACACGGGAAGGGAGAAGAACGCAGCCGCCATGCAATCCCCGCCAGGTACGCCATTTGCGCAGATCATCAACTCGCTGGCTGCTCTTCACCAAGAACAACACCAACAGCTACTGGCCATGAGGGAGGAGCAGGACAAGAAGTTCGAGGTGCTCCTCCAGGCTCAGTATGAAGACCGCCAGCTGTTCCGGAGCTGGATAGACCAGGAGGCTAAGGCCCCCCCCATCCCCCCACCATCTGACTCGGCGGCTTCTCTGAGCCTCAGCAAGATGGGTCCCCAGGACGACCCCGAGGCGTTCCTGGACTTGTTCGAGAAGTCCGCCGAGGTCCGGGGGTGGCCCACCACGGACTGGCCAATGCGGCTAGTAGCTGCCCACCAACTGCCAGTCCAGAACCTCCTGGTCTATCAGGACCTGAAGAGGGCCATCCTTCAGCGGGTCGGCCGGACCCCAGAACAACACCGCCAGAGGTTCCGGACCCTGGGCCTCGAAGAGTCCGGCTGGCCCTTCGTCTTCGCCCAACATCTCCGGGACTCCTGCCGCAAATGGCTGATGGCCGATGGGTGTAACGTCGAGGGAATGATCGATCGCGTGGTACTGGAACAGTTTGTCGCCCGGCTACCAAAGACAACTGCCCAGTGGGTCCAGTGCCACCGCCCGACGTCGCTAGACCAGGCCATCCAGCTGGCGGAGGACCAAATGGTGGCGTGCCCCGGGGAGGGGGAGCGACGACTGACCCGTTCTCCTCATCATCTTCTCCGGCACTCTCTCTACGCCAATTACAGGACCCACTGCCAGCCACTAGAGCGGCGGTGAAGCCTGGGCCAGCTTGCTGGCGCTGTGGGGACCCCGGCCATTTCATCGCTCGGTGTCCGGTGATGGAGGTGGGGACACTGATCCTGGTCCCCGACGCGCCAAAAGCTGCCCCCGATCAAGCTGGGCTGTACCAGATACCTGTGAGTATCGAGGGGGGTACTTATCAGGCTTTGGTGGATTCGGGTTGTAACCAGACCTCCATCCATCAAAGCTTGATTCAGTCTAAGGTGTTGGATAACCGCCGCATGGTTAAGGTGAGGTGTGTGCTCGGGGAAGTGGTGAACTATCCGTTGTTGCCCGTGGATATTCAATTTCGGGGACAAACGCATACTGTTGAGGTTGCAGTTAACCCGCACCTCCGGCATCCACTAATTTTGGGGACCAATTGGCCAGCATTTAATAAATTGTTGGGGCATTTGTGTGCGGATGCTTCTTGGGGAAAATATAAAGGGGAAGGAGACGGTTGCTCAGTCGGGAGAGGTGGATTCGGGACCTCCGGGGGAACAGAGCGGTCTGGAGATGCCTGTGAGTCGCTGAAAAACGCGTTTCGTCAGGTCTGTTCCATCGACGGCCACCTTCTCCACCCTGACCAGCCGCTCTCTTATCCATATTTTTCGATTATAAAAGATAGGTTGTATCGGGTGACCCAAGACACCCAGACGAAACAAGATACAACTCAGTTGTTGGTACCTAAAAGCCGCCGGGAAATGCTTTTCCAGGCGGCTCATTCGAATTCAGGCGGCGACACTTAACCGTCTAATGGCCCGGTTCTTCTGGCCGGGCATTCACGAGAATGTGCGCAGGTGGTGTGCGTCTTGTCATGAATGTTAGTTGGTGAATCCACCGGCCACCCCAAAAGCACCATTGTGCCCACTCCCTCTGATGCAGGTCCCCTTCGAGCGAATTGTTATGGACCTCATCGGGCCATTAGAACGGTCAGCACGGGGGCATCGCTTTGCATTAGTGTTGGTGGACTATGCAACGCGATACCCAGAAGCAGTTCCGCTTCGCACGATTTCGGCGAAAAGTGTTGCGAGCGCGCTGTTTTCTTTAATCTCCCGGGTGGGGATCCCAAAAGAGATTCTCACCGATCAAGGCATGGCGTTTATGTCACGGACGATCCGCGAACTGTACGAATTGTTGGGCGTTAAGTCGATTCGCACCAGCGTCTATCACCCACAAACAGACGGGCTGGTGGAATGTTTTAATCGCACTTTAAAATCCATGATTCGTAAGTTTGTTCACGAGGACGCCAAAAATTGGGATAAATGGCTGGAGCCTCTGTTGTTGTTAACCAAAAAAAGTTACGGACTGCAGCTTTAAATAATACTAAAACAAAATTGTCATATTCATGCTAAGAATAGTTTGACTAAACTATTTCTAGCTTGTCGTCATTTTAACAAATGTTTTTGTTTTTATTTGTCACCTTTCTGACTTGGCTAGAACAGAAATTTGAATATGAATTTAATACAGAGGTGCCAAGATCCCAATCTAATGGAACACTAATCACCATTATGGTAAAGAATGAAATTTATTACAGTGGCATGATTAAAGACAACATTATAATGTGAAATCAGAGTAAAACAAGAGCAGTAAGTTACTGTAATGTCAGCATCATTCTGCTGTTGATTCACAGTAATTTGTAAGAAAATGACCCAGCATATATTGATTTCACAGTAAATTTCCGACTACAGTAATTTATTGTAAAATAATACCCTTTAATCCTGAACATTTTTACAGTGCATTTAGGAAGTTCAGGAAATTGTGGTCAGTGTAGCAAAGAAACTGTCTCTTCAAGAAAACAAATGTAAGCAAACTAGCTTATACTTTATACTCGTATTACTTGGTCATTCAAGTCTTTCGTAGCTAATCTGCAGTGTGAGAAGTTTTCTGGAGCTGGGCGGTGGGTTGCTGAGAAGGAAGTGACCATCAGGATCAATATATGAATTGTGTCATGTTTCAGATACAGTCATTGCTTCAGTCATGTGACATTCTGTAATGGATCAGTACAATAAGATGACATCAGCAGACAGAAGAGACTTTGAAGACAATTTATGGTTTATGAAGGTTTACACATTGTGGGAAGTTATTTTTATCGTCTAATGTATTTTCCAACAGTAACATTTAACGTCAGTAAGATTTTTGTTTTAAAAAATAAATTAATACTTTGGTGACACTTTAGTTTAGGGTCCAATTCACACCTAAGTAGTTGCTTATTTGCATGCATATTACTAGGAAATTGGCTGTTTATTATTACTTTTAAAGCACATATTAATGCCTTATTCTGCATGACCATATTCTACATCCCTTAATCCTACATTTAAAATCTACCTTGCTAACTATTAATAAGCAGTAATTATGAGTTTATTGGGGCAAAAGTGGTAGTTAATAGTGAGAATTGGATCCTAGTCTAAAATGTGACCAATACTTTATTCAGCAGTGATGCATTCAGTTGATCAAATGTGACAGTAAAGACATTTATAATGTTACAAAAGATTTATATTCAAAATAAATGCTGCTTTAAAAAAAAACTTTATATACATTATAGAATCCTGGAAAAAAAAAAAAACGAATCATGGTTTCCACAAAGATATTCAGCAGCACAACTGTTTTCAACATTGATAATAATAATAATAAAGGTTTCTTGAGCACCAAATCAGCCTATCAGAATGATTTCTGAAGGATCACGTGACTGATGAAATGATGCTGGAAATTCAGCTTTGCCATCACAGGAATAAATTAGATTAAAATAGAAAGCAGTTATTTAATATTTCACAATATTACTGGTATTTTTTTTTAACAACTAAATGTAGCCTTGATGAACAAAAGAGACTCCTTTCAGAAATATTTTTAAAAATCTTTCTGAATCCTTACAGTATATCATTACATTGATGTTACTGATTCTTATTACTCCTTGCACACATATTATTGCGAAGCAACATCATTTAGAAGTTACTTTCCAGCAATAGCACATATTAAATGTCACAAGCTGGTTAAATGGTGATTTTAGGAGGGAAAAACAAACCAATCTGAACCCAAAATACTCTGTTTAGGCTAATTGTTTTTTTTCTGTTTCACTTCCTATTAAACATAATGCCCAAATCAGCTGTTAAAATGGACGCATTTGGCTTGAACAGCCATGAAGATATGACTATTTTAAGCAATAAAATCAACAATGCATTTAGAGCTGCACAAAACCATCATGCTAGTTCAGGATCACCTTTGCAACTTTTTTTATTGCAACTGGAAGACAATACATCACAGAAACTTGATGGTAGGGTTGGAGAAAAAAACGAAAGGAAAGGAAAAACAAATGGAATTTGTCGTAGCAATGGACAAAGTGGTATTTACATTAATCGATAAAATTGTTGTCTTTGGCAATATGATTATAAGTCAAAGGAACTACAGAGTGCAATTACGCCTCTATATTGACATATTAGCAGGGTGCACATGCCATCAGACCGAATAATTCATTACAAACCAAATGGACTCCATTACTTTCATCTTAAACAACTCAAACACTTAACAGAATGGCAGTTAACAGGAACCTTTCAATGAAACGATCCCATAAAAAAAACACACACACACACACACACAATGGGAAAAAAAGAAACACTTCGCCTCCTATTAACGTTTTTTTTGGCTGGCTCTTGGTTTTAATGCGTTTCAGGTTCCTCTAAAAGAACTGGAAAGGAAAAGTTACGTAGTGAGTGTTGTCTTTTAAGGAAGGCAGTGTATAAAGGACTCGTAGCTCTCTCTGCTACCGGGTTTTCCAGTTTGAAGCACATTGAACGGAAACGTGATATGTTGATAAAGACCAGCAGACAAGGATATAATCAGGGTTATTTCGCGTAGATGTGGGGAGGAAACGTCAAGAAATGTCTAGATCGGTTAGGGAAAGGCATGCCAACTGGAGACATCACATTAACACTCATGGGTCAGATATAACATTCAACACGCTACAAAACATTAGGTCGAACCATTATCATCATCAGATGAACAGGGAAGACAGTGTGACTTCATGAAACACAGCAATGCAGTGACTGAGGATATCTTATACATGGGTACTTGAGAGAAATGCTACAACTTATTGACATGTTTATGACTGACATATCAAGTATGCATGTGTATAGAGTCATTACAGGCTTTGGCACTGAACCCTTAAGTTGTTTACCGTACGTTAAAACAATAAAAAGTGCAATTCGGTGAGGTCGTGAAAATATGTACACTAGCGTTTGCACTGAGCTCTGATATCGCTTGTCTTTGTCTATTAGTGCTTAAATATATATGTGCGGAGGCGTACATATCCGTCTGACTGCCTGTACCGAGAACTGAATCAATACTGATGACTCCTGAACAGTGCTACATGTAAATACAGGAACAAAAAAAAAAACGACTTGTACTGCAGATCCAAAGTCTCGCGGAACAACATGGAAGACCCTGAATAAATCACAGACACGCACACACATGGAAGAGAAGCAGGCACGCAGCCAGAAGGAGCAGGGGACTGACACTCACTACGAACTTCTCCTTGAAGACATGGACGTTGACGTAGCGGGTATTCGTTAGAGGGGCGGCCGTTAGCGTGGACCGAGACGGCCCAAGCCCGAGTCCTCGTATTGCAGAGAGAGTTTCCCAACAGTCAGTGTTTGTCCCTGAAGAAGGTAATTGTTAAGATGCCTGCTTCAACACAAAGGCGATGAGGACGACAAATCAAAAATTAAAACCGACAAAAACAACGAAAGAGACTAGGCCTATTGGCATAGAAATTAGAGGCGGTGCCTTAGTTCTCTAGGATCTATATTTATATGAAAATAATTCATGCTCCATGCTAAATACATTATTTACCTTACATGAACTTTGATTTTTTTTTCTTTTTTAAAAAACAGTCTTCTTTTTCTTTACAGAACCCATGCAACACGATTTGGAAAATCCTGCTGGCTACATTGCTTAAATTAAGAAAGGAAATGGTCTAGTGTTACTTTTATACAGTGTTTATCCTGACTGGATGAAATTGCTTATTACATCACGAGGGTTTCAAATCAAATCGAAAATTAGAAAACGTAAACAAACAAACAAACACAAAACAACTCCAGTCATTATTTTCCGCTATTAAAATACAATTGGCAGGTATTGTAGCATTAGCTCAGAGTTTTCGTTTTCATTGTGCCGAAGAAGAAATATCACCATCCGCTATCTCTTTAGACGGAAAATATCACTCAATTTGATTGCTTAGGGGAAAAAACGTGGGCAGTTTTGAAAGACTTATTGGTAAATGTATCACTTTTGCCTCCAAAAAGCACTTTGACAAAGGCTTATGGCTTTACTCTCATCCTGGTGGATTATGATTCACACAAGCCAAACGACAACAACAGACATGAGTGTTCTCCACACGATGCTGCTGGACTTTAACGGCGAGAGCATCGAGGGGAAGTGACATCACAGAAACTGCTCGAGGATTGTCTTTGGCACTGCCCTGTGCTTCTAAACCATTTTATATTACAGCAGAGATTACTTGAACTTATCATTATCACTAATTCTGGCGAGCTGCACCACCAATTAAGAGTGTTTAACTTTTCACGATGACAATGGGGCAGGGCAAATTTTGCTATCTCTTTTTTTCTTCTTCTCTCAGTCGAATGAAATATATTAAAAAAGGGAAGGCTATGGCTTCAATCTCCGTAGATTAAAAAAAGGAAAACACCAAAACCAAAACAAGGAACCCTCAGTAAAATGTTACTTATAAAGATAGGAAAACAAAGTGATTGTTGATATTGCCACAAATCAGTAGAATTCACCTGATGTCCTGGAAAAAAATAGTAAATTCTATTCAAAGTGATGTTTTTTTTCTCTCTCTCTCTCTTTCTCTCTCTCTTTGTAATACAGTCTGTTCATTATTTTTGCTCTTTCTGCCCCTTTGCCGTCCGGTTGGTGATATTGTTCAAACAGGCCCTGACTCCCGCCAAATGAAGCAGGGACCCGGCTGCCTCCTTCATCTCCTCGTCATCACTTTCCGGAGGCTTCTCTGTGCGCCTCTTTTTTAGAGGAAGAGTGTCACTGGCCACTCTCTGTTTGACTTTTGTCAAGTGTTGCCGTTTCTTGTGCTGGGCCAGAGCGAGGGCGTCCACGGACCACTCTTTGGGCTCCTTCTTGATTTTGCTCTTGTCGTCGTCCTCGGCATCGCTGCCAGTCTCGGTGGCGTGGAAGCTCACCTCGCTTCCATCGCAGTGGGCCTCATCTCCGACGGCCGAGCTGGAAGATTTGGCGAAACTGTAGGTGTGGTCCTCCTTGGGGTCGCTGCAGACCAGTGGAGAGTTAAGGGTGGGCTCGCTGTCACTGGTGATTCTGTATTCGAGTACTGACCTATTAACACAGAGGAGAGATGCATTAGTGCCACCGCACACATGCTGTTCCTGTTGTACTGTGTAAGTGCTGCATAAAACAAATGAACTGCATGCGCTTACTGTGTAATTATTTTGTGGAGCTGCTTGTAATTATGCTACTGTAGTAATTCATTATAATAATATGTGTAACATGGACACTCTGTACTGATGTTTTGCGTTTTTTTGCACAGATGGCAACAACCTCTGGAACACATGAATAAATGCATTCCATTTGTTATTGTATAAAGTGGGTAAATCTAAATCACAAAACCAGTCAACAACATGCCTGGGCCATTAATTAATTTCAAAGAAATGAATTAATCATACATCATACACTACCATTCAAAAGTTTGGTGTCAGTAAGATTAGAAACGTCATTCTCAACACTAAAAAATTGCATGGGGCCATGGGGATGTTATCATCATGATGGAATTATATTGGGTTTTGATTTTGCCATTATGACATGTTGGAGTGTGATTCTCAATTTTATTTACATTTCTTTTTATTTTTTTATATAGCCTACGCTATTTAAACCCCATCCCTAAACCTACCCATTTGTGTATTATGTGATATAAAACACAGGATATAACAGGCAGAATCGAGATACTATTGTGTTTAAAAAATCCCCCAAAAATGATCCATCCGCTGAAGATCATGCACTTAATCACAAATTGCCGCCCGAAAAAACGTTACGTCAGCTTTGATAGTGAAATCAAACGTGTGTCTCATGACGATGCTAAAGAGTCAGGTGTATCTTTTGAACGAGATATGAGTGACTGAGTGTGTGAGTGTGTTCACTGAGCGGGTGGATCATCATTTCAGAGATTAAAACATTAAGATCAACTCTGTTCTTTACATAAATATTTATGACTTCAGAAGACCTGGAATGCAACATGAGTTAATACGTTTATACTGTTTTTGGTCAGTTTTTGCAATAAATACCTGTGACTGTTACGTGTTTTATATTGTTTAGAAGTGGGTAGGTTTAGGGTGGGGTTAGTTGCTCCAAGATATAAAAGTAGCCTATGCATATTTATAAAATCATGTATACTTTTACAAATGCAAAAAATTAAATGCATCTTGATCTGACGCATTGGGCTGAAATCAATGGAGTACTCTTCGCGCCAAAAATGAAGTTAAAGGGGTACCCTGTGCGTTAAAAATTGATGCTGAGTGGTCCTGATCCACCGTCAATATGTGACGAGTTGGGAGTGAGAATGTGTTGACTTTTTCAGTGTTTGGGTAGTTTTTGTGTTACCCAGATCCTGGGTCAGACATGACATAACCCAGGGTTATTTATTTATCGCATGCTCTTTTTGCGCGTGGCGTTCCGTCAAACGGGTGCATGTCTTCTGTAAAATACAGGTTTGTGTACAATACATTTTATTTGAGCTATAAATTCATTGTTGTGCTGTATATCATTTAATTTTATGCAAAGAGCACGATGTGAGTTACCTAAACGAGTGTCGCGTCTGTCTTTTCGAGTGACGGGAATGACTGATGCCTAAAATATTATGATTTTATTAAAAAAAATACATAGAATATACACCGATCAAGCATAACATTATAATATTAATAATATTGTGTTGGTCCCACTTTGCTGCCAAAATAACCCTGACCCATCGAGGCATCTTTCTTTTTAATTTGTTACATTTATATAGCACTTTTCTGGGTACTCAAAGCGCTTTACATATAGAAGGGGGGAATCTCCTCAACTACCACCAATGTGCAGCATCCACCTGGATGATGCGATGGCAGCCATATTGCGCCAGAACGCCCACCACACACCAGCTTATTGGTGGAGAAGAGAGAGAGTGATAAAGCCAATCAGTATATGGGGATGATTAGGAGGCCACGATGGACAGATGCCAATGGGCAAATTTGGCCAGGATGCCGGGGTTACACCCCTACTCTTTTGCCGAAGGACATCCTGGGATTTTTAATGACCACAGAGAGTCAGTTTCTCTTTTGATTACAGGGTAAAATGTTAGAACTGTGGTTAACACATCTCACCGCTCTTCTTTTTTCTTAAACTAAGGTATTGTGCAAATGTTAAAAACAATTATTGGAAGCATTTGTCCCTGAAAAGCACTTGAGCTTTGAAGCACCTAATATAATGAAAAATAGCGAATAAAGACAGTTTAGCTCTATTTGTGCCTCTTATTCTCAGAAACAGTAATGAAGTGTATTTTCAATGACATTTGTTTTGTGCTTCTGGTCACAGTTTATACAGCAGCAGCTCTGAGTGACAAAGCACATCCTGCCGTGCCTTGCAGATTTGCTGCAGAAAAGCTAAAGCTTCTCCCTCTGTGGTTCAAAAAATAATTCTAAGAGCTTTTCCACTTCCTGCCTCATATGTGCATTTATGACTCATAAATTATAGCCACAGCACAGCAGGCTAAAGAAACTGCTTCAATAATTAATGCCTAAATGCAGTGTCACTCATTTTAAAAAGGCTGTTTTACTCTTTGGACTGTCGCTGCGCGATATGGGCATCATACAGCAACTGAGAGTCTGAGGCCCTGTGTGCATATGGACAAAGGAGAGCTGTTGCTGAATGCTCTTATCATAATAGAAGTAATTTGAGATATCTGGTCTAGGCCGTTGTTTTTAATCAAAAAAATAATTAATCTTACTGGGGCATAGTATATTTTTAGATGTTTCATTTATTATTATTTATAATTATATAATTTAGTATTTGTTGTACTACATTTACAGTATTTTCACTGTACAACAAAAAATATTTTGAAGTAAATGCATTGCCATAATGAGGAAATGAAAGTAGGGGAAAATGTACTTTATTGTCATGAAAATTATGCCACAATGCCATAAATAAACATATACTTTCTTTGCGCAATTACTGCTATGCAAAAAGGATATACTGTATATGTATATATATATATATACACACACACACATACAGTGCTGGGTAGTAGGTGATTTATGTAATCTGATTAATGTAATCTTAGATTCCAAAAATTAAGTAATTAATTAATTATTTTACTTAATTACTTTTTATTTAACTCACAAACCTCCCTGCAGTTCCATCACAAACACCAGTCTGGGAAACCCTTACATAATGTAATATTTAATGCACCTCATGTTGTTAAAAAAAAACAAAGAATGGATTATATTTTCTTTCTCTTTGTATTTTTATATCAATATGGTACAATTATCCTATTCAAATCAATGTGATAAACGAGTTAGGTCAAAAGTAATCTAAAAGTAATGAAAAAGTAGTCCGATTACATTACCTTAAATGTGTAATGTAATGGATTACGTTACTACAGTTGCTACAATTTTTGCAACTGAATCAGTATCCGACTACAATTTGGACCAAGGTGAGCATTTGTAGTTAAAAACTATATAATTATTTTTTTAAACAATTCTGAAAATGATTGAAGAACGCTTGTGTGTGTGTTAGAAATCAGCAATGGTGAGAGAATATTGTGCTTGGTACTTTTTTCATCTTCAAAGCAAACTTTGGTCTCCAGCTGACAAAGTTTAAATCCCGTCTGACTAGCACGCTTCCCATATTTACACGTTAGGTCAGTAGGCGGAGAGTAGACTGTCTTTTGTGGCAGTTCGAACACACTCGAACCCAGTCGAATGTGTTTTCAACTACCTCTGGAAGTGGTCGAAAGTGGACAAGCTCAAAACGTTTTATACCCCGTCCTGTATATTTAACGTTGTCCACTTGTGATCTGATCAACCAAAACCCATCTTAATACCAGGGTTAAACAGGGCCTCGGTGTGAGTAATTAATAAGGACATTTTCATTTTTGGTTGAACTATTCCTTTAAATAAAAAGTTGTTTTTATTCTAAAATAGTTTCTATTATACTAACCTGTTATACATTTAATATATAAAGTAAAATTGGACACAATTGTCTCACTTTGACCGGGCCAGACTCTGTGCTCATTTACGTTTAGTTGAGGGGACATATGTGTAGGGTTTGCAGTGCACACACACTAGCATGCAGTAAATGAAGGGTGGCCCGTTTCTAAGGCCCAGGCTTATAAATGTTTCACAGCAAGACAGTCTGTCCGTGTCTTCGGTCATGCCATTAAAAAAACTTAGTGTATGTGATCAATTATTCATGTCACATCATGCATGCAAGAGCGGAGCCTTAGCCTAAATAAGATGTGCTGATGTCTGTGAATGACCTGGCTGCTCTGCTCTAATAAAAAGGCAGCCAGACTTCACAAAGAGTCAAAGGGAGAGATCAGATATGAACCAAGTACTGCAGTGTGAGCATGATTCTGATTGGCTGATAAACCTGTCAATCATGTAATGAGTCAGCGGAGACAGGAAATGGGCTCAAAGTGACCTGGAGGGACAAGACTGACCTGACAGTGGCTGTCCTGCTGACAATGGGGTTGATGGGAAGGGGTCGGATTCCTGGGAAGAGGCCCTGGCTCATCATTCGAGCACCGTTCTGGATCACTCCCTGAGGGACTGGGGAGAAAACACAGATAATGTACATTTAATGCACACAGTAACTGCAAGCATATGGGAGCACAAATACATAATGTAAATCATTCAAAATTAAATTCAAAAGCATCACACCATGTTTAAGCATTTATAAATCAGCTTAAACTTTTTTAGATTTCAGCTGTTGATGCTACAAGGATGAAATTTCACTGATCATTTCGGACAGCTCTTGACAGTTTGAGCCTATTTGAAACTACAGTTTCAATCTGTTCAGCTGTCTTTTACAACTTCGACCACTAACTGGTACATAAAAACAAAGAAACAGTAGTTAGTTCTTTAGCATGTCAGATGGGGCTCTTGTCTAGGACAGTTTCCAGGCAGAATAAACTGCAAAGTGGACTAGACTGCTTAATATCTGCTAACACTTGATTTTAATGTTCCCCAACAGACATTCTACTGACTATAAGTTACTCTGCAAGTACATGACAACTAATTCTACAAACCATAACCTAAAAGTCTACTATTAATGACTAGCTGACATGTAGTTGCAAAGTTATTTATGTATTTACTGTATATAGTATAGTATATCTAAAGTGGACTAATTGAAATTACATCAATTTGACTTTAAAACAATGCGTTGAATCTTGTATAACTTATAAAAGTTGAAAATTGCTTAACTTACTTTGATGAGTTAAAGCAATGTATAAACATATGCTGTTATAGCTTAATGATCATATCATTTTTACAGTGTAGTAGAGTATTGCAAGACATTACATTCCTCTTATATTCATGTTTTATCAAAGGAACTTACAACATATATTCTCCACAAACAAGCTAAAATGGGATTTATCAAGATGTTGACTAAAAAAAATGGATGCAGCTCTTGATGGAAACAACATTTATTTCCATCAAGGGGTGCATCAATTTTCGGTCAAGATCTTGTATTGACAATGCAATAGTCCAGCACTCTGTTAAGTCTACTCCACACATCCCAAAAAGACCCAGGACTCAGAGGTGCCAATTTATGTGTGATAATCATTCTCCATGCGTGCTCCCTCCCAACCATTCTTTCACAGTTTGATGAATCTTGACATTGTCACCCTGAAATATGGCCATGATGTGTCTTCCTACATGGATATTTAAGAAATGAAAAGCTACACACTCCATCAATTAGGGTTGGAAGAAATGTTTCCAAACATATAACATGCTAAAAATATAATAATCACTGCAATAATGATCCAATCATCAACTCTTAAGTATCTGCCTATTTAAATCCAAACAGCTAATTATTTTGGCAGAGTAGTGTATATAACTGCCAAAATGCATATCAGATGAGCAGCATCCTCCTTTAATAAGGGTTAACAAGGGACAACATTTTTTTTTGCTCTGCATTCAAACAGGCCTAATGGCCACTGCCCATCTCTCAGTCCAAGTACGGGGCAACATATAGCTCCATCTGGAAAACCAACCTGGACTCGTAGCAGATGGCGAACACATAAAAAGGACAAAATAACCATCCATTTAGAATCCAGCACACTGATCTGGCCATTAGGCAGGAGCATTGTTGCCTTGGCAACCAGTCCCCCTATGTATGCCATAGTAGTGGAACTCAACTAGGTGACAGTGAGTTGCGGTTGTGAAGCCGAAAGGAACATCTGGGCTGGCTGGGTGCCCTCTTCACCACGCCCCCAAACCCTGAGGGAACACGCTGCCATAACAAGGTGAAGCGATGCCCTGTGACAGAGTCCGTCCCAGCTAACCGAGTGCACAATGAGAATTGACAGAGATGTGCGGCTCTCCACCAATTAGCGTGGATGGGCTAGCAAAGTGAATGGCTAATGATCTCGGCCCATTGTAGGCGGTTCATGTCGAGCCATCCATCCAGGCATCAGAAACAACAGCAGGACACAAAAGCAAAGCACATTCACAGTGCAGCCACATCAGGAAGGAAGCCAGTGAGGCTTTTGTGCCTGGGGATGTTCCCTCTTTTATGTGCATGAGAGCTGTTAAACAAAGACTTGCTCCATAGAAAAGAAATCCAGATCTGCGATCTCAATGAATGGCTTCACGTTAGCACCATTGACCGAGATTTTCAATGTGGCATTATGTACGGATAATGCTGCGTTTAACAGCAGGTAATAAATGAAGTACAGCGGATGGTGACTTCCAGGAAGCCCAGTACACACACGCGCGACAGAGCGCTCACGGCGAGGAAGAATCTGGAGCTGTGCAAACATCAGCAGTGATTCAGTGGCGTTTCTGTCACGGCGATGCCCATGGGAAGGTGTCCTGGCGCTCTCACAGGGCACTGCAGAGGCAGTCAGTGCACAAATGCTATCAGACTGCTCATTCGCTCTCTCTCTCTCTCTGCCTTCCTCTCAAGCACATTAATGTACGTGGCAGATGGCCCTGGAAACAGCGGCACTAATTCACAATTCTGTATTGAAAAGTCAGTTTGTACTTAATTCTCTCTCTAACAACTCTATTGTAAAAGGGGTCTGTTTACTTGGTTTCTCAGCATAATGTTTGTTCCCACTGAAAATCTTACATTCATCGTACATCCATTTTTATGTGATGTATTCATCATTACTGCAAATCAGGTTTATTACAGCCAACTAAAACCATACAAATTTTGGTTACTGAAATTGACCAAATGTATTATATATAAAACACTAATTTCAGCTAGTGGCCAAGGTAGCATTTCTCATTTTCATTTAGTTTAACACACTTAGTATCTCAATGAGAGCAAAATAACACTGCTGCAAATTCAGCTGATTTGTAACCAAGATTACATTTTGAGGTTGACAAAACGACAAAAAATGAAGAATCAATAAAAGTGTTCAGAAATCTAAAGTTTTGCATCATACAGCAAAAACATTTAGATGAAATTTGCATAATTCCCAGGTCAAATTCTCTTTTGTATATATAAAAAAGTGTTTTTGTAAAAAGTAAACAAAAATGAAATAGAGAAAAATGTTAGTGGGGCTACTAGCCAACATAATAATAATATAAAAAAAAATATATATAAAAAAAATGCTAATAATAATAATTATTAAATGATTAAAAATTAAAATATTAAATTATTAAATGTTGAACGCTCTGTATGTTCATGTTTGGTTGGAAACAGTCCTTGCTGTTCTCAAACATGCTTGCAAGCTTAAATAACGTCCTCAGTTGTCTTCAGCACCTGCCTTTGCCATATTTGTCCACCAGGGGGAGTCATTCACAACAAAGCAAGTGTCTAAGGGACATTTAGTCCACTCTATCCGGACCCTTTTATATTGTCTTATCAAAGTACATCAAAATTGGATTAAAGCTCATGCTACACAATAATGTACCCTCATCACTAAATGGCTTTTTGGAGCAAAAGCATAAGTAAATGAATCCTACATTTTCATTTTTGCGTTAGCTTTCCCTTTTTATACATGATTTTGAACTCCTTTCCCTGCAGTCTTTTTTTAGATGAGCTGTCCTGACAGGACTCCTCCTTGGGCAAACTACACACTCAGTAAGAAGTACCTTAAAAACGCTGCTTATACAAAGAGTTTCAGGGAGAGAGTGCTTTTGGCCATTGTTTTCTCACAATACAGCTGGGGGCTGCGTGATTCGTACAGTCGGGCCTATGACACGCACCACTGCTTCTGTTGAGCGAGCGCTTCTTTACTCACAAAAGCCAAACAGCAGGGACTCCACATCCTCTCAAGAATCAGCCTCCGCACATGGGCTCTATGGCCACTGGGCTGCTTTCTGTATAAACACCAGTGGAGGAGGAGGTGTACTGAAGGAGCTTTTGTATTCAACCGGCACACTTCTGTAAAAACAGGTTCAAGTAAGCAAGGTTAAAGGCCATATTGAGTGACTGACTAAAAGGGAGAAAATCATCCGCTTTAAGCTATAAAATGTACCGTCAGCGCAATAAAGACAAATCCAAAGAGAATACAATTTATTTGTGTATTAGTATTTATCCAGTTGTGATAATCAGAGATTATTTTCAATCAACATTTTAATCTCAATTATCTTTTAAGTGAAAAATGTGACTGTGATTGTACCATCTCCCTAATAGTTCACCCAAAAACCAAAAATCTGTTATCATTTACTCACCTTCATCCTCCAAACCTGTATGACTTTTTTTTTGTGGGACACGGAAGGAAATATTCGCTCTACCCTTAAATAATGAAAGCACACAGTGACCATGAGCTGTCAAGCTCCAAAAATAGTAAATCCATTAAAGTAATGCAATTGATTTATAATCGAAGTCTTTGAACTATTTTTGTGAGAAGTCAATTCACTGATCCACTGTTTTTCTCTTCAAAAATGTAATACATTGAAAAAATTAAATCACTATTAATATCATTAGTTATAACGACTTCAAATTCAAAATTAAATAAATGTTATTTTGTGTAAATGTTAAAAAAAATAGTCACTGTATTAAGGTTAAGCAGCCACAAATTGCCAATAAAAGGCAGGCAACCCGGAGGCAAATAAAAAAAAACACCAATCCTGTCTTCATTTTCTTTTTTTCAGGTGCTGAACTCATTCGAGAACCACATGGGAATCTCTCGTTCCAGGACTGAAGATTGAGCCATACATACGGTGCCTGATGTGAAATCATTTCGAGGAATGTCTGCGCCCAGAATAACCGATTCAACGAGTATAAAAGAATCCAGATTAACTCCAGCAAGACTTAATGGTGACTACAGCTTGGTAGAAATACGCCAGGGAAACATGCATTTACATGCCTGCTCATTTAATCTAATACTGCATCTGCTGGAATCACTCCTCCAGGGTATAATGAGAGAGACGCAGTGAGAAAAGAGATAAAGACAGATAAATACACAGAGAGACACTGAAAGGAAGAGTAAGGGCGATGAGAAATGCAGATGACAAATTCTCTGTACTGTAAACTTGGCACCTGCTGTTGTGCAATAAAGCCCATGCATTTAGCTTAATTCTTTTCCCAGACGAACTATAGGAAGTATATTGGATTTGAGGGGATTGGTTTTCAGCTCAAATATTTTCAGTGTGATAAATGTCAGCATTAGCCGGAATTAAAAGGAAGGAGCAGTCAAGTGATACACTGCTATCTTGAGGCATTGAGGCAGGAATAACAGTGCAAAGTGATGCCGGCATCTTAAACAATTCTCCTACATGCTACAAAAAGCACTCGGCTGTGGTGATGGATTCCCGGGTGCTGTGAGAAGTCCTTCTGCCTTTCACGGCCAAATAAAAGCCCCGATACACACTCCCGAGATGGCTAACGCATACATCACACACATAAAGGCTTGAGAGGGAGAAACAGAGTGAATGCCTTTTTGTTCATAGAGTCGCAGCCAGAGACTGCCACGGCACAGAACCGAATCCAAACAAAACGACATTTAAGGATGTCATTTCAGGACGAGTTGCTGTCAGTACATTGGCAGAGATCGAAGAGCTCTTTGTAGGTCACACAGTGACAAGTGACCTCCTTAGGGACTAATCTTCCGCTCGCTGCCTCACAACTATTTACCAGGCTGCCATGGCAACCGAGACCGATATCCGAGCGTTCGGATCCCGCCTCTCGCCCCGGTGACCAGGAGCAAGGTCAGGCCAAAAAGATAAACAGCACACGGGTCACGTTATGCAACTCTCCCACTGACGGAAAGCAGATGTGTGCAAACAAATGCTCTTTTTAAGTCGACGCCGGCTGCGTAAAGCACAGGCGGGTGAGATGCCAGCGCATGTTTGGAAGGCTCTGCGTGTGAGCTCTCCTTTGATTCTTCAGACAAATGAACATGTTGAAGTGCTTGAAGAATATCTATTATTCACAGGGTGGAGACCCAGCGTTCATTTAAGTGCCAGACTCTGATGAGATATAACACGCGCTGTCGGGAGCGCAAATTTAACAACGCCTCGCACCGCATCTGCTCGTTTGCGTCAGGGCCCCGGGGTTAAGCATTTTTAAGTGGTGCGTCTTCAAACATAACTAACATCTTTGCAAATAAACCTGTAGTTGAGGTCAAGTTGAGGTATGCGAGTTGGAAAACATGTTTGCTATGCTGGGTCTAGCTACACTCTTAGTTTGATTAAAACGATCTCTGGAGTGATTCCTCTGTTAGTGAGGTTCATTTGATTAAGTGTGAACGCTGCCATCTGAACCCTAGTGAACCCTGGTGAAAACAAACAAGCGGACCAAGACCCCTAAGGGTGTGTTCACATTTGGAGATAGGTTCGCTTGGCCATTTAGTCCTGGTCCGCTTAACGTTCAGATTGGCACCGAACCTAAAGGCATATATGGATACGTTCACAATCTGATTGGTTGGCTTTTATGACATATTGCCTATTGTGAGACAGAACTTACCGTACATCCAAAACAATGTTGTGTTCTGGGCTAAAAGAGCTTGTTGTATGTGCGAAGCCTACAAATAATGCTATATTTTGACCAGTTGAGAACTTGTGAAGAGCTTATAAAATATGCGAAGGAGTCAAAACAGCAGCAGGAATCCCTACGTCACACACGCAAATGAAGATCTGCTGCAAGGAGACACGGTACTGATGCCTGTACTGAACTGTGATGGGCAATATTGTGACTGATGAGAAAAGACAGGTATGCGTAAACATTCTGTCCTTTTTAGGGTCTCACTTTCCTGCATTTGGTTCATTTACTTGTCCATGGTCCGATTATATATCATATATTATATATATTGATATATCATTTGCACTGCACCAGAGTTCGCTTGGAAGTGGACCGAGACACAGTGGTCAGTGGTTCAGTGATCTCGGTCCGCTTGTTCGGATGGTAGCGTTAACACCATAGACTGTAAAAGAAATATGGACGTAGTGTCCGTGACGACACCCATAGGATTCTGAAGAACAGTTTTGAAGCGTAAAGTATGGCCTAGCTGGCTGTTGCCATCTTGGCAGCGCATCATTGCGCGTCACTCCTGGATAACAGAAAATGGGCAAAGAGGCGGGACGTGGGTGGAGCTGAGGTGACGCGATGACTAACAGACAGCAGACAAACGACAATCCACCGGTCACTCAAAGTGGCCACGCCCTTAATTATGCAGAACTTTAAGGCTTTATATAATGTAAAAGAAAAAATTCACCCCCCTCACAGTTGTCATGAAGGGCAAAATTAGCCGTATAGACCAAAACCACAATTTGTTCCAGGCTGTAAACATGTTTTTTTCTGCTGTAAAGTTGGGCATTTTAACATGGGGCTCAATGAGATTCTGCTCCCTTCTGGAGCCTGTCAATGAATTGCAGTTTAAGTCACTTACGTATTGGCTTCAAGAGAAACTGTGGGAGGTTGCCGCTTGGTTAACACTTATTCAAATGAACCGCACTAACAGAGCTATCGCACCAGGTTTGTTTTAATCGAACCAAACATACCAAGTGTGAACACACCGTAAAAAGGTGGGTCTCGGTCCACTTCCAAACGATCTCTGGTGCAGAATTATGAACGCAACACAGCCCAAAGACATCTAAACGAACCAAAAACAGGCACGAGATGCAACCCTAAAAAGGACAGAATGCTGAAGCATACCTGTTTTTTCTCGACATAGGATCATACTTGGCCATTACAATTCAGTACAGACATGAGAAACGCCTGCAGCAGCTCCTTGCAGCAGATCTTCATTTGTGTGTGTGACAGAGGGATTCTGCTGTTTTGACTCCTTTACACATTTTTTTATAAACTCTTCAGGAGATCTCAGCTCAGTACACAGCATTGTTTTGGATGTTCGGTAAGTTCTACCACAAAATATGTTTTTGTATCTTTAGGTTCAGTCTTAAAAATGACGCTAAGCTAACCAGGACTAAATGTATTATTTTCTTTTTTTTTTTCTCGTCCAAACTTCCAGGCAGGTGCGTTGAGGATAGCGCCATAGAAGAACCATTTTGCTGAACAGATTTAAGAACCATTTTAGAACAGTTAAAAGAACCATTTTTCTCCTTACTGTGAGGAATATAATAATAATAATAATAATAATAAGAAGAAGAAGAAGAACCTTTTTTCTATTGTAAAAACCCTTTTGTACAATGGTAATGTATCATGGATGTTAATGGTTCTTCATAGAACCGATAGATGCCAATAAAAAAAACTTTATTTTTAAAAGGTGTAAACAGAGTATCTGACACTTTTTGACGCCGAGACTGCTACATAATCAATTGCATAGATTGTCAGATCTGAATCCACAAGAGCAGCTGTCCCAGTTAAGCAATGAGCCATAGTAGAGGAACGTCCCTCCGTCTGGAAAAACTCCCCCACAAAACTGTTAAAGGTCAATTACCATTTTTATAATGATGCGGATGGGGATTCGCTTGTTTGCAGCAACAACTAAATTTAATTGCGCAGTTAATAACAAGAAATGCTTTCCCAAAATACACCGTGCTGGCAAACAGAACCCAGCCGTTGGATATGAGAATGAGAGGAAAAAGAGAGAACAAGAGAGGGGCAGAAATACTTCATAAGAGGGGTATAAACCCAGTCAGACTCCTAAAACTAGTGTTGTTTTTGTTTCAAATCTACAGTACACACACAGCAGGACGAGAATCAGACTGCTTTTAAAAACAGACTGCGAGCTAAAAACAGAAAAACAGATTTTTTTTTGGTGTCCTGCCTCTTCATTTTCATAAGATTAAAGCAACTTCTGTATCCAGAGTGGGTCGCCTCAAAGGCATCGACTCTACTGTACTGCTATAAACTAAGCTCGGAGGCATCCGATGTTACAGCGATGAATAAACACTAAGAGCGTGCTTGTGTGGGTGCCGTCACGTGGTCCGTGTTGATATGCAGAAATTGCTCTAATTCTGAGAGAAGTCAGTAATTTCCCTCAGGTGCCCGCCTCAGGTCCCGCGGCAGTGCGTAGGCCTCGGGAGTGCTCAGAGATTAAGGGCTTACAGTTGGCACATTAGCTGCTAAATGAATCCTGCTCTGTCATTGGCAACGGGGCCACCTAGCTGTCAGATACATTTCACTGTAGTCTTACCTCACTCCTTTCAACACGCTAATGTACACAAATGCTTACCTCCAGTAGCTAATCTTACTGACTATGAAATATTATGCATTTTGGAATTGAAATATTATGCTTTTATGCCCCTTCGGATAGTGAAAAGAGAGCCTTAACTGTAAGGAAAAAAATAAGAATGGAATCAGAGAATATTTGCCTGGCTTCAAGGTTTAATATAAATTCTAAAAGGAATTTACTTCATACAAAATGCATGATCATAATCATTCATAAATGTTTATATGCCGATTTCGGTGCTCACTTATTAATGGTGCTAAAATGTTACTAATAATTCATTTTTTACATTTTTAAATATACTAATATAGTTTTGAAATTATAATAATATTTAACAATATTTTTGTTTTTACTGTATTTTTGATCAAACAAATGCAGCCGGAGCACAAAAGACTTTAAAAACATAAAAAAAAAAAAGTTTGATCTTTTGCCTAATTACAAATACTCCAAATCCTAAACCTAAAACACACACAAACACACTCTTGAATATGTTGTTTACGAGGACTCTCCATAGGCATAATGGTTTTTATACTGTATAAACCGTATAGTCTATCCCCTTACACTCACCCTACCTCTAAACCTATCCATCACGCAACACTTTTGGTATTTTTTTTTATAAAAAAAAAAAAAAAAAAAACACCACTTAGTATGTTTTTAAGCCATTTGGTTTACGGGGACACAGGAAGTGTGTCATTATACACATTTGTGCCCTCATAAACCACATATACCTGTACACACACACTTGGGTGGCCAAATTAAGTGACCATCAGTACTCCAAATCAGCTCAGTTTTTGTTTTGAGTATGGGGTGTGAAGTTACCCAGCGGTACCCCACAGGAGGGAGTTGTGTTGTTTTCTCTCTTTGCTTTGGTGCATGTCGATACATGCTAGTGGAGCGTGAAAAACTGCTGCTACACAACAGCGTCCACTCAAGCAGTTATTCTTCTCCCCCCTTCTGTCTTTAAATCCCCAAACAAGAATTGTGGGCGGTGTGGCAGAGCCAAACACACATCAGCCGAATGGGATCAAACACTACTGAGACACTCAATGTGTGTGGACACCAGTCAGTCTCGTCCCCTCTGGGACACGCCCTTCTCATAATGACCCTGTCCCGATGCTGCCCTCCACAACCCATCTGATAAGCCACTAGTGTCTGTGTGCTTTATGAGCCTCTAATGGCCTCCTCACGCATGAGTAGAGCTTAAAACAGTAGAGCACGTTTGCTCAGTCCTCCCCCCTCTACTAGCCCTGCTAAACACACATGCTGGACAATCCTCTCCCTGACATCTTTAACGGGATAGTTCACCCACTCACAGCCATATTTACTCACTCTCATGTCATTCTAAACCCCTTTTTCCACACAATGAAAAAGTGAATAGTGACCATGGGGCTGTCAAGCTTCTTTTTTTTTTTAAATGGCAAAAGGTACCCTTAAAATATAGTAGCTCATATGACTTGTGCACTATATTTTTAAGTCTTATTTGTGTAAAAATTAAACAATTTTAATTGGTATTTGCTGAGAAATCTGAAAGATATTATTTTGAATGTTGTAAATTTGATGTAACATTTAAAAAAAAAAGAAAAAGGTTATTTTATAGTTTTGATTTGGACTTTTTAATGGTTTTTAATGGTCACAGTGCTTCTGCAAGCATCTGGATAAAAGCACCTGTCAAAATGCATAAATGTAAATGTTATTTTGTAATATAAACATTTACAGCATATTTCACATGAAACAACTGACCTATCGTAAGCCCCGCTCCCTTAGTAACGGTTGCTAACACGAAAAAACAAACAGAGTTGCTAACTGTCTTACAATGACAGCTGTCAGTGCAAAAAAACCTTGTCCCAAGATGTTTTAGGACACAGAAGGACCACCTCTTGTAGAGGAGCATTCAAGTGGGACTTAAATATGCCATGGAGGGATATATAAAAGATTTTAAAATAAATATGGTGGGTAACAAGATTCATTTGGAAGCGAGGGTTTACAGATCACAATGCAAGTGGGAGAAGCCTCATGTTACGGTCGTCACGATCGCAGATGACAACATGGCAGGATCAACACTGTTTGTGTACCGCAGGGTAAGATTAAATTCATTTACATTTAACCAGTTTAATATGGAGAGGCACTGAAATGTAGACCTTCGTTTATGTGTTTTTGACATGACGTGAGAACAGTTAGCTATTTATGTTTGTACGTTAGCATGGACTCACTAACTTTAATCGTAACTTAATGAGAGAGTGACAACCAGAAAATCCTCTCAGGATACTTGGAAACAGTGTTACAAGTACCCCAGGCACATCGTTTTACCATTTTTGTAGCATAAACACCATCAAACCGATGAGAGCTTCGGATCTTTCAATGTTTCTCTATGGCGCTGAAACCTAAAGATGTCCGAGTTCCGGTCCCTGTGCCACTGATACTCAACTGCCTTTGGCTCATCTGCGTTCGAGGGGAGGGGCTTACCGATAGGTCAATTAATTAATTAATAAATATCAAATTAAAGGGATAGTTTACCCAAAAATGAAAATTCTGTTATCATTTACTCATCTTCAACATATGAACCTGTAGGTTTAACATATGAATTTCTGCTGAACAAGACGATATTTTGAAGGATGTCATCATCTTTTGTGTTCAACAGAACAAATTGAGGGTGAGTAAATGATGACAAAACTTTCATTTTTGGGTGAACTATCCCTTTAATAAATAATACATTTAGTTAAACATAACTGGCCTATAATTAATTTCAATCTGTGAAAATGATGCCAGAAGTTTAATTTTTGGGTAAACCATCCCTTTTAGACTTCTATAATGCAATAGTGCAATAGCGCCCACCACCTTTTTCAGCAGCGCTGGTTCCGGAAGTATTTTTTTATAAATTTTTCCAATTGGGATTTTAAAATGGTCTTCATTAAAGAGTTATAAGCAAAGCCAACCAGCTATGATGTGAATCATAACACTAACTTTGATTTGAAGCAAAAAAGTTTTTGAAAATCTGACAAAAAGACAAAAGGTACAAGGTGTGTGTCCTTAACAGTTTTAGTGAGGGAAAGAACTAAAATCCCACAAAGCATTGCGAACAGCATAATCAAATTAAAAACGATGGAGAAATATAAAACTACTCATGAGATTGATTCGATTACATAATTTGCAGTAGTCTGACGTCGTCATACTCAGATTCTAGTCAGAATATGAGTCTGATACTGCTCCACTGGGCTGTGATTATGGGCCGAAAATGCCTCTGCACTCTATTGGATAGACCTACAACCAATCAGAGCGACGCATAGTTGTCAACAGAACTCAACTGCACGCACACTGGAAGAAGTAGAAGAGGAAGATGAGTGTAAATGACGATCATCATTTTTGAGAGAAATAATAAAGGTGAATGCATATACGAACAAGTTCTCTGTTTAGTAAACAAATTCAACCCAAGCGCTCTTTGGTGACGTGCACAGTTACGTTACTGTTGCTCATCTGTCTATCATCGTATGAAGCCCGCCCTGACAATTTGATTGGTCCGAACAGCTCTGATTCGATCATAGTTGCTCCACAACGGATCAAGTCCAGACCGAACCTCAATGTTGTGAGCGGGGCAAAGTTCGGCTGGCATCCAGGCTAAATTTGCAGTGCATTATGGGAGCTATTTTGGAGTTTCGACTCTCTGATTGGTGTAATTTTCTGTACAGCATCAAGAGTAATGTAGTTTTTCAAAAGGAATTTCACTGTAAAACAAGATTTTAAAAAAATAAGCTGAAATAATAAAGGTTTATAAGTTGTCATTCAAAAAAAATTTCCTTGTGGAGAAAATTAATGGAGTTTTTACTTCCGGAAGTGTTACACTCGATTGCTATGCAAATAAAAGAGCTGTCAGACAGACCTTCCCTCCTGTTTTTTATTTGTGGGTCTGCTCTGTAAAATGAGCCGGTGTGTTGAGTTGAGGTGAATGAATAATTAAATAGCTCTTTAAGACATCTTAGTGAGTTCTTCAGCACCATGCACTCTATGTAAGCTCTCCGGACGTCTTCCTTCCTCTCGCTTCCTTTCGCTCCCCTGGCCGGGGCTTGTCATCGTCATGGCAACCGCTCACATTTCACACACTTGAGAACTGTATATTAAGCAACGGCAGAGGCTAAAACAGGAAATAGCGCTCTGTGCTTAGTCGTTTTTTGAGGCATGTTTACAGCCGGTAATAGAAACCAGACACACGGTGGCGACTATAAACGTGGACGCTAACCTGACTGCGGGCGCACACACACGCACACGCTCGCTGATAGCACACAGTGTAATATTATAATACGCAGCCTCTGACTTCAGAGTGTATTTATAGAAGTTACTGTGAAGAAGCAGAGAAATCAGGCTGCACTTTATATAACAGGGACAAACACATTTCTGAAAATGACTTCTAGAGCCTGACTGAGCCACCGTTCTGAGGTCAGCGGATTGTGCGGTTTACTGTATGACCGTCACGCACAAATCCACTTCCCACTGACCTCAGAGCCCCCGTGAGCAGTCAGAGAGAGCACTAGAGTTACGAGGTGAACCCATGGGACGCGTCCAGATAAGACCTTGAAGCCAGGGATGGTTTATTTGTTTTGGCATTTTCAGTAAAGCGGACATAAAACAGAGCAAGACATTTTTGAAGGGCACATCAATGCAGCAGCAGCACAAAGCGCTATAGGAGTTTTATCTTCGATCATGCATGCGTACACAGCTGCTCAAATCTTTTCAGGCACACCTCTGTAGCGGGACAGTAGAGTGGCGTGATTTTTAAGCGCGGCCAGTTTTACAATAGCAGCCTTCAATAAACTTTACAGATTCCACAGAGCAATTAGCATGAGCCATGCCACTTGACGATTTCAATTTGCTCAGCAAGACGCAACACCCACGTCTGAGAGACGGGGGAGAAAACAATGCGGAGAACAGACGCTCTGCCGTCAGTCTCAGAGACGAGCGCTCGCTGGCTCTGGAAGACCAAAGATTAATGTCTTTCGTTCTCCTTTCTTTTTCTCTTTCCCAAATGGGAAGATTGAATTGACAAGGAGAAATGGCTTTGGAGGTGAAAACCCAGACATAGGCCTAATTAGTGGTGCTTGCTAAGGCAAACGTCACTATTATTTTTCAGTGATAATAATTTTAAGCTTCATCCTGCGCCGTTACAGACTTCAGACAGGAATGATATACCTCAAATTGTGCAGCTTGTTATTTTTATATGTGACTGCGAACACCTTAGAAACCACCCCAATATCCAAGCAATCAAACAAGAAGTGCTCAAATATGTTAATTAGATGCATTTGTTGAATTGGTTTTAGAGGAGTGGAAATGTCTCGCATGATGCATTAAGGGCATCTTTAAACATTTGCTTTCCCCCAACTCAGTCCTCCCTCTTTCTTTTTCTGTCACTTCATTTTATTGTCTTCACTAACCTGACAAAAATGGAGATTTATTTGTCTTTCATCTGAGTCATAGAGACATTACAATGCCTTCCTTCCTCAGTGGGAGTGGGAGAAGAAGATGGAGGAAAGATGGAGAAATATGGAGAGATATAACCAATATACAGCCTTCTCAATATACAATAATGTCCCAAAAAAATCTGAGACCATTAGTGAAAATGCTTATATTTTCTCATTAACAATTGTGAAAATGTGAATATATAATGTCTTAATATTTGGATTGTCCCTCTTTTGCTGTAATAGCAGCTCTTGAGCTGTATGAACCTGGGGCCGGATTTACAAAACAACTGAAAATGTCATCTTATTTTCTAAGTTAAGAAAAAAGAAACAAATATTTAGTATTCCCAAAAACTTTTTTGATTAACGTTCTTATCTTTTTTCTGAAGATTGTTCTTAACATTTAAGAAGTATTCATATTCTCAAAACAAATGTTCAAAACAAATGTTAAAGTCGCCATGAAATCAAAATTGAAATTGTTGTATGAATATGTTAGCCTAACTGTTATTAGCTAGTGTGCTCCAAAACAATGACAAAATTCGCATTTTGAAAATATAAGCATTCAAAACGTACAGTCTCTCACTTCCATGATTTTGATAACACTGCACTTCAGCTTCTCATCAGATTTTCTGTCCAATCAAATGTTCTCTAGAATCTGAAGTCCCGCCCCCTACATTATAAAGAGTGAAATGAAGCTGCGGCTGAAATTAGTCACTTGTTCACACATACACTATTTTCGACATGGTGAATGGCACATAGTGCACTATATGGGGGAACGATTCAGACAGTGTAAATATGCTTTCCATTGGGGCGATTTAATCTGGTTTCACGTTAGTATCACGCGAACCGCCTTAGCACACACACACACACACACACACACACACACACACACACACACACGCACACACACAGTCTGCTCCGGTTCAGAGATAAGATAACAGAGCGGATCACATGCACGAGTCGGCCCTGACCAGAAAATGTATCGGATCCTTTGTATTCTGCACAGAATGCAATGTTTTAAAGCGACGTGGAGGATAGGAGAAACAGTTAGAGATTAGGAAGCACTTCAGTGAGTCTTTAAAGTTAGGGTTACCTCCGACCTGTTTAATACATAGTACTACTACACTTTCTCAGTTTGTGGAAATCCACTTGGGGTTCAGAGTTTTTATTTTCCCCCACATTCATTTCACACATGTCTAGTACAATTATGTGGTTTTGTTTTATTAATACAGTGTACTTTTTTCTTGGTTTACCCCAAAAGAACGGAAATGAAATGTGACAACATGCCCCATAAGTATGTTGTAACATGTGAGGGGCACATTGAAACGTGACCAAATGACAGCTCAAAATGTTATCTAATCTAATAAAAAAATAACAAGACAAACAAAAAAAATTTGTCAACAAAAATACAATTAACATAATAAAATTATGACTATTTTTTTTTTTTTTAAATTCTGAACAATGACTATCCATCTTTATTCACCTTTTCTCAGTCAAGTTAGAATAGAATGGCATGGTTCTAAAAAGGGCAAATTGTAACTGTTACAACGTTCCCCACCTGTGCAACTGGGATTTAAACCCGGCTCATGTCTTCTTCTACTTGATCAGCATTAAAGAGCTATCTAAACAGCTAAATAACAGAGATAAGATTATCTCATTTATCTCATTTTCAATAAATCTAAAATGAGCTCGCTCCTACTCTGAAGTGACACTGATCGATCATTTGCATACATGATGCTAGAACGAGCATACACAGATACAGGACGCATTCACTCTAGAGAGAGTGCAAGAAAGACGGAGCGCAAATGAATGGGAAAGAAAAAATATATTATTCTCGTTTCTCGTTTAAATATTTCAGAATTTGTATCCCAGATTTTTAATGCAGACTCAGACTTTCGGACCCCACTGTATATTTACATTTATATGCTTTATGTTGGCTGGGATCTTGTTTCGAAAAAGAAAGAAAGAAAGAAAGAAAGAAAGAAAGAGAGAGAGAGAGAGAGAGAGAGAGAGAGAGAGAGAGAGAGAGAGAGAGAGAGAGAGAGAGAGAGAGAGAGAGAGAGAGAGGAAGAGAGAAAGAGAGAGAGAGAGAGAGAAAGAAAGAAAGAAAGAAAGAAAGAAAGAAAGAAAGAAAGAAAGAAAGAAAGAAAGAAAGAAAGAAAGAAAGAAAGACAGACAAGGTTTCCCCAGACATTTCTCCCTGATGTTGGAAGGCATGTAGCTTTTAGAGGGACCCCCCATCGTTAGCTGGGGTGGCATCACAGGCAGAGATGAATACATTTCAATGTGACTTCTTAGTCACTCATCTGACTCATGTAGGTTCAAAGCAGCCGCTGTAGTAGAGAATGAAAGAATGACTGAAATGAAAATTTACGCATCCACCTCTAGAGAAGACAGGTAATGTCAACACCATGACAACACAACGCTCTTTTGTGTGCTCTCTTTGCACTCCTTCTCTCAATGTTTCTCTCTTTGCTTCAACTAATTCAAAGAAGGGACGAATTCCAGAACAATTATGACACAGCAGCTATTTATCAAATGTGAAATCTGAGTAATAGCAGTGAGTAAAAGGAACATTGTCATCCTGATCCCCTGGAGCAAAGCCTCCGGCCTAGAGAAACACTACCGCATTCATTCATTTACTGTTTATTACATGAAGAATATACATTTTTGTGGGGGTTTGTAGTGATGCCGAAATGCATAGTTTTCCTTTTATCACTGTGAAGCTGCTTTGAAACAATATGCATTGTATAAAGCGCTATATAAATAAAGGTGACTTGACAAACTTTTTTTTGACAAAGCCATGCTACATTTGCATTAACTAGGTCTGTTAGCGTTTACAAATGTAAATTTACAGACAAATTAGTTTTGTAGTTCCACATAGGCAGCTCTCAACTTTCATCGTCCCACTGGTGGGACTTTTGCCATTATTTAAAACAATAATATTCCAAACCCAAACTATATATCATTTGAAAGCTTACACACTCTAGTTTTCATATTTGGAGACTGAATTAATTTATTTTGAACAAGAATGTTTATCAGAGCCATAAGGCAGTTCAAAAGATAACATTCATTACATTTTTTGAGAAAAACTGGTCTGAAAATGTTTGAAGTCAAGAAAAATATGTTAGATTCTCCATTTTTTTATTTTATGTCCATTGTATGTGCCTGCCCAACCTATTTATGAATGGGATACTACATAAGTTGTATGAAAATTATGGAAATATATGGTTAAGATTCCTCAAACCACATATGGAAATGGGTGATTCCTTATATGGTTAACAATGGATGTCATCGAGCGGGAAAGTTTGGTATTGTGCCCCCCAAAAAAATCTGAATTAAAGCTAATATTTTGAGGTGTCAATCTAATATTTGAAACAAAACTGATTTTGTTGCGATTTTTGGCTTCGATTTTTATGCAGTTCATGCAGAGTCGAACATGTTTTGTGAAATATATACCAAATATACACTTCTTTTCTCACGTCTAATACAGGATTCAGTCTTTCTAAACCAATCTTTTCTGAGAGCCTTCTCTCTGATTGGTCAGATTGGTCTACCACTTACAGCAAATGTCCATTATCATATCTGAATTTCAGCTCATCCTCAGCACTTGATACACAGGAATAAAAACAATAATGATGGTGTCGGTTTTACCATATTAAAGTCCTCATCCTTTGGAAGTGTATGCAAAGTGGATATGCTTTCACAGGGCTGAAAACAGTCTTTTCGACATGTTGACAAGACAAGTCAAACTCTTCCAGGCCTCAGCTACAGTGTTTGAGGACGGGTCAAAGTAGGCATTGTTTGCAGGCAGCCATTGAAGACCATTGGCTGGCATTATGCTAATTTGTTACAAACTTACGTAGGTTTGTGTAGGATGTAAGTCTGGAATTACTCCCGACTTGTTTCAGTCAGTTCAGAATCAGTTATTTATTTATTTTTTTGGGGGGGGATTACTTCACTTATCATGAAATTTGCAGGCCTTTCACATACGCAAACAGCTATATTACACACTACATGAAAGGTAATATCCGATAAAGCATAATTGGGGTACTATAAAAATAAAAAAAAGCAAAAATAAAAAAACAATTCCTGTCGGCAAAGCTGAATTTTCCTCCAGTGTTCACATGAACTCCAGTGTCACATGAACATTCAGAAACCATTCTAATATAACACAGGAACTAAGAAAGAACATTCAAATTAAGAGTTCAAGTTAAGAGGAACCAAAACTGAATGTGACAAGTGTTTTCTGAGCACCAAATTTTTGTGGAAACTGATATATTTTAGGTTTTATGATGAATAGAAAAAGCAAAAGAACAGCAATACTTTTCCCATTTCTCCTTTTAAATCCCATAAAATGTGCCCCATTCTGAGTGCCTCACTGTGATTTTTTACCTTTTTTAAGAAAATGTGTTTCATAAATTCAAAAAAATATTTCTGAAATTAAAGGATATGTAAAATTATACTGTTTTTTTTTTTTTTTTTTTGATTGAGTTTAACTTTTGAAGCTGGATAATTCCTTAAATGTACATATGGCTGTGATGTCATCTTTATCAAATTAGATTATCAATAACCCTAATAACGTTACAGTAAGGGAACGCTAGGAAAGGATGAAAGGACGAAGAGTGCAGATACACACTCACACACTGATATGAAAGTACATATACACATTCTCATACAAATAGTAGACATGGCTACATATTCAAAACACGGCTCAGTTTTGTCACATTCATTTTGATACAACTCTTGTAGAACAAAGAAGAGATAAAAGAGGAAGCGTGCGAGACAGCAGGGAAGCGAAGGCAGGCAGGAGACAGCGTTCTCGTTCCAGCGAACACTTCCAGGCGTTGAGAATAATAAGGTCTGAAAAGCATTACTGAAAGAGTTCCACAGCTCCGTCCAATCCTGACAGCCTTTCGTCTCAGCAAGCGAGTGACTTAGCCCTTGAATTTCAAACTGTTGCGGCTAGTATAAAAATGGTGAGACGTGTCTCGCTGTAATTCATCAGAATTCAAAAACAAAGCTTAGTTTTAACATGTCGTCTACATGATGAATATAGTTGGATTGTAAGAAGTGTTACCAGAGAGTATTACCAATTTTGGTCTGCACACTTTTAAGGTGTGAAATTATTCTGCATTTCTATGCAGCTTTTACTGTGGACTTGACCAGGAAATGTGCATGTATTTCCAATGCATGTCACAGCACATCAAGCATGTTTTACTGTTAGTACTATTGGTCTGGAATAATTCAATGCAAACTTGAAGTGTAAACGTGCTATAACAACCCAAAGGTCACACTGAGTCACAGTGAGGGGAAAAGTGCACTTTGGGTAACTGGGGCATCTACTCACCAAGGCTTCCATCCTTCTTATCATGCCTCATAAAAAAATTATCCAAAATCATATCTCTACTATATAAACAGTATGTGACTACTTGTATGTCTGATAACTCAGTTAAATTAAGTTCATGTAGTTACATGAGTTTTTAGGTAATGTGAACAAGTATGTTTGAGTGAAATTAACAACAGTGAAAGTTCATTTTTTTGAGTGCATTCAAAAAAGAAATTGTGGGATTTACTTAAAGCAGTGTAAAGTGGGTTCCACGCAACTATGTTGAGTAATTTTTACATATAACAATTTAGTACAAAATAAATTCAACACAGGTGCCACTCTTCTGCATAATGGTAACACAAAATTCAAAAACATTACAGAAACTCCTCTAACCATGCTCTGGGACCATTTTTGGGGATTTCTGCCTGGATTTGGCCTGCCCAAATTGAAAAGCTTCCCATACCCACATACAGTGGTCTAAATATACAATTTTGGTGTAATTTTAAAGGAAACCCTTTGAAAGTACATAAACAACTGCTAAAAGTGATAAACATGTAAGTATATGTTGTCTGAGCTGTAATTTTTCCAGTATTTTCTGGAATCTTTGCATTAAAACCATTTACATCAGCCACGGCATGAATTTGCACTTCTGTGACGTTTCAGAGCTCAAACATTCCAAAACATTTGCGGCGACAGTTAAGAAAACATGGACATTTCATCATCCAGTGAAGACAAGCTTTTTATTTTATTTAAAAGACCGAAAATAAGTTTTTGGGTGCACTCAGTCTTAAAGAACAGAGATTCTGAAGGGGAGTATGCTAATCTTGTACAGGAGCTAAAACTTTATCATGGCCGGTTCCGCACTTACTTTCAAATGTCCGTGGGATAATTTGAGGAGCTCCTCTAGAGACAGTAGCATCGCATCCGACGAGACAAACCACAAACTTCAGGAACCAATCGATCGGGAGCAGCTGTTTCCAGTTGATGGATTCCATTCAATATAGTTGAATGGAATCCACTTGACACTGCATTTTTAAGTAAATCCAACATTTTTTTGGGAGTGCATAAAAGAGTAGGCAAAAAGTACCCGGATAACTACTACTTCTGGCGAGAAGTGTGCATACGATGGACATTTTACTATCCCATGAGGCCACAGGAGAGAATTTGTTCATGGCAAAGAAGCATTTGTACATGTAACTCATTGGACTTGATGAAGAAAAGTGCGATATTACTTTACAACTGCATAGCAATGTGATAAAAAAGCAGTTTTCCAAAAATGCAAAAAGTTATAATCACTAAGCCTCATTTAACCAATTTACCAACAGAAGAATTTCTAAATGCAGGCACAGCTTTCTACAGTCTTTGAACTTCATGGCGCTACTCAACATGAAGAGGCTGGAGGAAAAAAGGAAAGCGCAAAAGAGAGGAAAGAGGGGGGTTTATTTGGATCGTTTTTCATGGAGTATCAAAAGGGCTTCCACAATCACCAAATCAATCCCGACCTACTGGTAACTGGGCGAGAGGTGAGAGGTGCTTAGCTGTGAGAGAGTGTGAGAAAATAAGGTATTGAAAGTAAGAGACAGGGAGAAAGAAAGAAAGGGGAAGAGAGAGCAATGATCAGTTTTGCAGTGAAACTAAAGGAGTAAATCTCACTGGTAATCCCTTATTAAATAGTTCTCAGAACTTCTCGGTCTGTGCTGTTCTGTGCTTGTCTTTTCCGTGAGTAAAAAGTCTGTTAAAAATCCAATAAGAGGCAGGATATGGACCACTTGTCACAGTGATAATACACTCGCTCTCTCACTGCGTCCCAATACAGAGGCTGCATCCTTTCAAGGCCGATTGCGTCACAGAGGCGAGGTGAAGGCTGTCCCAATTCGAAGGGTCTTTCAAATACGGCCTCGAAATGCCTCCTTCGTTTCCCGGGCAATGAAGGATACAACAGATGGATTCTGGCGGCTTAGCCTGCCCCTCCTTGCGCTGCGGTGACAACAGGATTTTTTGAGAGAAAATATGAATCTTATTTTCTGTATAAGAAATTAATACTTTCAGCAAGGGTGCATAAAATTGATAAAAAAAATTATTTTGATTTTGTATAAATGCAGTTCTTTTGAACTTCCCAATCAGCAAAGAATAGAATGACACCCCTTTGTGGACTTTAAATGGGATGCAAATGGCAATTCCAACATGCCCTCAATCTGTGTTTATAATGGCTAATAATTTATGACATGTTATGAAGTTTTTAGTAGACTTCAAAGAAAGTCATTTGAAACTAAATTACCTCTGAGCTGCCATGACTGACAGGGCCCTGTTTTAACAATTTGTGCGCATGGTCTAAAGGTCTTTTGGTCTTTTGCTAGTTTAACGATGGGAAGAATGGTCTGTGTGCCCGATGCATGGTCTAAAAGGGTTGTCCCTATTCTTTTAATGAGTAATGGGTGTGTTTTGGGCGTAATGTGCAATAAACCAATCAGTGTCTCATCTCCCATTCCCTTTAAAAGCCAGTTGTGCTTGCACCATGGCGGATTCGCTATTTACATGGCGGAATTTGTGAGCAGAAAGACTGAAAGCTTATCCAGAGAGCAATCTTTTAATTTCTATATTTAAAAACGTGTGTGCTGCTGCACATCCCTGTGTGTAATAAGCAGAGTGTACTCGCGTTGTGCACCTGCCTATATGCAACATATTACTAACGCGCCTATTACAAACAAAGAAATATTGCGCTATTGACTTTAGACCAGGTTTTTGTTGGTCAATGCTGCAGTCGGTGTTGGACATGAGAATGATAACAATATTACCTTTAATATTACCTTTGTACTTTAGAGTGCTAAAAAATTACATCTAAGGATGCATGTGAATCACTTCCACAATATAAAACTTCTCATTTGCCTGTCTCTCCCTCAAACATTTTGGTTAAATCTCTACAGTTTTGAGCGTTGCTCCCAAAACCCTCAGACATAATCAAGTACTTTGTGCCATTGCAACTATTTAGTGAGACACCAGTCCTAGCAAACAAACAGAGAGCAATTAATTCCAATGCTCATTCAGTACCTTTTGTTAGAAAAACAAGTAGCAAAATCTAAAAAAGCAGTATCTCTGACTATCTCACTTTTCTTGTTCTGCCTTTGTTTAACCTATTTCACATCCATATTTCTCTTAAAAAGGATTATTTAGCCTTAACTTCTTTTTTCCTTCAAAAAACATCCTCTACAATTGCTAATTATATCAAGCTAGCATCTTAGATATAATTGACGTTTTAATAGCCATGCAACGGACAGGGCCTTGACAACCAGAAGAAAACTTTGCTTTAGGGTTTAATGGCATATCTAAGAAAGTAGCATAGAGGAGGGCACAGTACGTGAAACTGTAAACGCACGTCAGTGTTTGCTAGCACTTCTGAGCTCAGCAGATGTCCCTCCTCCAAATGTGGCAGCCGTTGCAGGTGTATCGC
The DNA here is from genome assembly GCA_023566225.1 of Romanogobio albipinnatus. NCBI lineage: Eukaryota > Metazoa > Chordata > Actinopteri > Cypriniformes > Gobionidae > Romanogobio > Romanogobio albipinnatus. The sequence goes on along the minus strand of CM042249.1, from coordinate 22,359,728 downwards.
TGTCGCCTCCCCACGCGTCAGATAATATCACAGCCACAAAAGAGTTTACAAAACACACAGCTAACTGCCAATTATACTGAACAAGCCGCTGCCTGCGTGGCACCTCTATGCAGCACTCTAAAGCCGCTTTTCGAGAGGGTGTGTTATGAATTTTTTCTGTCATGTAAGCATGTTTAAGAGGGTGATGATGTATAACCAACTATATATAACTAGACACTCATTCGTGTGCATCAGATACTCATTATGGTGCAGGGGCTTATGTAACAAAACACACAAAAAAGCTAAATAATGATCAGGCTGTGAGTGAGCAACCAAAGTTGCTCTGTTGTGGCTGTATGAAGTGGATGTCTGCTGGGCATTGGACTGTCACACTCATACCTCATATGTATAATAACTGCTCTCATACTGCACTTCCATTAGTGTGCCGCTTTGAATGCCACCAGGTTAATTGAATCTCTGATTACTGTGATTCACATGCGTGAGCCTCATCAAAAGAAATATGTTGTGGAGGGATTAAAGCACATACTAAGGAGACATTAGAGCAAGGAAATCAGGAACATTTTGGGATAAGACTATCAAGTATATCAGGATAACGGACCATGCGCTGTGAAATAAACCAAGCCATCGGTCAATGTCTCTAGACTTTGGGGAGAATTAATTTCTAGTCAAATTAAATATAGATCACATCTTGGGTGCACTGAATACGAATATTGAGGTGTCTAAAGAAAAGCTTCAGGTCATGTCAATAAGTCAACCACTTGTATCATTGGGCCACAGTAGCCATGGGTCTTAAAAGGGTCCTATTATGCTTTTTTTTTTTTACACTTTCAACTTTCTTTAGACCCCAATCACACAGAATGCGTTTTTCAGGTTCAATGCTGCGTTTTTTTAATGTTGCTAAGAAACCCCCCGAATCAGCTGTTCTGTCAGTCTTATCAAGGTAACAGTCACCACAACGGAAGGCCTGCCTCTATATTCATTTGATTGGACAACAGAAAAAAAAAAAAACATGACGACGTCGGGCGCTTTTCCGCTCAGAGTTGATTTTTTTCAATTTCAGGCACTCAGAGAGCTCCTTCTAAAACGCGAGGTGCAGCAGGCGGTTAAACCGCGAGGCGCGCATAACGCTCTCTGCCAACAGAAATCTATTCAAAAAAGGCGCCTCCTGCTGTAAAAACGTGTTCTGTGTGATCGGGGCCTTAGTGTGTAATGTTTCTGTTTGAGGCTGAAAAAAGTCTGCAAACGTACAAAGGGAGTTATTCTCTATATCAGTGCGCACGGTTTCTGAACTTCCTGAAAAGCCTCGATTGTAGTCTCGAGCTTTCTTCTGGGAACCTACACGTCACAATATCCCTCATTTAAATAATTCACACCCAAAGCATACACAAAAATATGTTTAACTTTAGCTTCATGCATTCTTTTTTTTATCAACACTTGAAAGTGAGTAAGTTTTATAAAAACAGCAACATTTTGAACAAAAAGCTTAGAAAATCGTGTTTTGGTCAAAGATTACAATGCGCATAAGCAATGCTTTTACCGCTTGCTTCTGCTTCTTTTTTCCTGTGTTCTGATCCGAAGATTCTGTACTTTTTCAAAAGGTGTTTAATAGTGCCTCCCCCTACCGTATAACAGTGAAAACGGGGAAAGCCAGACAATTCCATCAATGGCAGAGAAAGAGTTAAAGCGGTTGACTAACTACAACACACTGGTCCAGCCGACCAATCAGAGCACATTGCGCTTTTTCAGAAATAGGGGCTTCACAGAGACAGGAACTAAACAGAGTGTTACTGACAGACTCAACAAAATCAAGACTGAAAAAGGGCATAATATCCCCAAGAGGACTGGTTTAATAGCATAAACTGCGTCCAAGAACCAGGCACATTGAGTCATGGACATGGTGAGCACTTGAGAGATTCTGATTCTGCATAAATTCTTGTCCTCTATCTACCTTCTCTATAAAAAAGCAGTCAAATGCAACCAATAGGAAGTCTATTACCCTTTAAACATTACTAAATGCAGTGAATAAGTAAACTAAAAACACTACAACTATTATCGTGACATATACTCTCAGAGCGCTGGGACCAAGATAACGGGGAAAAGTGCACACCAACCCACCCAATCCTCTGCTTGCTGAGGTTAATGAGTGTAATAAGGCATTTCATTGCAGTCATTATTAAAATAAGTAAGGAAACAGCCACGAGGTCTAGATTTAAAAGGCTTGCCTTCATAGATTCAACTTTAAAAGGGTTCTGTGTACATAGCAATTAATTTTTAGGCAAGTGACAAGCAATAACCCAGTATTGCACACATTATCTGCTAATGGTGGAATATCTTATCATACACTACTGTTCAAACGTTTAGGGTCAGTAAATTTTTTTTAATAATACTTTTATTCAGAAAGGATGCATAGAGTCTATGTATGTATGTATATACATACGGTAATAATACTTCACAATATAATTATTTTTTTATGTATTTTCAGTAAAATAAATGCAGCCTTGGTGAGCATGAAATGAGAAACCAAAATAGGCCAATTTTTGAATTTTTGAACAATAGTAATTCGATTTTTTTGGTCATATATTAATATGAAAAATAAATATATATATTAGGGCTGTTAAAATAACGCGTTAATTTCAATTAATTAATCTGAGAAAAACAAATGCGTTAAAAAAAAAAATAACAACGCAGATTTTCATGGAAGGATCTGGTCAATGACCTGAAAAGAGCTGGGACCACCATTTCCAAGGTTACTGTTGGTAATACACTAAGACGTCATGGTTTGAAATCATGCATGGCACGGAAGGTTCCCCTGCTTAAACCAGCACATGTCAAGGCCCGTCTTAAATTTGCCAATGACCATTTGGATGATCCAGAGGAGTCATGGGAGAAAGTCATGTGGTCAGATGAGACCAAAATATAACTTTTTGGTCATAATTCCACTAAACGTGTTTGGAGGAAGAAGAATGATGAGTACCATCCCAAGAACACCATCCCTACTGTGAAGCATGGGGGTGGTAGCATCATGCTTTGGGGGTGTTTTTCTGCACATGGGACAGAGCGACTGCACTGTATTAAGGAGAGGATGACCGGGGCCATGTATTGCGAGATTTTGGGGAACAACCTCCTTCCCTCAGTTAGAGCATTGAAGATGGGTCGAGGCTGGGTCTTCCAACATGACAATGACCCGAAGCACACAGCCAGGATAACCAAGGAGTGGCTCTGTAAGAAGCATATCAAGGTTCTGGCGTGGCCTAGCCAGTCTCCAGACCTAAACCCAATAGAGAATCTTTGGAGGGAGCTCAAACTCCGTGTTTCTCAGCGACAGACCAGAAACCTGACTGATCTAGAGAAGATCTGTGTGGAGGAGTGGGCCAAAATCCCTCCTGCAGTGTGTGCAAACCTGGTGAAAAACTACAGGAAACGTTTCACCTCTGTAATTGCAAACAAAGGCTACTGTGCCAAATATTAACATCGATTTTCTCAGGTGTTCAAATACTTATTTGCAGCTGTATCATACAAATAAATAGTTAAAAAATCATATATTGTGATTTCTGGATTTTTTTTTTTAGATTATGTCTCTCACAGTGGACATGCACCTACGATGACAATTTCAGACCCCTCCATGATTTCTAAGTGGGAGAACTTGCAAAATAGCAGGGTGTTCAAATACTTATTTTCCTCACTGTATGTATTATATATATATATATATATATATATATATATATATATATATATATATATATATATATATATAAATAATGTTTTTATGGTTTAGTTTTAAGAAAATCTTAAATCATTTCTCATTAACCCCTAGAGGTCGAAGATCACACTGGTGCGTTGCGGCCTCGATTTTTTTCTTATCAGTGGCGGCTTTCCAATAGAGGGCGCTGGGACGCCGCCCCCATCAAAATTCCAGAAATATACATGTATACAAAAATTATATATAAAAGGTTTTTAGTTTACTCATACGACGTACCGGCTGTTAGTAAGAGCCTCAGCATTTAATAAAAACTGGCTTTGCTCGGTTAACCATTTATTTGTTCTTCAATATGTTTCATGCGGTTTCATGGGCGAGGGACGCCAAGTCCAAGTCCAAATATCTACGGGCAGCATGTGATCTGAAGCTGGTCTCTAATTGGTTTCTTAAAGATCCTCCTCGGATGCAGGTTGCTGCATCCCTGGCGAATCAGAATTGGATACATATTATTTTATCCAATCTGATTGGTTCTCGTCACCCGTTATTCAACTTTTCGCTCTTGGCCACTAAAGCAAAAGTGCGCGGGCAACAATGTCACGCCTACTCCGCCAAAACCTTGTTAGGATGATCACTTTCGTAGAGATGGCAGCAGTTAAACCAAATTCTTTCACAAGGCGTTCGCTGGAAGACAAAAAAAGGATAAAGGATCCCGAACCGGACCAACGCGATTCCAGCAGCAGGCCAGTGACAGAGGATGAAGCTACACTCAGAGCTTCACGCGCTTGTTATGAGAAACATAGGTGGCTGGCTGGATGTGTTGTTAGCAATGCCCTTTATTGCTTTCCCTGTAAATGTCGGTACTGAAGTTTTGTGGACAACAACGGGGGTAAGAGACCTCAAATATCTAACTGAAAAATGCAAATGTCATGTCACTACTGAGATGACTGACCTTAATCAGAGAGTCATTGAGAAATTTGCTGGCCAGAAAGAAAGGAGAGCAAAATTTATGTTCAAGTAGTAAACATGCTAGTCTGTTGTTGCTGTTTTCTTTTGTTTTTCCTTACCTCATTCAATTATATGTGGGAAATGAATGAGTAAAAAGATTAGAGTGAAGACACTGTTTTCTCTTTAATGCTTTAATTTAGTCAACAAGCATCTTGATACTGCTATTTATTTGACAGATTCAGCTGCTGGTTGTGAGGTAAGTTTATTCTGTAAGTGTCTTTGAATATTTAACTGTTTAAATATGAATCCTGCTGCAACATAACATTTTTCAAGGTTTCTGACAGATTATGAAGTGTTTACTGTCAAAAAGCCTAGTGTCACATCAATAAAGCTTTTGTTCACCAATTTCTGCTCAGATACTATAAGTTTTGTGTACAATAGATTACTTGTAGTAGCCATTAAAACGTATTTTGTTTCATATTATAGCCTAATGTTATTTTTTAATTTAATATATGATGATTATGAAAAGTGAACAGCATGAGTAAGGACATATCATAAAATGTGCAATGTCGGGAGACATGGAGTTTGTCAGAAATGATTTTGACCACTTCATTAAGTTTTGTTTTGTAGAAAACAGTTCTTTAAAGTGAATTTCGTTTTTGTATAAATTATATCTTAATTTGAATCAATGTTTCATCGGCCAATTGCCTGAATTTAATAAATAAGAAGCAAATATAGCAGACAATAATCTTAGCTGGCGTGAATCATGCATTTCACAGCGTGTCTCATAAATGAACCGAAGCTCGAAAAGATATTTGAGTATTGTGTATATCGGATAGTTTACAAAATCAAATGATTCAGAAAATTTCTGCCATTGAAATGACTGGGGGGAAAATGACTTTGAAATCATAATTACATTGCATTATGTTGTTTTAAATCCCAAATATTTTACATATAACATTCATCATTACCAATTATTCAGTTATTTGTATTTACTGAATACTGAATTGTGTTCAATGTCACAATATTACAGTTTTTTTAGCATGAGACTTCTTTCAAAAACATTAAAAATACAAATCTTTTGATAATTTAAAATATGATATGCCTTAGTAATGTGCCTTTAGCTCTCACTTTATATATTGTTAAATGTACTGTAAATAAACTACAAAAAAATATATACATTTGTCCTAAAGCCTAGTTCAGTGCTCTTTTCACACTGCATGACTATCTGGGCCAGCATTCAGTCACTGCTGTGTTCACACTGCACGATGGATCGGCGACAGGAGATTTCAAACTGCATGACTGTACAAGAGGAAAAATCGCCGACAGCTCTGTCCCGTCCGCGAACTACGTTTCACAAGCAAACACACGCAAGAAGTGAGAAGGAAACAACGCGAGATCACACGTGCGTCAGACCGGAGTTCTCGCGCGAGACTGATAATTAAGCGTCATTATTTTAATAATAAAATAAGCGTCTTTGATAATTAACACTGCGTGATTGTCACTCGTGTGCACGAGCAACGATTTACCTCTGATTTCAGGTATTTGTCTGCGATTTCCCAAAACCTGTCGGTGAGTCAAAATCGGGGCTAAAATCGGGCAGTGTGAACTTGGCATTAGCGGTCTGTGGTGAGCAGCGAGGTTGAGGGACCGTGAGAGCGTGACGAGGCCGCGCTCATCAGTGTGGATGGGCGCCCGCTGCGCGCTGCAGCAGTCTCGTGTCTCACGGAGGAGTGACGGGAGTATAAAGGAGGAGTGACGACAGTGAAGGACGAGAGAGGACCAGGCCTGGATTTTAATTTGTGTTTTGTTACCGTTTTGTTATGTGTGTGCACGGTAGTCGTCCGTGAGGGGCTGCCGCTTTTACTTTCATTTTGTGTTCATTTGTTTTATTAAAGTTGTTGAAGGTTCGCCGGTTCCCGCCTCCTTCTTCCCACACGAACAAACGACACTGTCTTTGTCACATACCTGACTCAAAGGCTCACTCATTATGCATATTAAATTAAATTAATATTTATTTAGTAAATTGATGCATTTATATATTTGGAACTCTTACAAACGAAAACCGCACATTAACTATTTAAAAAAAACTTCATTTTATTTCCAAAAATACATTATGTAGTAGCCTTTTCTAAAATAAGAAAGTGAGGGGAAAAGTGTTGCCATACAGGGTTAAGGAACAAAGTTCAGGCCAGGACATTTACAATCACCAGTGAATTTTTTGTCTGAATTTATCCATTTAGTTTTCTTTGGATACTTCACACTTCTGTTTGTTCAACAATGGGGGAAAAGACTTACGTCAAAACTGAAAAAGAAAAAAGAAATCTCTGGATTACACAATGAGACAGAGAGAGGTAACACCTGAAAGGCTGGCAGGATCCAAATACCACATTGAAAAGAGGTGAGGAAAATCAGTCTCGGATTTGAAGCAGCTCTTTTTAAACCAGGGCAAACAAACCAAATAAACACCCACTCAGCTAATTCCTTTAGGAGCTAGCCAGGTACATGAATATGAGCCTTTTGTTGAAGGAAAGGCACATCTTAAACAGCATGCAAATAAACCAAGATCCCTTCTTGTAGTAGAACTGATGCGGGTAAAAAAAACCAAAGAGCGCTTGTCAGTAGAACCAAAAACACATTAAGGATACGAGAGATGGTTCACAGCATGTAAACACGGCAAGACACGTCACTCTACCTTGTAGTAGGACTCCCTTGTTTTTTCTGTAAAAGGGACTTCCTGGCCATATTGGAGGACTGGACATACTGTAAAGAAAACACAGTGGAGAGAATGATGAGAAAGTGACACAAACAGATGATGTACAACTGACAGATGGATTGCAATCCTGAAAATACATTTTAAGAGATAAACAGTGCCAAAAGAGAGAGTGAGTGAGACAGACAGATGACAGACAGACAGTATGTACAGTACACATATCCACAAAGATTCACCCTTGTGAACATAGCGTCTGCCAGTTTTTATTTTAATACTGTAGAATCATATATAGGATCACAGTTCAAGTTATCAAGTTATGGGATAATTTTTTCACAGTTTTACATTAATAACATTAACTGATACAGAGAAGTGCAAAACTATGGAAGCTTATTTCCGCCACAGAATAAAAAAAGGCAACGACTATTGCGACTATCTCCAAATTCAGACTTTTTTCCCTCAGAATTGTGTGATAAAGTCGCATATTTGAGAGTTATAAAGTCAGAATTGTGAGATATAAAGTCAGAATTGCGAGTTATAAAGTCAGAATTGTGTGATAAAGTCGCATATTTGAGAGTTATAAAGTCAGAATTGTGAGATATAAAGTCAGAATTGTGAGATATAAAGTCAGAATTGTGAGATATAAAATCAGAATTATGAGATATAAAGTCAGAATTGTGAGATATAAAGGCAGAATTGTGTGATATCAAGTCAGAATTATGAGATATAAAGTCAGAATTGCGAGTTATAAAGTCAGAATTGTGTGATAAAGTCGCATATTTGAGAGTTATAAAGTCAGAATTGTGAGATATAAAGTCAGAATTGTGAGATATAAAGGCAGAATTGTGTGATATCAAGTCAGAATTGTGAGATATAAAGTCAGAATTGCGAGTTATAAAGTCAGAATTGTGTGATAAAGTCGCATATTTGAGAGTTATAAAGTCAGAATTGTGAGATATAAAGTCAGAATTGTGAGATATAAAGTCAGAATTATGAGATATAAAGTCAGAATTGTGTGATATAAAGTCAGAATTGTGAGATATAAAGTCAGAATTGTGAGATATAAAGGCAGAATTGTGAGATATAAAGTCAGAATTGTGAGATATAAAGGCAGAATTGTGAGATATAAAGTCAGAATTGTGAGATATAAAGTCAGAATTGTGAGATATAAAGGCAGAATTGTGAGATATAAAGGCAGAATTGTGAGATATAAAGTCAGAATTGTGAGATATAAAGTCAGAATTGTGAGATATAAAGTCAGAATTGTGAGATATAAAGTCAGAATTGTGAGATATAAAGTCAGAATTGTGAGATATAAAGGCAGAATTGTGAGATATAAAGGCAGAATTGCGAGTTATAAAGTCAGAATTGTGTGATAAAGTCGCATATTTGAGAGTTATAAAGTCAGAATTGTGTGATATCAAGTCAGAATTGTGAGATATAAAGTCAGAATTATGAGATATAAAGTCAGAATTGTGAGATATAAAGGCAGAATTGTGTGATATCAAGTCAGAATTATGAGATATAAAGTCGGAATTGCGAGTTATAAAGTCAGAATTGTGTGATAAAGTCGCATATTTGAGAGTTATAAAGTCAGAATTGTGAGATATAAAGTCAGAATTGTGAGATATAAAGTCAGAATTATGAGATATAAAGTCAGAATTGTGTGATATAAAGTCAGAATTGTGAGATATAAAGTCAGAATTGTGTGATATAAAGTCAGAATTGTGAGATATAAAGTCAGAATTGTGAGATATAAAGGCAGAATTGTGAGATATAAAGTCAGAATTGTGAGATATACAGTCAGAATTGTGAGATATAAAGTCAGAATTGTGAGATATAAAGGCAGAATTGTGAGATATAAAGTCAGAATTATGAGATATAAAGGCAGAATTGTGAGATATAAAGGCAGAATTGCGAGTTATAAAGTCAGAATTGTGTGATAAAGTCGCATATTTGAGAGTTATAAAGTCAGAATTGTGTGATATCAAGTCAGAATTGTGAGTTTATATCTGACAATTCTGACTTTATAACTCACAATTTTGCATTTATATCTCGCAATTCTGTGAACACAATTGTGAGATAAAAAGTCACAATAATTGTTTTAAATGTTTTATTCTGTGGCAGAAACAAGCTTCTACGGAGCCCGGCACGTCACCTATAGGAGAAAAAAAACAATCCGTGCCGACGGTTTTGCAATCCGTTCCCTCAGTTTATAAACCGTGATCACGATTTCTTAAACTGTTCCCTCGGTTTAACAAATCGTGCCCACGGATTAATAAACCGTACCCACGAATTTCCAATCCGTACGCTCAGATTTTGCAAACTGTACCCTCGGTTTTTAAATCCATTCCCACAAATTCACAATCCATGCACACGGGTTTGTAAAAACTTTACTCACGGATTCATTTTAGAAGAAGAACAGCAAACTCCCAGGTAGCCTACGTGTTAACGAATCTTATTGTTTTATTGTGTATTATTCATCAAATTATATTAACTGCAGTGATTCTCTATAAACGGGTGGCGGAATACAACGATTTAATAAGAATTATGAGTGTCAAAATCTTGTTTAACTGTAATTATCTTAGCACTTTATTATTATTGCCTAATAAACCTGGCATTGTGTATTATGACTGACTTTTAATTTCTTTGTTCCCTTTTCTTCTTCGAAATGCATGAAGCCTAAATGCAACAATAGGCAAATAATAATTATAATAATAATAACAACAACAATTATTATTATTTATTGTATTTATTTTTTTAATGTATTTATTTATCAATTCTTTTTAATTTATGACTGAGTGCACTTAAAACAGTATGTTTTTCATAAAATAATTAATGAATGCGTTATTAAAACGTTATTAATGTTTTAGAAATGTTTGTGTACTATTAATTTTTAACATGAAGACTTGTTTTAGTGATTTTATTATACTATGCTTTTTGCCCAAAATAGACTTTAAAAGATACAAATAATGACTCTCTCTCTGTGTGTCTGCCCTGAGACTGCTCTAGATTCGCCTCGAACTTGTTCATCTTCGGATGCGGAGTCGCGCGCGCTGTTACAAAACAAGTCTTCATGTTAAAAATGAATAGTAGGCTACACAAGATTTCTAAATTTCTTTTTTTTTTTTTTTTTTTATAACGCATTCATCAATTATTTTATGATAAACATAGTGCTTTAAGTGCACTCATTTATAGTCATAAATTAAAAATTATTGATAAATAAATACATTTAAAAAATAAATACAATAAATAATAATAATTGTTGTTGTTATTATTATTATAATTATTATTTGCCTATTGTTGCATTTTGGCTACATGCATTTAGAAAAAGAAATTAAAAGTCAGTCATAATACACAATGCCAGGTTTATTAGGCAATAATAATAAAGTGCTAAGATTATTACAGTTAAACAAGATTTTGACGCACATAATTCTCATTAAATCGTATTCCGCCACCCGTTTATAGACGTAAAGTTTTTACAAACCCATACCGTGCGCACAGATTATGAATTTGAGGGTACGGTTTGCAAAATCTGAGCGCACGGATTGGAAATTCGTGGGTACGGTTTATTAATCCGTAAGTACAATTTGTTAAACCGAGGGAACAGTTTAAGAAATCGTGATCACGGTTTATAAACTGAGGGAACGGATTGCAAAACCGTCGGCACGGATTGTTTTTTTTCTCCTATAGGTGACGTGCCGAGCTCCGTAAGCTTCCATACAAAACTGCATTTTTTTTAACGGCACTTCATCTGCCCACCTAAATGGGAGACATCTCCTAAACTCCACAAACACTTAATATATACAAAGTGTTTTCAGCAAACAGCTGCTGACCAAGTAAACAAAACACAGAGGCCTATACAATGTTGAGACGTGACAATGCAGCAGCAACATAGTTATTATATCCTTTTTCAAATTGAGCCCTCGTAGCTTTAATCATTACTTTCTCTTGGTGAGATGACAGGGCGGCTAAGGTGATCGTGCAGCAGACTTCAGTACACAGCTGCACAGTGGGAAACCCTTCAGCTGAATTACACACTCCCGATTGGTGGGACTTTTTTTGCATGAATGAACTGAATGAACAGGAAAACGGTGTCAGTGCTCTGAAAAATTGATGTTTTTTTTAATTGATTTACTGTTTAAAAATGGACATTCAAATATGCCTGTGAAAAGAAAATAAACGAGGTGCTGTCAGAAATGGAATCGGACTTCAGGATTTCTCACATATGAAAGTTATTGATTTTTTGGGGAAATCATGGGCATCCTTTTGATAGGAAGGTCAACAGGTCCTTTTCGAAAAGAAGTGATGGTGTGAGGCAGGTTGTGTATACAAACTCAAAGGTATCTGAGAAGAATGTCAGCATGGGCAGAGCTACGTGGTGGCAATGGATGGCCAGTGAAGCTTGGCTTCAGCTGACTTTTCTCCATTCAAATAACTAACACTTGCACAAAGGCCACGTACACACTCCAGTTGAACTAAGTTGTCACTTCACCTCTTAATATGGGAAAAAACAACAATCCCAAAAAATCCTATAAATAAGTGGACATGGCAACCCTGAAAGAGCGCTTGGCAAAACAGCATAAACAAAAACACAGAGAGCGAATGTGGGTTGAAGCGACCCCAATAATGTGATATTTAGCCCCAGAAATGCAACATTTAGCAGTGGAACCCCGCCAAAAACGCAGATTTTAACCGCGAGTAGCGCAGTGGAAAATGGTTTCGCACAACTAAATTGACAAATATATTATAGCCTACATGGTTATATACAACATACATTACTAAAAACACATATCCTGTGATAACACAAATAAATGAACAGCCAGCTGCATTTGTACTCTGCAATGAAAATATAAACAAAAATGCTGTTGCATTTTAATAACTTTTAAAACTGTTATTTAGCAATTTTTACTGACAATTATAAGCCGTTTGATCAGTTATAGGCTACTCAAGGAGCTCTACCAGTTTCACTTCTTTTGGTATGGATTGCATTCGTTTTGGACACTCGATGGGAGAGAATTTATGCCATGCAAAAATACATTCATTGCATAGATAAGAACGATGATTGCGAGGAAAGCCATGCAACACTCTTGAACTATTACACCGCGCAAACAAATACTCATTTAGACTGTTGAATGCGTCTCTCAACTGTATGATATCCCAGTTATGAAAGTGGCCATTCTGTCATAAATATTTATTATTTTTCATAGGATAAGGAGATATATATATATACACACACACTGTAAAAAATTTCCTCCGTCTCCAATTGAACATTTTCTAGTGACTGGTCACATCTAAATTTTTCAGTTGGACAAATTTAATTTCTGTGAATTGATACAATTTTATTCACAGAAATTAAATTTGGAAATTCAATTCAAATTTCAATTTATTTAAATGAAAAAAAATCATGGTAAAAATGTATGTTAAAAGTAAAATAATAATTAAAACTATAATATATATATTATATATATATATAAAATGTAATATTTATATAATATAATAAATATAAAAATAATTAAAAACAAGTCGCTAAAATCTAAAAAAAAATTAATATTTAAAAAGATGAAAAAAAGTAAATATATGGTGATCAAATCTACTACTTGAGGACGTTTGTGAGTGCAAATATGATCAAAGTTCCCAAATTCAGTCATGAATTTTCTCTTTATCTTTTTCATCTTCTCTAATGCAATCTTTCTCCCCGAGCCATGATTTTTCATGCTTTACTGTTCGCATCCCAAACATTGATCATTTGTGACAGCAAATTTGGATTTCCCGACCTTTTTGTTTGGGATATGTGAAGTATTTGAGCATGGTTTCACATTTAGCAGGTCCCACAGAGTTTAGAAATGGTTTAACCGCGTCTCCGTTTTCTGACAGTTTCTTCTGATCAAAATATTTTTCACTTCAAAGATTACACGTTTTTTTTCCCGTGGATTAGTTGCTCACTTACTATCAATTATCTGCTTGTGTACGATTCCTCCTCCATCTTACTGTCTCTCTCAGTGTTCACTGTGAGCTTCACAAATCTAATCAGGAGCAGTCTAATCTTCAATTTAGCCTTCAAACCACTTTCTGCCTCCCTGTAGACTCAGTATGTGCAGACATTGGCTCTGTCATCTTCCCCTTCTTAATCTTCTTAAAGTATATTAACTAATTGAGAATTAGAACAAACAGAGTGGCACAGGGCTTTGAGCACATTTGTCTACATGGTGTATTTAAAAGCCAGAGCTTGCGGGTTGACGAGGCTGTTTTGGCTCTGGACCTTTTCCGATGAAGGAGCGTTCTATGGTGCGTGGCATCTCTGAGCACCAGGAGGCCGTGTGCCAAAGCGAATAAACACTGCACTGCCACTTCACGTTTGCTAATCTCCGCAGTTCTGTCAGACTTCAGGTATCTGAAATGACAATTGAGGATAATTTAGTGTGAGAAGTAATGGAACCTCTCTATTTCTTTACGGATCCATTAATTACAGTGTTCCATCAGAATGTGTTTGATTTTTTTCCCCTCTTTTTTCCCCGTTGAGAGTGATTAAAACATATCTCAGCACAGCTCAGACACAGCTTGAGACGAACATCTTCATTAGCATACTAGTCGCCTAGCAACTGAAACATCTCCAACTTTCAACTTTGAGATTTTTTCACTAACCTTACACCTGAGTACAGCATGCAGTCATTACTAATGTACAGGATACACCGGTTCTGATCCATTCGGATCCAAAACCCTAAAGAGTACCATCTCTTGATAAAAATAAAGGGCAGAATAATTACAATTCTGTTTGTCATATTAACGTTCACTCCTTCAGACCACAATAAATGAGACTTGGAACAGTATACAAATCTTAGAATCGTTAAATAAAAAAAGACCATTGTGAATTTAATTGTTTGATTAACATATTTGAGTTGGATACTCTGAAAACTGTCTAGAAAAGGCAGGATTTATTAATATATCATATTAAACATACACAAAAAACGCTGGGTGGTTTCAATCCAAATTTAGGTCAAACTCAACCATCGGGTTAATTTTTCTAAATTTTGACCCAAATTTGGGTTGAAACAACCCAGCATTTTTTAGAGTAGGCTAAAATTATAAATAATCATAATTTGTTTTGTAAAAAATATTACAATTATTAATATTTATTATTTTTCACTATTATTATTTCTATTATTTAGTTGTTGTTTTTTCCTTTGGCTATTTCTTAAGCCTTTTTTCTTTTGTAATGATTTTGTGTTTTTTAAATGTTTAAATAAATTATAAACAAGAACAATATTAAATATTGAAAATAAAAAAAATGAACTAAATAAATAAAAAGAAGAGGAATAATCATGTCTTGAAATAGTACCTGAACTGAACTTAATGAGTTATAGATGTTGATCGGATGAACTACTTTTTGTAAAAATAAAAAAAAAGATTGTGAAAGTTTGTCAAAGATATAAGTGCTTCTGTGTTTAGATGGAGACTTCCACACCAGTCTATCGTTTCAGTATAACTCATTTCATTACATTTTATTTATGGATACAAGAAACACATGTATTTATGCTTATTGTTTAAGACGCAAACAAAGTGTACATTATCTAAGTACAGTACCGAACATAGACTAAACACAGCATACTAGGCTCCAAATCAATGAGACCCAACTCTTTTGTTGATTGAAACAGTTATGGTAGCACAACCTGAAGGTATTCATGCACCATGCTGCTGACACAGGCACAAAGAAACTGTTGGCTGAAGTATGAAGGGGCCAGATCCCTGTGGGGCTGGGTTCACCATGCCATGTCTCCCTCTCTCGGTTTCTCCTTCCATCCCTTTAGCAGTCAAGACGAGCGTTTATACTCCTAATGCACATATGCTTTGTATCGGGTTACAGCTATGGTATGTGTTGCCATGGACACAGCATGCCTCATGATAGACGACCCAGGACCTTTTTTAATCAGCTGTAAGAACCAAAAAAAAGCGGGAATGCTTTTATGATATTACGTTATTTATATGTTATTATGTGCCCTCCACTCTCTAAGCATAATAAAAAGAAATGAGATCTCCCGCTGCAATTATTTGGCCCAGGGTTTCGCCAGTAAAAATTTAACACATTCAAAGGAGTGAACAATCAAACAGCTGGTGATAGAATTTGAGCACATGAGTCGTGATATAGCCTTGTATCAATAGCACTTCTTGTTCTTGAGTAAAGGAACAATTACTGTTGCTCATACTTAGGGTTAGGAGGAGTTTGTTCAAAGTTTATAGGAGATGTTTGCTAGCATTGGTCTTTTATTAACATTCATTAGTGTGCAGCCTACATTACAATAACTGTCCTGATTGAAGTGCAGCATTAATGCAATTAGTCAAATCTGTGTTGTTTTGAACTGCATTCCCGCTGAAAAACAAGCGTTATAGAGCAAAAATATTGCCTATAAATAGTGTTGCGAGCCTTCTTATCAAACCCGCCACAGCAATGATCAACCTCTCATCCATTTTGCCTCGGAACTAATGTGTTCGGAACCAAAGTTTATCAAGTGGAGGACTTCTACATTCTGATTGGTAGCCGCCGCACCGCGTCATAGCTCATTACCATAAAGTTGAGCTGATTTCAACTCCCCTCGACGCCCAAATCGTCCAAGACGCGCCACGCCGCTCTCGCCGGAGCGTGCCACCAGCTCCCATTGAAAATGAATGATTTCCGGCCACTTTACGCTCTCACCGCCAGTGGTGTGAATGCACAGTAACAATGCCATGTCAATTATCCTAAAGGTTTCAACTTTAAGCATTATTTCTGCTTGCAAGGTCGTACCAGCAGTTCAGGGACCGTATTCTCAAAACATTTTATCTTACCTCTAAGAGTTCTCCTAAATTTCAGTAAAAGTTCCTAGGTAAGAGTTTCCTCTTAAAATCTCTTCACAAAGCTGCTGAGACCTAGCCTGGTCCTACCAGACCCTCGTACATTTCATTTGTACAAAGAGTCTGCCCACGCTCCATTGACAAGCATTAACTTCCTTGAAGGCGGGTACTCTGTTGAAGTTTAAAACTATTGGATCTGCCCAGAGCCACTCTGGATCAGCCATAACCAATCGCTAACGTTTGGTCATGACGCATGCCATCTCAAACTAGCGCATGACATCAACGTCATCGTTCTCAGCCACTCCCTCTATTCGCTGATTGGACCGGTATCTATCAGAACCAGCATTAACTTCTTGAGCAATTTGAGCTACAGTAGCTCGTCTGTTTGGTTGGACCACACGGGTCAGCCTTCGCTCCCCACATGCATCAATGAGCCTCATCAGGGTACAGGGCCTTGTAGAGCCGCTACCTCAGTCTGAATATGTATATCCCGGTAATCTAAGCGGAAACGACCCCAACTGGCTCCCGCGGAACCTCTTTGAACCTGCTCTGTGGGAACGTGGCTCACTCCTTCAGCTGAAATGCCTTTTAATGAAATGTTAATGGAAGTTATGAGAGCCAAAACACGTTTCTTCAGGCCTCTGGTAGTGCGGCTACAACTGTCGGAGCATTTTCAAAAATACTAACATCAATAAGGAAGGGCACTCTTTTGTCCTTGCTGGATTTTTGAATGTAAAACACATGTGCCACCGGCTGGAGTCTTGCTGGGTATATACCCCATCTATTTTTAATCCGGTGCTCTCTGTCTGTTTGCTCTGTTAATGCAAACACTCGCACCTTTCAAGGAACAGCCGCTTCCTCCATCTCCATCAAGAGCAGGCCTGGGTTATTCATTTTTAAACAAAGCTTACCTCCTTGCGCTTGATTCTATAATCTCATTTCAAATCCTATCGCCCACTACATTTTCCTTTTACCCCTACAATCGCAATCCTCTTTAACTAATCTAAAGTCTAATTGGTGCCAGCACCAGTTCTCCCCTGTAGGTTACTTCTCGCCTTGAGGTTTTTAACTTTTGTTCCTGTGAAATCTGAAGCTGCTCTGGCCCGGGCTCACGGCTCACACTGGAGGGTTGTGAACACTGCACACAATTACTGGAAGGAATTTCGAAGCAGAATCAGAATCAGATTTCCTAAAAGCGGAAGAATTCCTTAACCTGAAAACATGTTTGGTTGAGCAAATTCTGTATGGAACACATTGCATAATATGAGCATAAGTATACCTTATTTTGACTAAACCACTGTATACTCTTAAACATAAAAGGTTCTTTATCGGCATCAATGGTTCCATGAAGAGCCTTTAACACCCATGGATCCTTTCCATTGCACAAAGGTTTCTTTATAATGGGAAAAAAGGTTTGAATAATGGAAAAATCATTCTTCTATTGCATTGCTACAATCCCCTTATTTTTAAGAGTGTAGATGGTGAAACACAAAGAAAGTGCATTTACAATAAGAGATTCATCTGTACAAACAACTAAATCAGAGCTGGAGGGAAGTGATTTTAGAGCTCAGAAAAACACAGCTCATGGAACCAGACGGAATATTTTCCACAGACTTTTAACAGGAAAAATGCAGGCTGTTGACAAACCTCCAAAAGAACAAAAATACCTCAAATACAATAAATCTCCACAGACGCGCTTCCAATGACTGCTTACCACCACCCAAAAAAGCCACAATCTTCCACAACCTTTCTCTAAATCACCTAAAAAGAAAGTTATAAGAGGCGATAAATAAGATGTTTGTGCATGCTAAATGAATTAAAGAAATCCTCACTAAAGCAATGCCTCAACCGCCCCCAAACCTTCTCTCCGCAAAGCATGTTCTTCTCAGAACTACGTTAATCAAAGAGACATGTGACATGTTCCATTGAAAGGTTCATCAGTCTGGGCTGCCGAAAAGCTAGTATATCTCTGAACTTTATAGGTGGAGGATATCCTAGGATACACTGAGAGTTTCTGCCAGATATGGAAGGATACAAGCCTTCCGTATCTGGAGCCCCATCATTTACACGGCACCGGCCATTAGAGTAAGCGTGGAAAAGTGGACGATCTTGTCATTTAGTGTTACTGAGAAGACTTGAAGGCAGGAAGGGTGGGGGCAGAGAGACACGCAAGCAAGCCTGGAAGTCTGGAAGAGAAAGAAGCTAAACAAGACAATACCGGGCTGGGGCTTTTCATGAGCTTGTACATTGAATTTGTTTTCTTAGGAATGCATTTTTACCCACAGGGTGAAATGACAACTATTAAAAATGAGAACTATGTCAGTCTCGGTCCATTCATTTTCTTTCAGGGCTTCTTCAGATTCACAGTCCCATTTAAAATTAATCTCCTAAAGCAACTGGACCTCCAGTTGTCATCTCCAATAATTCACGCATCCCCGAATTTTTATGAAGACAGACAAATGCAGGTATAGAAAACCCTATAATAGGCTCCAAGCCATCAGCGGTTGCCATGGAGAGTTGCGTGTTTCCAGGGCGATAGTGTATTTCTCGAGTGCTAATGGCCTGTCCTTTTGCCAGGCAACAAATAGCCCTGTGATGCAACTGCACCTGTCTCAGCTCTGTGTTACCATGGAGGCGTTCCTGTTGCTATGGCGACCATCACGCTAATAACCTCACAAGGGCAAACATGCATTGGTGAACTCCGAGGCCCAGCTGTTCCTCCAGCGCTCTTGTTCTCGTTGTGTCTCTCAAACTCTCTGAGCATGTTAAGGAATGTTCGTCTACCTGAGCCTCTTAAAGGGGACACATCCAATTTTTTTCTCGCTGTCACCAAAAACAACCATTTTCCATCCTCTCTCTGACCTTTACACCATGCCCTAATCATGCACAACACAACAACATGTCAGGGAGTAAAAACAAGGAATTTCTTGCAGTTTCTGTCCAAACAAGCCATGACAGCGACATAAATGTTTTTGATACTGTATCTTTAAGTCTTCTATGTTTTGCATTGCTGATTCGTTTCTGGGAAAGTGTTCTTTCATCCTGATCCACAAAAAGTTAATTTATTCAATATGATGAAATATTTCCATAAGACCTATAAACCTTCCAAATTTAAGGCTTTTTAAACCTTTTCAAAACTTTCAAACAAGACTTTATAGCTAGATACAGTTATTGTACACTACATTTTGGTCAGAAAAATGTTCAGGTCGGTCAAATGTTTTGAAAGAAGTTTCTTATGCTCACCGAGGCTGCATTTATTGAAGCAGAAATACAATTGTACAATTGTGTACTATAAGCTTGTTTCCACCATAGAATAAAAACTAGGTATGCTCATTTCGGTTAATTTTCCTGACCGATAACCGCCGCTCATTATCCGAATATTAACCGTTAACTGATAAGATTATAACATTGAATTGGCATTAAATAAAATACAATTGACCGATTATTTTACCGTGCAAACAGCAGCATACAGAACAGATCAACAAAAGAAACTGGATTCACACATTATCAAATAGCACCTGCAGCGTTTCTGACAGAGAAAAACAGAATAAAATATAAATAAAAAGCATAAAATAAATAGGTCTACACTAAAAATGTTCACTTAAATAATTACCAAATTAAGATGACAAAACGAAAATACACTGAATCCGTTTGAAGCTTTGAATAACCGGAATATTTTTCTTTTGTCAAAAAAAAAAAAAAAAAAACCTACTTCAATCCATAGCTTGAATGTTTTTTAATGTTTTTTTTTAAGTAACATGTCTAAGTGATGTGGGTCAGTCGGCAGAAAAACCCTCTCGAGTACTTTCGTCTGGCTCCGCAGCGCGAGTCTCCGCTGACTGCGCACGCGCCTTGTACGTTTGGGGACGTGTTTATACTCGACAGAGTAATTGTTCTATACCATCAGGAAACAGCGGCGAGAAGAACATACGTGACAATGTTTACTTTTGTCAACTTTACCAAGACCACACGAAAAGCCTTAAACAAGGCTTCAGATGGCACCTAATATAGAGATAACGCCTCGCTAGAGTGGCCAGCCTTCTGTCGAAATGGTTCCACACAGTAGGCCTACTTTTTTTCCATTGCTTCATTTTGCGAAATATGTCTGTGTAGACACGTGTGGTTAACAAATACACCATATTGAGTGTATGTTGCATGCCACTTTTTAACCGTTTAACTGATAGTATTAATCGGTCAAAATTCGTACTTTCGGTTAACGGTTAAACGGTCAATATGAGCATCCCTAAAAAAAACATATAAAAGATAATTGCAATATTTTTTATCTCCCAATTTTGACTTTGTTTTGAGAGTTATGAGATAAAACCTCTAGTTGTGAGATAAAAACTCTATATCATAAAAGTCTGAGAAAATAAATCAAATTTCTAAGATAAAAAGTCGCATTTACCTTTTTACATTTTTATTCAGTGTCGGACACAAGCTTCCAAAATTGCGACTAATAAACAGTAATGTTATGAAATACTACAATTTAAAATAACTTTTTTCAATTTTAATATATTTTAAAATTGAATTGTATTCTAATATGCTGATTTGCTGATCAAGCAACATTTATTATTATTATCAATGTTTAAAAAAGCTGCTTAAAATTATTGTGGAAACCATGTTACGTTATTTTTCAGGATTCTATGATGAATGGAAAGTTGAAAAGAACAGCATTTATTTTAAATAGATTTTTTCTAACAGTGCAAAAGTCTTTACTGTAACTTTTGATCAATTAAATGCATCCTTGCTGAATAAAAACCATGATTTGTAAAAAAAAAAAAAAAAAAAATTATTAAATACTATATACACACATATATTCTAAATATATAATTATTTAATTTGAATTATCCTTGCATTTAAATCCAAATTGCAATTATGCATCCTGTTCAAATTCAATTAAAAGTGAACAGAAGGTTTGGTTTGTGAACTTTACTATTGTTGTGAAACTATTCAATTTCAAAAATGATGTCCAAAAAATGCATGTTTTCCAAAGATTCCAAGGTTTGTCCGCCTCGGTCCCATCCCACACACACACATCCATCTACAGGTATTGATGACATCACCAGACCAAGCATTTATCCCATCTGTCTACCTGACCAACCTGCGAATGGCTTGAGGAAATATAATGTAAAAAAAAAAGGTTTTAATATATTTTGTTTAAACTTTCCAATGCAAAAAACATATCACAAAACTGATACCGGGCTTAAACTTGTACTAAAAGGAGCAAGAAAACACATTTTCAGTCTTAAAATATATTTTGAGTAAAATTTTAAATTAAGGTTTGTTCACCTCGGTCCCACCACACACATACCCATCAACAGGTATTTATGACATCACCAGACCAAGCATTCATCCCATCTGTCTACCTGACCAACATGCGGATGAAAAAGAGCTGTAGCCCCCAGCTTACTACTCACAGGATCTAATCATTTACAGTATTGTCGTGATTACAAAAACAGCAAAGATGAAAGAGTGCTGCGTTAAACAAAAACAAGCAAAAAAGAGGAGTGTGTCAGTCTATGACTCAGCTGATTCGTGTGAACCTTAGGAATGCTATAAAAAGCTTCATTCGGCTTCCTGGGAGCCGCAGTGGCCAGATAAACACTTTATTACACACTGCTACATGCAGATTCACCATCTGGCCTGCGAGAGAGAGGAAGCCAAGCCTGTGTGTGCCTAACACTACAGTGCTATCCTTGCTACCTTACTCACACACCTTACAACACGGACAATCTGAAATGGATGTGTTATAAACCTCAGCAACTTATGAATATTAATTAGATAAGGTAAAGTTTAGTCAATAAGAGTGACGGATTTGCTAAAAATGCATTTGCTGAAAGGCTTACCTCTTCCATTTGTTTTTACACAACGAATTTAGAATGCAAGTAAACAGCGCATCACCTTTATCATATTCTTGAGTTGGCCGCATGGCTCTTTGAAGATTAAAAAAAGTTCCTAATGTTACATTACAAGGTTCAGATCTGTGTATCGGTATCATCTGTATCTGAAAAAGTAAAACTCTCCTGGGACCTTTAAAGCAGCACTTACAAAAATCTAGAGATTTAAAACATCTTTGTGGACCTTAAAAAGGTTCTCCTATGGCATTAGTCTGTAAAACCTTTTCTGGCTGTAATTGGAAAGTTTATTTTTAAGAGTGTATCTTCGAAAATAGTATTTAGAGGTTGTTACAGGCTGTTGTTTTGAAGAGGTGTAGGCTAGAGGGACCGTCCTCTTCCCACAGGACCTCTGAGTCTTTGAACAGCTGGTGCTAATAACCAGCCTAGTGATGTTCCCACACAACATTATCAGTGAAACACTCAATACAGAAGGGGAATTTGCTGAGAATAAATTTGCGCCCACTATAAAAAAAGCGTAATTTATTTGCACATGCTGTCTGCGCTGTTTTAGCACCTGATTCACCAAAGGAATTATGCAAATCAGGTAACAGCACAAACAATTATATTTACAAAATTCCATACAAAAAAATATATTTGCACAGCACAATTCCCTTTCTTTGAGGCTGGTTCTAAGTGCTGAAGTGCTGAAAAAATCTTGATATACCCATATGGCAAAACAACATTTTTTTCTGGCCAAAATATACTTAAAATATTCGCTGTATGTCACAATCCGGCTTGAGGAAATGTAATGTAAATTTTTTTAAATATATTTTGTTTAAACTTTACAATGCCAAAACATATTACAAAACTGATATTGGGATTAATCTTTTGTACTTAAAAGAGCAAAAAAATACATTTTCAATCTTAAAATATATTTTCAGTAAATGCTAAATGTATTTTTCAAGAAATATATTTCAGACAATACAAATATATTTTGACTGAAAATGATAATATAATATATTTCATATATTAAAATATACCTGAATATATATAGAGTAATCCTGTCCATACAAACATGAGTATTTGCAAAACCGCAGATTTTTCTATGCGTTTTGGCCATTCGTCCACACGCAAACGCAGTATCCAGTACTTTTTTGATGAGACCATTTTCATCGCGCTCAAAAATGACCAAAGACTTTCAATATTTTCCTATTTAAAACTGGACTCTTCTGTAGTTACATCGTGTACGAAGACCAACAAAAAATTAAAAGTTGCGATTTTCTAGACCGATATGGCTAGGCACTATATTCTCATTCCTGCGTAATAGTCAAGGAACTTTGCTGCCGTAAAAAAATTAAAGTTGCGATTTTCTAGACCGATATGGCTAGGCACTATATTCTCATTCCTGCGTAATAGTCAAGGAACTTTGCTGCCGTACCATGGGCGCAGCGGCGCAATGATATTACGCAGCGCCTGAAAATAATGAATGGGGCTATCAAATGTGTGTACATCAAGTCTTTGCTCATAATAGGCAGGGGGAGCAATATTATAAGTCTAAAACTGGAAAGTGGCTGAGTTAAACAGGGCAGGGGACAGTGAATTTACAAGATTTGAACAGCTTCCTCAACTAGTCAGGCCAAGCGAGGCTTCGGACATCAATGAGATGATTTCTCGATAAATGCTCCGAAGCCTAGGCACAGAACATAACATCACTAGTATTTTGTACCATAGAAATTGTAGATAAACAATACCGACAATTCCACAAGTTTCTTTTAATCAAACTATACACTACCTCACCAGAACTCTACAACAAAACTGAGGGAAACGGAGGGGAAAAAACGGTGCATACAACAAGAGAAACTGTTATACCTTTTATTTAATGTTAATTGTATATTTGTTTCATAAACACCGCATTCGTACGGGGCTGTCATTGTTTTTTGCAAGCTATGTGATGTCAGATCTCGTAACTGGGAGTAACGTTACATCGATCTAGTACGAGTTCACGGGTGGGAAGTCACAGGTTTGACTGTCGTTCCAGTGCACTTTCACGGGTAGAAGGTTGTAAAAACACGGGTTACCGGTTGCCTGGAACGCGGCATCAGTGCCGGTCACATTGGAAGTTACCGAGCTGGGGACTACTTTCAGGCACTGCGTAATATCATTGCGCCACTGCGCCTATGGTACGGCAGCAAAGTTCCTTGACTATTATGCAGGAATGAGAATATAGTTCTTAGCCATATTGGTCTAGAAAATCGCAACTTTTCATTTTCTGTTGGTCTTAGTACACGATGTAACTGCAGAAGTGTCAGGTTTTAAATAGGAAAAATATCGAAAGTCTTTGGTCATTTTTGAGCGCGATGAAAATGGTCTCATCTGATTCAATGATGTATGCTAAAAGTGCTACAGCCAGATACTAAGATCGGCTGAATGGATTTAAAAACGGTCAAACTCAACTGTTTAACTCTAGGGGACTTGGAAAATGAGCCTATTTCCAAAAAAAGTGGAGCGTTCCTTTAAGCTTTCAAATCCTAGCAGCATTATTTGCCAAATCTTCTCCATCATTTGACGGATCATTGCTGCCATGACTACTTGAAAATACACAAACATACTTTTCATTTATGATAACAGCTCAGCATTAACTGCCACACCAAATACCACTTACTTACTACAAATAGTGCAATCTATAATAATTCAAATTTACATAGAAAAGAGGCATCCTTGTGCTGTAAGGAATGACAATAACTTAAGCACACACAAATGTGTCACGGTTCTGTTTAATTTGTTTCATTTTCCACACGGAGGCCTAAAGCTGTATACGTAAAAAATGTGTATCGATCCGGCGTTTTGAGAGCATGAATCCGATATTTTTTGAAACCGGGTCCCAGAGTGAATAAATCTGAAAACGACACCCTTGCGTTTTTGTGTGTACAGCCAATACGTATATTTTGTGAAACGGTGATGTCATCACACCACGTCCAGCACGGAAAGACTAGAAAGGAATACAACTACGGCCACTGGGCATGCGCACATCAATATTGCGTCATTTAATTACTGTATTTGCATTATTGTAAGGGTAGGTTTAGGGTGTAATCTGGTAAGTAGCACATTTATTTATTGTTATTTTATTGTGAGATTTTGCCTCACTTCCTACCATTGCTGTACCCCTTATAGCCACAACTCTTCTTTTTTTGTGTATTTCTGTGGCAGAATTACAGCGCCACATACTGGCCTGTATGTATGGCATGTATACTACATAGTTTTGAGTCGGTTTCAGTGCTCTCGTGTGTACGCAGATATTTCTTGAAACGAGGGGGAAAAAAAGATTGGATAGGGAAAGCTCTGGCTTCATGTGGACGTAGTCCAAACTTAGTTTGTTATTTTCATTCACATGTGTTTCTTTGTCTAGTTTCCCGCCAGTTATAAGTTGTCATGGTTACTGATATGATTAGTTCTCTTAGTTCAGCTGTGTCTCCTTATTAACCTTGTTTGTGCCACTGCTTAAGTTCCTTTGGTTCCTCAGTTCATTGTCGGTTGTTACTGTTTCGTATTGTTGGAGTTTCTTGTTAAATAAATCCTGTTATTCTTGTAACCTGCCTTCATCTCTGGATCAGCGTTACAAAATGCAGACAGTACCTGGTTAAACTTGATTGTGGGTGGTTATTCATTGGAGGTCTAATTGACCATGTGCAAAAGTTTTGAAAATTCTTTCAAACCAAGGTATAAACAGAAACTTTAGAATTAAATGGCGCCAATTGCCATTCCTCTCAAAAAGCTTCGCATCAGCTATGTGAAGATTTTTCACAAGATTTTCTGTGGCGCAGTTTGGCAAACAGTGCAGTTTCACCTTTTCACCTTTTTTTAAAAAAAGAAAAAAGGAATGACCTTATTCAGCATTTGTTTGTCGAGCTGTGAGATTTTTGCCTTGATGAGGCAGCAATGTGCTTGCAGCATGCACATACTGCTGAACGGAGAAATGCAGGCTGTCGTGACAAACCCTATCCAAAAACATCTGAGCGCGGCTCCCATTCCTTAATCATCTCGCCATGCTTGAGCAACACCTGAAACTCACCCCCAGCCGATCTCTCTTACTAGAGCTGTCCGGTTTAATTCAATCTCTTTAAAAACATCCATCTCCATTTTCCCTTTCTAGCCACTGAGCTTGAGCCATCAACCTTAACAAAGGATATGGAACAAATGGGCAGCCATTTGTTCCATATCCTTTGTTAAGGATGATATGCCAGTTCGAGTTTTACAGTAAAGCAATTATTTTGCCTTGCACAGACGAATGGCTGGAGGCATGCAGGCAGACCTGTTAGCTGGATCAAAATGAAATGGAGGGGTGAGGGAGCTGCTCGGAACCCAAAGCCGGGTCTCGATCTCACAGCTCCTCTCAACACGCCGCCAGTGGGTTCCGCTGTGAACCGATACCAACAGGGACAAGCACACAACACAGAGAGGGAGAGAAGTTTAAAGATCAATGTGTCTAGTGGGCTGGTTGCCTACCTTTGATATGCCTGAGGAGAGGTGGGAGGCGTGGTAAACACCTGGGAATAAGGATGATAAGGCGTCTTCTTCAGCGCCTGGATGAGATTCTGTCTGTATTCTGGGTCTATGCACCACAGGGAGCCCTTCCCGATACTCTGTGGAGGAGGAAGAGAAATACAGACAGACAAATTTAGTCAAGACAGAAAAAGAAAACGCAGCTAAATGTGTCAAAAAAGACAACAATAAAGACCAGAGCACCTGCCAGAACTGGTCAAAGGTTTTCAGCTGTCACCATCTTGTAGTAAAAACTGTTGTTTGGTTACTTTTACGTTCACCTTTTTGTTCAGGTCAGTTATTCTGGTGTGTGGGTTTCAATGTAGGAAACGCAGCTATGGACATCAGTTACTGTCCTGTACATCCATTTGTTATGTTAATTTACTTTACATCTGAAACATCAGATCACCAGGTAAAGAATGAAATCATAATTATTCAATGATGGATAGCTGAGCATACAAATATAGCATGTAACATATTTCTTTCTCTTGAAAAAGGGTCAGTCTTAAGCTTTCAAATCCAAGCAGCATTTTAGGCATCACAAGTGTGCTATGATGTATCCTTTGCGGATTATGGAATCCCAGAATGCATTGTGGTGAGCTCACCGGGGGAAATTTTTTTTCCAACATGATGGACAGAAATGTCAATACTGTAATACTGTCATGAAATATAGCATTAATATATAATTCATATTAATTAAACATTAAATAAATGTCATATATATATAATTTTGTATTTTATTTAATAAACATTTTAATACATTTAAAATATATTAAATAAATATGTAATACATTTATAATTTACTAAATGTTAATATTAAGCATACTTAAAATTAATATTATAATATTTGTCAGTATTGCTAACACCAAATTCAATTGGAAACAACTATCTTTGTTGATTAGTCTTAGTATCTTAGTTATTTGTGTGACACAAGTCAACAGGGTGCAAATGGCACTGTTTAGAGGAATATAAAGGTGTGTTCACACTCTGTTGTTGCTGCAAATCACTTTAAATACAAATACACATCTTATATGGTAAAGAAAAATGTTGATTCAGTGAATTTCTGGGTTAATGGTTTGCTCTGGCTGCTAGATAAGACTGAGCTTGTTTGGTCCAGTACAGTAAGGGAAGAAATGTGAACCTGACCACCTGCATTACCTTGACCTCCACATTCTCCACTTCATTAGTGAAATGGGCAGAAAAATGCAAAAAAAAAGTGCAAACTACAGCTAGTACAGATGCTACAGTCCACTTAGACAAACTCAGCATTTAAAAAAAAAAAAACAGCACAGTGAGCGAACGCTCCTAGTATATAAATTAGCTCTCCTGA
This sequence comes from Romanogobio albipinnatus, assembly GCA_023566225.1. Taxonomy (NCBI): domain Eukaryota; kingdom Metazoa; phylum Chordata; class Actinopteri; order Cypriniformes; family Gobionidae; genus Romanogobio; species Romanogobio albipinnatus. The sequence goes on along the minus strand of CM042249.1, from coordinate 22,331,841 downwards.
CAGATCCTGCTGAAAACGAGGAAACAGCAAAATGTCACTTTGAAAGTGATATCAGGGGAAAATGACTTGAGCTCATTAGTACGGACTACAATCAGTGTCATGTTACTAAGCCCCATTTTTCAGCTCAAGTTATCCCTATACTGTCAGAGATTTACACAATCAGCAAACCACGGCGACAGAACAAAGTGTAGACTCAGAGAGCTTTTGTAAAGTGAAAGACATTTCCTTTCACTCAGGCACTTCAAAGTGATGGACAGCATGTGCTGTTTTGTTAGACAGACTGTGTGTTCTCAATGAATCAATAGTAATGACCTTCACATAACTGACAGAGAGTCATACTGTGTGCCCTGGGGACGACGCTGTCACGTATCCAAACTTTGCGTAATGAACAAACTGGAAGTTGCTTTTACAGGAGGTTTCGTTTTCGTTGACTGAAAGCAGTGCTATGGGCCGCTGTTTATTACTTCCGAGTTAATTGGGTGTTTTTTGATGGGGCCAAAATATCTTTAGCAAAAAGCTGCTGTGAGATTTTTTCAGTGTGAATACTAGATTCCCCTGACAAGGGCTAAGAAACGATAACACACTCTATTGATTGCAGCAAACCCCAAAGCGAGTGCTCGGCTCTTTACCCACAGTATTTGGCTTCAGTGGAAAGATTTGTACCAGCACAAGTCAAACAATTCAAACCCTTGGAGTGTTAAAGCAAACAAAATAAACAGCACATTTATTGGACTCGCAATTCATTTACACTCATGTCTCGATGTTTAAAAGCTTAGCCAGTGAAACCTAAGACACACAAGTAACAAAAAAATATATATCTGGGATAAATAGCTATAATAATAAATATACAGTATGTTAATATATTTAATACATATAATTTTTTATTTCTTTGTGTTTAATAGCATGGAATTAACAAACAAAAAAAAATCCTCTTACAAATATTACAGTACATTGACTGACTAATAATGAATTAATCATGGAGAAATGTATTGTCATGTAATATTTTCTAGAGAGAACGTTCTTTTTTTTTTTTCCTATCAAAAATTCCATGTTCTTCTGAAAGCAGTGAATGCATTTATTCTTAGCACAAACTGACATTCTCCACCTAATTAAGCTGTCAACTTTCCATCAGCGTGTTTTAAACCATACCTGGACCAACCACAAAGATAAATTGCACCATGAAATTCAATCCTTAAATGGTCTGTCCAGTAGATGCTCTGATGGAAATGAAAAATAGGGGAGTTAAAAGAAATGAACAGGATGGAGGCGATAAAATGGATGAAGGAAGGGGAAATATAGAAACTGGTAAAGAAACAATATAATAATAATAATAATAATAATAATAATTCTTATTATTATTATTACTGTTTGAGCACAGAAAAATAGAAACCACAAAAAATATTATTATTATTATTATTATTATTATTACTGTTTGAGCGCAGAAAAATAGAAATCACAAAAATACTAATTCTACTACTACTACTACTAATTATAATTATTATTGCAAAATATAATGCGCTAAAACATTTTTTACCTTACCAAACATTACCAAAATGCTAAAATAACTGAAAAAGCTGAGTGTGTATTGGCATCTTTGTCTCTTGTGTGAGATTAAATAAAACAATCAATTCTAATTACCATGGTATCATAAATCGTAGGGCATAAAATCTACTACTGTAGAACTGACTAAAGTCAGTTTCTCACGAGAACATTTTATTGATATTTATTGATAAGCTAAAGTTGCACCCCTCAAAATATTAGTTATGCCTAAATATGCAGTGATTATGATCTCAACTGATGTACTATATGTCTAGTCACAATAAAGCTTCCAACAGGGACACGTCCAACTTTAAAGGGTGTGATATGTGATCCTCCGAGCATCATATTATTCAAGAAGAGGCTGCACTGGCCTATCTTTCCAAATGTTCTGTAATCAGGAGAAATCAATAGGTTTCAGAGCACTTTGCCACAGATTTATCTCCATCTCCTGACAGCTGCTGTGTCCGTCTGAAGGCCAGCTCAATGGCACCAGCCAGTAGAGTCTCCAATCAGAGAGAGGGGGTGAAAAAGGGAAAGGGGAGCCAGGGAAAAGGGGGGAAAAGCACTTGGATTACACTGGTCTCCTAGGCAACAGGCAATGGTGGAGTATATAAAGACTGTTTGATAGTCTTGGCAGAGAGATATTTCATTCTTCCTAAGAAGCACAGGCCTCTGAAGATGCTATATTCCATTATAAGAAGTAAAGTTAATCCTATCAGTTCCCGAGCAAGACGAAAGACCTGCTATTATGAAGCAGCCCCCTCCTTTCGACCCGACTTTCCAGAGTCCCCCCTTTCATGCTCACGAAATATGTGAAAAGGAACTGAGGAAATACCCAACCCAACCCAAAGCCAAGTTTCAGAACCATCGTTGTGAGATAACAGAATTTTTCATTTGAATTTTTAAATATTACTACTTAGGTGTTCATTTATTTTAATTTCAGGTTTAGTTTAGTTCAGGTTAAAATGGATAATTTTATGGTTTCAGTGTAAAATTATTATTTTATTTATATTTTTGTGTGATTTTTTTAAGGGTGTTCAATTCATTATTCCGAGATACTATTTGAAAATCTGGGATCTGAGGGTGCAAAACAATCTAAATATTTATAGCTCTCCAAATGAAGTCCTTTTTTTTTTTTTACGGTAGAAAATGTACTAAATATCTTCATGGAACATGATCTTTACTTAATAATATCTTAAGGATTTTTGGCATAAAAGAAAAATGTATCCCCATTTTGACCTATAAAATGTATTGATGGCTATTGCCACAAATATACCCGTGCGACTTATGACTGGTTTTGTGGTCCAGGGTCACACATAACAGTGTCATATTGTTATTAAATGTATTGGTTGATATTGAATGTATATATTTGCCATCATCTAATACTCACTTAAAGAACTAACAATTTTATAATCTGACATCTGAAATGGATATTCATTTTCATACTGTACCTTAAGTTTTCAAGCCTAAATTCACTTATACACTGAAAAATAATTAAAATAAAATAAAGCTTTTTTTAAGATTTACGCATTTCAATGAATAGAAATTCCATCAAATTTATTTATATATTTTGAATAATTGATTATATTGAGTGCAGCATACAAAACGATTCCTTTTAATGTTTAGTGCTTTATTTTTAATTCATTTACACAAAATTTTAGAATTTAATATTGATCATTTATCAGTCGCCTAATTGGTCCAGAAAACAAACCAAAAAAAAAAATGACATTGAATGAGAGACCCAAGCCATTTTTGGAGAGGATTTTAGCATTGGTTCTTTTAAATTACACCAGAAATGAATTACCACCCAGATCAACCCTAGCATTCTGGCGACTCAAACATCATTCACATTTACTTCAGAAAATACAGTTTATTATCTGTTCTTTATTTATCTGTTCTTTACTGGGAAAGTAAGGATAAAACAGGGACGAGGAGGAAACTGGATTGTGCTAGACAAAAAATCCTTCTATTTCTGAAATTAAATAACTTCAACAGCAGTGTGCTGACTTCCTAAATTGAGTGTGTTAATGCTCTCTTGGTAAGGTGATCTATATAAATGCAGACATCGACCGTGCTGAAACATGGATAAATCAAGGTGTCCAAAAGGACATCATTGCTTTGGTCTCCAAACCCCAGCAGTCATCAGCTGCTAATGGCTGCGGCCCCAGAGTCGTCATCTCCTCCGAGGCTCTACAGCTTAAATCACATAAAGGAACAGAGTATCAGTGAGTTCGCTTTGTGATTGGTGGAGACACGATGACCTCGTTCATATTGGCTGAATTCTGCACACAATGCCATTTTTAAAGCAGGCCTGCAGTTTAAGCATTAAGGGACCGATGACTCTACTCACCTTCAGAAGCTCTCAGTGCATTAGGAAGGGCATGGAAGGTCATTCATAATGAGGGCATTTGGGGAGGGGGAAGCTTGGCCATTGTTGGATCTATTCACTGAGAAGAGTCCAACACATCACCCCCATCCAACTCTTGCTTTTTCCTTTCAAATTTTTAAGGGAGTTCAACTCATTCTGACAGCTGATGTGAGCATGAAGATGGAACGTGGCAGTGTCTCAGACCAACAAACCACACCTTCAACAATCAACACGAACGCCTGTTCCAATGAACCGACTTTCATCATCCATCAAAAACAACATAATGCTATGAAAAAGATCATTCCAACTCTGACTGGATGTCACAGTGAAAGCCAAGCATTTGTACATTTCTTAAGCTGATTTGTGTGTGTGTGTGTGTGTGTGTGTGTGTGTGTGTGTGTGTGTGTGTGTGTGTGTGTGTGTGTGTGTGTGTGTGTGTGTGTGTGTGTGTGTGTGTGTGGCCTGGTAAACCCTATGTTATGGGGAATGTCCGCACAAAGATGGCAATATCTGAACTCCTCGTCCTTGTGGTGACATTTTTTGGTCCCCATGAGGAAAACATCTTATAAATGTATGTTTTTTGAAAATGTATAAATGCAGAATGTTTCCTGTGATGGGTAGGTGTAGGGGTATGGTTAGTGTAGGGGGATAAAATATACAGTTTATACGGTATAAAAAAACTTTATGTCTATGGAATGTCCCCATAAAACACGAAAACCCAACGTGTGTGTGTGTGTGTGTGTGTGTGTGTGTGTGTGTGTGTGTGTGTGTGTGTGTGTGTGTGTGTGTGTATACAATGCCCAGCCAAAATAAAAGTCACTGTTTGGATTTAAATAGGCAAATGCTTGAGAGTCTATGATTGGATCGTTATTGCTGTGGCTATATTCCAGGCCACTGCAATGATAATCTATTATGTTATGATGTTCATTATTATGTTTCTAGTTATATGTTTGGCAACAGTTCTTCTAACCCTAATTGATGGAGTGTGTAGTTTTAAACAACCATGCAGGAAGACACATCATGGCCATGTTCCAGGATGACAATGTCAAGATTCATCAGGCTCAGATTGTGAAAGAACGATTGTGAGGGAGCATGAAAAATCATTTTCACACATAACTTGGCACAGACCTCAAATTCATTGAAAGTCTTTGGGATGTGCTAGAGGAGACTTTACAGAGTGCTGGACTCTTGCATTGTCAATACAAGATCTGGACCCCAAAATGATGCCCCTCTTGATGGAAAAAAATGTTGTGATGTTATTTCCATCAAGAGGTGGAAAAATTTTTGGTCAAGAATTACATTTTTCACAATCTGAGCCTGATGAATCTTGACATTGTCATCCAGGAATATGGCCATTCCTAATAAATATATATGTACTGTATATATAAAGAATACACACACACACACACACACACACACACACACACACACACACACACACACACACACACACACACACACACACACACACACATAATATATATATAATTATTATTATTATTTTAAATCATCCTATACTTTCAATATTTGTTTCTTTCTTATCTATTATAGCCTGTTTTCCTAAAAAGTTTTCTCAGTTTTGCAAACCCTTGCAGTTTTTTTTATACATCCTTGCAACAGATCAACCCAAATGAAATACAGTTCAATTTAAGACTGCATTGTCAAAAAAAAACAAGCAACCTGGTCTATCAAAACAAGCGGAAAAAAACAACAACTAAAAACTAAGCAACCCCACTGAGGCAACCATGATCAATAACTAGTTTGACACCAAAATTGGTCCTAATACTGAGAAAGTGAAGAGAAGAGCAAAGAAAAAACGTGGGTTTGCTAATGACCCGTGTAATCCTAATTAAAAAGGATTCCTTTGCAGAGCCTGAAGCCATCCAGAGTACAGCAGATACAAAAGTAAAGGCTGATGACATGATAAATTGAGACAAGTTCTGTTCCCACAGCGCAGTCAGTGCCAGAACAGTAGCCAGGACAGAGTGTATGTGGGTGTAGGAGTGTGTATGAAAGTGTGTGTGTGCATTCATACCATCCTATGAGTGTGTATGCCGTACACGAAGGGTGGCCAGATCATGCCCCGCTGAGATGTAGCCCCACAAAAATCGCCCACTCTAGAGCAAACCGAGCCTCTTGGCGTGCACGCACCATGTTTATTCTGATACAGCCACCGCACGCCGTGATCATACGCAAGCAATATGGTGTCCCCCACGAGTGCAGCATACGGCCACGAGGCGTGAGGAGACCAAGCTTTGGAATCAAATCAGTGACTCAACCTTGCGCAGGAAGTGAACAGACTCACACATGCCATCACATTTTAAACAAAGTGACCTTTTATGCGACTCTGTCTTTTGCCTGCTAACTACATCGAAAGGTTCTCATTACAGAAACTGCATTAATGTACATCTGTATCAGTGAGACAGTAAATGAGATGAATAAGAGGGTGGAGCCATGAAGGATTAAGCCATTGAAAATAATACTTGTCGTTGTGTGTACACGTGTATGTAATATATACACTGATCAAGCATAACATTATGACCAGGTGAAGTGAAAACCACTGAATTATGAATTATCTCTTCATCACGGCACCTGTTAGCGGATGGGATGTAATAGTGAGTGAACATTTTGTCCTCAAAGTTGATGTGTTAGAAGCAGGAAAATTGGGCAAGCGTAAGGATTCGAGCGAGTTTGACAAGGGTTAGAGCATCTCCAAAACTGCAGTGTTCCCGGGCTGCAGTGGTCAGTATCTATCAAAAGTGGTCCAAGAAAGGAACAGTGGTGAACTGGAGACAGGGTCATGGGCGGCCAAGGCTCATTGATGCATGTTGGGAGCGAAGGCTGGCCCGTGTGGTCTGATCAAACAGACGAGCTACTGTAGCTCAAATTGCTCAAGAAGTTAATGCTGGTTCTGATAGAAAGGTGTCAGAATACACAGTGCATCACAGTTTGTTGCGTATGGGGCTGCCTAGCCACAGACCAGTCAGTGTCCACCGTCGAAAGCGGCTTACAAATCTATGCTGTAGTCTTATAGCACAAATGTTG